>JAPPVO010000032.1:25848497-25970431 GCA_030407325.1 Camellia japonica
TAATTGCTTCACCAATGCCCTGGCGCTTCCATACTTCAGCGTCGTGACCTTCAATTCTCCTGGCCCAGCTCGCCAATCAGAGTCTGGTGACCTCCACCCCTCTGAGTGGGTTTTTTGCTGACATTCCAGTTAGTCCACTTGAGTCCAGCTTGTTGAGAAGAAGGTTCCTCACCATTACCAAGGGGATAGTATGGAGCTAGCTCGTCTAGGAAGTAAGACGCGAAGGTAGGGCCTGTGTGGGCAATAGGGTTGCACCAAATTTTAGAGGAGCGATACGTGCTCTGATAGGGTCTGGGAAGCGGAGTAGGTCTTCATTGTTCTCCTCAAATGGAGATGGTTGAGATTTTTTTCGGCGCCATGGCTTAGGGTTTTGTGGTGCTCTGGTTTTGAACGGCAATGCTTGAGAAGAAGGAGTACAGTCTGGGGAGTTCGAATTAGAGGGAAATGAAGTGGTTTGAAGTTGAAAGGGTGGGTCTTTTATAGCTTATGATGGGCCAGTATATTTAAAAGCTCTTATATTGGGCTGTAGTTTATGTTTGTTTGGCCCGTATTAAGAATTTGGTATTGGGCCCAAACAATGGCCCCCTCATTGAAGTTAAATATCATATGACTTGGACCCCACAAGGGGGACCCCATGACCCCCTCTCTCTCTGATTGGCCAGTTTTTTTTTTTTTTTAAAATTCTTCTTTTTTTTTTTCCTTCTCCAATCAGCAGCCCCCACGTGTGTGTGTTGAGGGGGGGTGGTGGTGCAGGTGGTGATGGAGGGGTCTCAATCACTTCTGCAATATTTCACATAAACATGGGGGCCATTGTTTGCACCAGTTTTGCCAGTCTCTGTCGACAGATGGTCCACTTAATCGACGACATGTGGCCAAGTCTGAAGGAATGTCCACCACCTGAAAGTGGGCTCTCTGCATGTGGGTCACCTAGAAGTGATGGGGGAAGTTTTTACCACCAGTCATGGAGTTAGTGGGCACACTTTCAGGAGGAAGCATGAGACAAAGCAGGAGCCTTGCTCTGTCGACAGAAGTTTAAAACAATTGTGGCCATGAAATAAACACAAGAAAAGGGAGCTCGACAGATAGAAGTGGAGTTTAGTATTGATATCAGTATACTGTTTGTGGCCAATCATTGCACGATCCCACACGTCTACACTTAACTGCCACTGTAACTGCCCCCTGACTTCGAATCTTCAAGTCCCCTCTGCAAAATATTGACTCTTCCCCGTCGACCTTCCTTTTCACCATTGTGGGGCATGTCCCTCATCATATGAGTTAGTGGGCATACTTTCAGGAGGAAGCAGAACAAAGCAGGAGCCTTGCTCTGTCGACAGAAGTTTCAAACAGTTGGTGGCCATGAAATAACACAAGAAAAGGGAGATCGACAGATAGAAGTGGAGGTTAGTATACTTAGAATGCCTAGAAGGGAGATCGTTGGTTTCGATATCCGTATACTGTTTTTTGGCCCATCATTGCATGATCCACACGTCTACACCATAACTGCGACTGTAACTGCCCCTGACTTCGAATCTTCAAGTCCACTGTGCCAATATTGACTCTTCCCTGTCGACCTTCCTTTTCACTATTGTGGGGCATGTCCCTCATCATTATGAGACAAAAATCGACAGAATATTGTCCACTAAACACAACCACAATCCTTGCAAACTGGGCCACTGAACCACAACACTTGGCCACTCACTGTTACTGCCCCTGACTATGAATCATCAAACTCTGCCAAAAATTGAATTTTCCCTGTAATTTAATCAAAATATATTCAATGTCGGTAAACTTGAAAATATGTTTGAAATAACCTTTTTCTGTATTGTAATGACTTAAAACACAATTGTTGTCCTACATTTTATGTAACGAAAAAACAACTTATTTATATCAAAAACAATATACATCTCGGGTTATAATCAAAAAAATGGGAACTACTTTTTTTTTAAAAAAAGTTCACTCACATGTTCAGCTAAATTATGATTGGATATTAGATTAAAAATTCCTCTTTGCACCTATTTTCCCATATCCTCCCAACAGCTGCTCCATTCAACTAACATTGAATCTTGCATGCCACCTGACTTACACGCTGGAGCAGTTACTAGCAGTGCTCATGGATTTAGTGGCCACCCTCCAAGAGGAAACATGAACGAATTGGGAGTCTGTATCTGTCGAGGAAAGGCTAAAAGGACTTGGGCACAGGTGGCAACTTCAATTATATGCACTTTGACAGGTACAAGTGAAGCTTTTATGTGGTTTCAATACACGGAAATGACCGTGCAGTTACAGAAGTTGCACAGAAGCAGTTGCAGAATTGGCAGATCATGGGGTCGTGGGAAATAATAGCTATAAAGGGCAGAATGTTTGCAGAGAGAGAGGACATGAACAACAACACAACTTACTTTCTACATTGTAACTTCTGAGTAGTTTTTTCCCTTCTACTTTCTACTTTGTTACAAACAACACAACAACACAACAACTTACTTTCTACTTTCTACTTTGTTACTTTCTACTTTGTTACCATCAGTTCATTGAAAGAAGTCTTCATCCTTTTTAGGCATTCGAACCAATACCACAATTGCTTGATTTTCTTCTTGAACTTGTCAGCTTTAAATTACTACTTCATTGCTGTCGATATAGGCCCACCATAATTTTACTAACAATAAACCCATACTTCCATAGTAAACATTAAATAATTTCACAACTCCTGTTCGTAACTCGTAATTCATATACCAATCGGCATGGAGATAAAGTAACGAGTTCATTGGGTTACTTTCTCCAAGTAACACCCAAAATTAACTGCCACTTGGGATTATACAACAATGCATGTGCTGGTATGTAATTTTGCAAACCCACTTGGACAAAATTCGTATTTTACTCGAAATATAGTACTAATTTACCAACACAAGTAATAACAAATCAATACGAAGCCAAACACATCGTTAGTTAATAAACCACACCGCAAAAAACCCTTCAGTTAGATCCAACCAAATATGGAACAGAAACAAGCAACCCGCAATAGGAATCTTGGAATACAGACATAAGCCAATTTCCCACCCAAAACAACACACAGACAACCCATATATATCTCACCTCACCTTCAATTAGTTTTCAAAATGACAAGTCACTGCAAACACAAATGACAACATCACTCTACACAATATGGGAAATTTACAACTTGTGGCCTTGTACATAAGTAACGTTGTGCCATTTCCTGGCATTGTACATAACCAATTATTTACACGTTACGTATAGCAATCCGTGCAAAATGAAAACTACATACATTATTTCCATGTGTTTTCAATAGCTAGTACTGTCTACCTAATAAATTAAGGGAATAAGTAAATCATACAAATTATACAACTACCTGATTCACCTCATCAATTGTGTTCGAATCATTTTTCCACACTGCTGCTTCAACACTACCTATTGGCCCACAGGCTGCTTGGAATCAGGAGAAACATCGAAAAATAGTCGCCGTTGCTTAATGTGCGGTGTACTTGGATCCACCAACCCAGTTTTGCAGCGAACGGGCAATGACTCCGCATTGTACTCACGGTCAGTTATGTGGGGTGTATCTGCATCTGAGTTACTAACCCACTGTTCGGCTAAACCGAACCTTAGGACACGTTCGCTTTGTGTGCCCAATGCATTTGCAATTCCCACATTTCTTGGTCTTCGACAGTTAGACGAGGCCCGTCCCGGGTTCCCTTTTGTCTTCACAACATCAGGATCTTCTACTCCAAATTGTCGAGGGAATGAATGTTTCCCTTTGTCTCCATTCCCACCGTTCAAATTCCTCTCATATAACTCCTTCATCCTGCTCGTTATCGGAAGACATGCATCCTTAGCCTCTTTGAAACCTTCCGTTGATTGCGAGGCATAGAAACACATTTCGTTGTAGGAAGAACTCAATATCCCATATCGGGCCGTCTGTGTTGTAGTGCTATCAATTGAGGGTTGAGGCCATTACTGGCCATCCTTGCTTGCAGCCCTTGTCCATCTATGCAGCACACAAGTTGGGGGAATTTGCGTTAAATTTTCGGCTTTCATAACACATATCATGTGGTAGCAAGGTAGCCCCAACGACTCAAACTTCATGCAAGAACATCTCATTGTAGCATCCACTGGACTGTGTGTTACTATCCATGATCTGTCCTTCACTTTGTACTTATGAATATAGTAGCATTTCTGACCATCCGGCAAAGGGAACACGTCCTTGACATTCAACTTCCCCTCTTATAAGATTTCATCACGGAACATTCTAAATATATTTCGGGTAAATAGCTCAGCTCCATGTCTCTCTATATCTCGCAATGGAGTAATCAATACCATAAAAGTGTTATTTGTTTCAGCAGCATCTCTCCAGCCTCGTTATACCTTATCCTTGCAAGAGCCCGATCATAGTGCCTAACAAATTCATATAACTTCAATTTGTGTTGGAGGAAGGGATTGAAATAAGCATTCATACACTCCGAGCGCTGAGTGCTCTTCATCCCAGCAAAGAATGTCCACGCATATATGCCTCAGCCCACAGATGACGCTTCTCATATGTCTCCAACACCCAACTGTTGGTTTGAAGTCCAAATTTTTCGACCATTGTCGTCCAGCCATGCTCAAACTTTGTCTCATCCGTTTCCATTCATGTCCATCACTGCTTGAAAGCATGTGCAAAGCCACTTATGTGAACATTTGAAACAGCATTTTTCCCAGGATGCCAATTACATAATCAATGTCTTGCATCTGGAAATACTCTTCTGATTGCCTCTCGCATCGCCTTATCCCCATCTGTCAGTACGGACACAGGTGCTTTATTGCCCATCGCCTCCATAAATGTTTCCAAAACCCATGTGTATGTCTCAATTGTCTCATTAGCTAGCAAAACACATGCAAATATCGTGGTCCTAAAGTGGCTAGTCACACCAGCCAACATGACAAAAGGTTTCTTGTATGCATTGGTTCTGTAAGTTGAGTCAAATATCAACACATCACCAAACTTTGCGTAGTCGGCCTGCGATTTCGAATCTGCCCAGAACAGATTTTGTAACTTGTTATCGTTACACACATCATACTTGTAAAAAAACGTGCATCAACATCAAGTTTTGCACATAGGTAAACCAACGCACCCTGCGCATCACCATCCTCAACTTCTGCTCTACGTTCGGCTTGAATATGGTTGTGCAGATCCGTACGGATGAAACCAACATTCTCATAAGACCCGGATTGATTTACCATATAGTCCATGATTTGGCTAGTCTTCACACCGACGTTGCGCATAGCCATTGCTTGAGCTTTGTCAGCGCTGTTTAAACTGCGATATGACCTCAGATACATCACACAGTGTTGTTCCGCCAATTCATGGTTGTGGTCTGCGACGAAGTGAGTCACAACATACTTTCCCCCTTCACCAGCATCCGCATCGTACCGTATGCGAAATTGGACTTTGCAACCTACTCTTGTTAGTGCCTTGGGAGCTCTACTCTTCTCAACAACACGGCCCAAGTATTTTGGTAATCTCTGACCTTCCCTTGAACACAACCACAGCCTACTAATGACCTTTCCCTCTTTATTTGTGTTAAATCTAGATTTTCGTATACTAAATCCCTTGGCTTTAGCATACGCATTGTAGAAATCTTCTCCGTCTTCGACCGAATCAAATTTCTGTTCCAGAATAGCACGTTCAACATCACCAACCATGTCATTGCGGTGAGCATCGTCAACCATTTCTTTTTTCACATCGGCTCCGCCATCTTCAACGTTCATGTTGGTTGCTTCTTCATTGCTCGGACCAGCTTCGCAACCATGATCAGGTTTGCTCGACTTTCATTTATCAAACGAATGTCATCTGCTTCATTTGGAATGTCATAATCATCACCTTCCCTTTTAACTTCCGCTGGGGCCATACTGCACATGACATTACTACAAACAATTACTTGATGACCGAAAATTGTTAACACAAACACAAACATGACATTTGCAAACACAAACACTCACTTGAGAAAGAGAAAGAGAAAGGTTAGTTGCCAATGGAGGGGTTTCCGTTGGAGAGAAGCGTAGAGCGGTTGAAGTTAGGATGGGGGTTTAGTTGAGGGAAAATAGCTGAAGTGAACAAGCCAGAGAGACAAAGAGGGAGACAGAGAGAGGGAGACAGCTCCATACCTCATATCTAGTTCGAGACAAGGGCTTCACTTCAGCAATGGAACCAACACAGCCTTGTAGTTACGTTGTTGTTGGAAATCGCCCGTTATACTGTTCCCTACAGAGCTTCGTCAATGGAACGAACCCAACAGGGGCTTCTCCCTGTCAATGGAAATCAACAGTTACACTGACTCAACCTTACACAGAGAGGAGAACAGAGAGAGATAGAGACAAAATACAGAGAGTGAGTGGGATGCAATCATGCAAATACAAGCATTAACCGCTTGCCCCGGTTTCAACTTTTTCACAATTAAACAATTCAATGGTCTTGATCAATTATTGTAATCTAACGGCTAACAATTGGGTTGCATATGGTGTGCAACCTTAAGGGGGTTGCACACTTAAGCAGCACCCTTAAAATAATGAACTGAGTCTGGTATATATAGAGGCAAATTATATTGATAGTTTCTACTTTTTACTTTTTGTGTTATTTTTGTTTATCACATATCAATTGGTTGAATTTTGATGCTTAATTTAAATTTTGTATTAATTTGACTCAATTGATAACACTGTTCACCTTGTTTGGTTTTAGAAAATTAAGTTTTTTTTTCTGTTTTCCTTTTTTTTTTTAGTCGAAAAAAAATTTAACATTTTAAGAAAAAAAACATTTAAATGCATCTAACCTAGATACACTCAAAAAGTATAATATTTACGAAAAAAATCTTTAAAAAATTCGTGAAATACAAAAATTTTCAGTATATTTTTGTATTCTTATGTATTTATTGAATTTTTAAAATATTTTTTTACAGACATTTTACTTTTTAGGTGCATTTAAGTTATGTGCATGTACAAAGTAAAAAAATATACTTAAAATATAAATAAAAAAATCAATAAAAAATTTTGAAATAAAAAGTTCAATTTTCAAATCAATCAAAACCAAACAAGGTGGTTAGTATTTTTTATGGAAAATAATCATTGAATTGGTTGAGATTAACCTAATGAATTAAATATATTTATAATTTTGCCTTTAAAAACATGACACATATCACTTATATGCATATTTTTTTATTAAAAAACGATAATAATTATAAGCAATTGAATTAAATTAAAATAAAATTATAAATTCAGAATTAAAATCAAGTCAATTAAAGTTAGAAGAATCAAAATGATATGAGTAATTATATATGTACTTGATCATTATTATTTCATAAACCTGCACTACTAGAAAATCATGGACCCACTTTAAGCTCTAAAGTCACCCCAAAGTCTAGCACGACACCCAGCAATGGTTCACGACACCCAGCAATGGTTCACATCATGTTCATTGTAATTTGTATGGTAGAAATGGAATGAGATAAGATAACCCTGTAAAGTTATTTAAATTTCAAATTGTCACAAGTCTTTCATTTGGAATTCTCAAAGTCTGCCACTAGGCTTGTTTGATGCTCACTACACTACACAAGGCCTCTATCAAAACACACTTCCTCCTCCCTTCATGAGTTGCCGTGGGCGTAGGATAAGAGAATGGTAAAAAAAAAAACTAGATTTTCTCTAGTTGGAGAAAAAATATAATTCAGTCTTATTGGTCTTACGAGATTTATTACGGTCCTACTTTAATAATTTAACTAATTTATTTTATAGACTTTAGTGTATAGATCTACAAAGATAGATTTTTCTAATAATCCTAGTCATATTTTCATCAAATTCGTCTTCTAAAACAAATGGACATTATATTTTAATATCATATTTTTTTAAAAAATAATAAATATGATGAAAAATTATGTGGTTAACATAAGATTATCAAATCAATCTCTTCTTTTTTTTTTTCTTTCTTTTCTTTTTTATAAATGATATATGTATGGAGGCCTAAAAAATAAAATAAAAATTAAATAATTAAAGTAAGGCCTATAAAGAACCTCACAAACCTAACAGGACTGGATTACAATTCACTCCACCCAATAAATAAATAAGTGTTGTGATTGAAATTTGAAACACAAATTGTTAATATTAAATGACTAACCTGGAGAATGAGCCATTCCCTCACCGGCATCAACTGTTAGTGCAAAGTCTCTAGATGATATTGTCAACAATGAATTTCTGATAAAAACTGGCTTCGATGAAAAAAGATTTCGAGTCGTGTTATAAATATTATTTTTTTAATGGCAGTATATTCCTCTATTGTGAACTCATAATAGTGTAGCTCAAATCTACACTACAAGTGTTACCTAATTACTGGTACGATTAAATGCAGTTGGATATATTGGCAAAAAATATTATTTTTTATTTCGAGAAATGCTATAATACACATTTAAAAAGAGTGTATCGTATGCACCTTGTATTGTCCGCTTTGGCAAGGTGGGCGTAGAGCCCCGTCGGCCGTCACAATTTTAAAACGCGTCTTACAAGGTGGAGTCAGTCCATCCCTCCCAGGCGATGTGGGATTGCCCCAACATAACCCCCAACAGACTAGGCCGCCACAGTAGGAAAGAAACAAGCCCTCCTTCTAGTGCCAAATTTGCGTGCTTGTCCACTCATGGCCCCGACAAGATATTGTCTGCTTTGACGATATAGCGATCCCGGTTTTCCCCCGTCATATAATGTGTTCTGGACTTAGGTTCCGTGGTTGGTTGTTGTTGTCTATATCTTGTTTCCATCTTTTAATTCCTTGTATTTGAGTTTTGGGATGTGTTGGGTAAGATTGGAACAGGTTGGTTGGGTGTTGGAACAAATGGTTGCTGTCCAGATTTAGGTTCCTTCGCTCGAGCAAGGCTTTTGTCGCTCGAGCAAGCATTGGGTTTTAGTTCCTTCGCTTGAACTAGGGTTCCTTCGCTCGAGGGAGATTTGTGTGGTGTGTCTCTTCGCTCGAGTGAGCATTATTGCCCTCGAGTGTGCATCTGCGTCTTGGAAAAACCTGAAGGTTGGTATTCTTCGCTCGAGTGAGGCTTTTGTCACTCGAGCGAGCGAGCTCTATATTTTGTGTTCCTTCGCTCAAGCGAGCACTCTTGCGCTTGAGCGTGTGTCTGGGTTGCAGACCTAAAGCTTCTCATTTTTCACTCGAGCGACGCTTCTTGCGCTCGAGCGAGGTCCGTTTGTGTCTGGTCGCTCGAGCGACCACTCCTTCGCTCAAGCGAGCCCTGTTTATATCAGTTCGCAACAGCAAGTTTATACATCACTTTTTCTTCTCCATTTCTCTCCAAACCCTAAATCTGACACTATCTCTCTATACACTTCTTCTCCCTACAAATACACTTAATATAGAGGATTTCTACCCTATTTCCTTTGTAAAAAGGGTGGAGTGTCGCGTGGGCTACACTTTGATCCGAAAAATATTGGATTTGGAGCATCTTGGGTTCCTCTCTTCATCTCCTTCGAGTCTCTTCATTTGAGGTAGGGATAATCTACTCCTTTCTATAAGTTTTAACATAAATATTTGGCATTTGTATAAATGTAGAGATTTTGGAAGTTTTGGAAAGTTAAGGTTTGATTTGAAATCATGAAAGAGGGGTTTCTTGGTTTTGGACCTATTGTGAATGTGAGGTTTTGAAATGGGGTTATGTGTGTATAATTGATGAAATTGAGCTTTAGAAGTGTTATTTGAGAAAGAAGGAAAAATGCCCTAATTGAGATGAAATGAATTATTTGTCAAAATAATGGAATTAACTATGGGAATATGTAATTGAGTTGGAAATGATGAAATTGGGGGAAAATGTAATTAATTGGTGTAGTTGGATTGAAAATCGCTTACCTATGGAAAATGTATTAATTTATCTGTTGGATAAATTTAAATTATCTGTTTAGAAATAACTGTTTGGGCTATCGGTGAAGGATAGCCATGATTGTTGTAGAGTTGCATGACGATTAGGTGAATTAAAACTAATCAATTGAATTATGTCATTGAATATGACGGTTGGGTTAACACATTGAATATGTGCTTTAATTGATCATTGTATATGATAAAGTGTTTAAATGCATTGCATATGTATTTTGTTTGGGAGGAGAAAGGGGATGTACTCCATGGTTTGGGAGGAGATAGGGGATGTACTCCACAGTTTGGGAGGAGATAGGGGATGGACTCCATTGATAATTAAGTTGGCCAGAGTGTCCAGGGTGAAAGTCCCGAAACCTTATATACATCTGAATGATGTTGATGATTGAAGTGTTGATAACATGAGTTGTAGTCTCATTTTGAATTGTTGATGAATTGAAGTGTTGTCTTTATGAGTTATAGTCTCATTTTGAATTGTTGATGAATTGAAGTGTTGTCTTTATGAGTTGTAGTCTCATTTGAATTACTTGGATAAATGAACCATGTCAATAAAGTGAATTGGAAATAGAAATGAAACAGGCTTGAAAGATGGATAACAATGTTGATGGGTTATAGAAATGGTATAAATTGATGTACACGTGTTGAACATTTATCAGATGCTAATGTTTTAGTTATTTCTTATATTTGGTTTAGCAAATCTCTACTGGGCTTTGGCTCACCCTATATGGGACATCATTTTCAAGTATAGGAGACATGCCGCCTCCAAGGACCTAGCTTGGGTGGTTTAGAGGCAACAGGCTTCTTTTGTTGATATTTCTTTTGTGTTACATGTTTTTATTTCCAAGCCAAGGGCTTTAATTGTAAAGGGCTTTTGACCCTCTCTTGTTGTAACCAAGTGTTGACTTGGAAAGTTGTAAGCCCGTAGGATATTTACTTTTGTTGTCAACATGTAACATCTTTTGTAGAAAACACTGTAACGCCCTAAAAAAAATACATAAATCAATCATTTATAAGATTCCAAAATCATAAAAGAGATATTATATTTCCATTCATCAGAGTATTTTCTACAAAAGGTATTACATGTTGACAACAAAAGTAAATGTCCTGCGGCTTACAACTTTCCAAGTCAACACTTGGTTACAACAAAAGAGGGTCAGAAGCCCTTTTACAATTAAAGCCCTCGGCTTGGAAATAAAACATGTAATACAGAAAAGTAACAACAAAAGGAAGCTTGCAGCCTCTCAACTATCCAAGCTAAATCCTTGGAGGCGGCATATCACCTAAACCTGAAAATGATGTCCCATATAGGGTGAGCCAAAGCCCAGTAGAGATACGCAAAACATAATATGAGAAATAACTAAAACATTAGCATTCGATAAATGTTTAACAGTTCGAAACTATCTCAACCCCCTTTCCATAATCGATCAACATGGATTTCCATACATCTATTTACATTTACGACCGTGTTTCAATTCATTCCCATTTCTTTATCTCAATCAAATCAACAACATAATACATTATTTATCCAAACAATTCAAAATGAGACTACAACTTATATTATCAACACTTCTATCATCAACGATTTCCAATGAGACTACAACTCATAAAGACAACACTTCAATTCATCAACATCATTCAAATGTATATAAGGTTTCGGGACTTTCACCATGGACACTCCGGCCAACTTAATTATCAATGGAGTTCATCCCCTATCTCCTCCCAAACAATAGAGTATATCCCCTATTTCCTCCCAAACCATGGAGTACATCCCATATCTCCTCCCAAACAAAGATACATATACAATGTATTTAAACACTTTATCATATACAATGATCATTTAATGCACATATTCAATGTGTTATTCGAACTGTCATATTCAATGACATATTCCATGTGATTAGTTTCAGTTTACCTAATCATCATGCAGTGTCTACAACAATCAAGACTATCCTCCACCGATAGCCCAAAACAATTATTTCTAAACAGATAATAAATTTATCAAACAGATAAATTATCAACATTTTCATAAGTGAGTGACTAATCAATCCAACTACACCATTTAATCCCAATTCCATCCAATTTCATGATTTTCAAATCAATTTCATATCCCCACAATTACCAAATTAATTATACAAATTAATCAATTACATTTAATTAGGGCACTTTCCCCATTTTCTCAACTTTAGCCCTAAGGCTCAATTTCCTCAATTTTACACCAATAACCCCATTTTTCCAAGGTTTCATATACATATGGAACTCCACATTAACAAACCCTTCTTTTATAATTTCAATTTCAAAACCCTAACTTCCCAAAATTTCTATGACTTACCATTTATACAAAATGACTAAAATTTATGTTAAAACTCACAAGAATGAGTAGTTTATCTCTACGTCAAATGAAGAGACCCAAAGGAGATGAAGAGAAAAATCCAAGATGCTCCAAAGTTCAACTTTTTTTCTGATCAAAGTGTAGCCCAAGCAAAGCTTTACCTTTTTTACAAAGGGATTAAGGTAGAGACACTCTAAATCAAGAGTATTTGTAGAGAGAAGTAGTGTATAGAGAGATAAATAGTCGGATCTAGGGTTTGGGGTGAAAAAGGTGATGAAAAAGTGATGTATAACACGCTGCTGCCAACTGATATAGTCGAGGCTCGCTCGAGCGAAGAAGTGGTCGCTCGAGCGACCAGACACAAAAGAACCTCGCTTGAACGCAAGAAGCGTCGCTCGAACGAACAATGCGAAGCTTCAGGTTTGCAACCCAGAAGCACGCTCGAGTGCAGGACTACTCGCTCGAGCGAAGAAACACAAAACATAGAACTCGCTCGCTCGAGCGAAGGAAAGTTTGCTCGAGCGAAGAAACACAACCTTCAGGTCAAAAAGAGACGCAGACGCACGCTCGAGCGCAAGAGTTCTCGCTCGAGCGAAGAGACACACCACTCAAAGCTCACTCGGGCGAAGAAACCCTGGCTCGAGCGAAGAAACCAAAATCTGGACAGCAACCATTTGTTTCAAAACACACCGAACTTGTTCCAAACTCACCCAACATATCTCAAAACTCAAATATAAAGAATTAAAGGACGGAAATGCGATATAGACAACAACAAACATCCACGAAACCGAGTCCGGAATACAATAAACAATAGAGGGAAAATTGGGATCGCTATAGAAAACACTCTGATGAATGAATATATTTTATTTTCTTATGTCTATGGATATTATGAATGATTGATTTATGCTTTTTATTTTGAGGGCATTACAAACGAGGTGGGCACGGAGCCTCGTCGGCCGTCACGGTTTTTAAAGCGCGTCTTACAAGGTGGAGGGGGCTAGTACACTTATAAGGTGAAGTCGGTCCGTCCCTCCCAGGCGATGTGGGATTGCCCCAACAAAAATATTTGATTATACCTCATGTAGTGTCAAGTTATGATCTTTTTATTTAGTTATAAGGTGCATATGATACTATAGTCTTTCCCTTTTATTTGAAGTAGTAATAACCTAATTTGGGCTCAAAAGTCCTATTTGTAAGGTTAGTGCTCCATTAAGTCCTATTTCATTATTTTTAATTAATAAAATCCCATGTTCAAAATATTTATGTATATAACTGTTTTACGATTACAAAAAGGAGGACGAATTAAAAAATGTTAATTCAATAAGTATTGATAAAAAATTATTGGTGCCCCAAATGCACTACATGATAATATTATTCAACAATCACCAAGTATTATGTTTCATGCCCCAACACAAAAATTGTGGGCCCCACCCTTTTCCACCGATCACCAATCTCTTAGTAACTATCTGACCATGTCCCAAAAGCATTAGATAATTTCTTTTAGTTCAAGTAGGCACTACTATGTGACATTTAATTTTGTTTTATTGTTTCAAAACTTAAAAACTTTTATTTACTTTTAATAAAAATTATACTTCCATATTACCTGTGATATGCACGGGTATAAATAAATAATTAAAAATTAGTTTTTAAATTAAAATAATAATATAAAATTTATAGCGATCCCGGTTTTCCCTTCATTGTTTAATTGTATTCCGAGCTCAGGTCCGTGGATGTTGGTTGTTGTCTTATTCTCGTTCTCATCCTTTACTCTTTGTATTTGAGTCTTGGGTTGTGTTGGGCAGGTTTGAAACAGGTTGGTTGTGTTAGAAACCAAGAGTTGATGCCCAGATTTTGGCCTTCACGCTTGAGCGGGGCTTTTGATGCTCGAGCGAGCCCTTTTCTTTTGTTCCTCCACTCGAGCGAGATTATTCAACCCTCAGTATTTTTCTCTGCAGGTCATCGGACGCTCGAGCGTCCACTTTCACGCTCGAGCGGGGACCTTCATCTGCAGAACTTCTGGAAGTGTGCATTCGACACTCAAGCGACGCTTTTCACGCTTGAGCGTGAGTCTGTGTCTGACGCTCTAGCGGGGCGTTCCACGCTCGAGCGGACTGTGTTTTATATCAGTCCAAGTTGTGACTTTTTGGATCACTTTTTCGGGCCATTCTCTCTCTCTAACTTTCCAAAACCCTATTTTGAGAGCTCCTCTCTCTAGAATACACCTTCTCTCTACGAAATCATCTAGTTTTAGTGATCTTCCACCCTTGTCCCTTTGTAAAAAGTGTAGAGCTTGGTGTGGGCTACGTTTGGATCCGAAAATCTTTGGATTTGGAGCACTTTGAGTTTTCTTCATCAATTCCTTTTGGTCTCTTCTCTTGAGGTAGGGATAACTACTCATATTTATGGTCTTTGACATAAACTTGTGGTCATTTTGATTTAATGTTGAAGTTGGGAAATTTTTGGTGTTAGGGTTTCAAAATGTATAAAGAGGGGTTTTGTTCTTTTGACCCATACATGTGTATTTTGGGTCTTAAAATGAGGTTATTGATGATATTTGGACCTTTGGGTCAATGTTGAGAAAAGGGGGAGGAAAGCCCTAATTTATTGAGATGAATTAGTTTGTATAATTAATTTGGGAAAGTTATGGAAATATGAAATTGAGTTGAAAATAATAAAATTGGATTATAGCAATCCCGGTTTTCCCTTCCTTGTTTATTGTATTCTGGACTTGGTTCCGTTGATGTATTGTTGTTATATTCTCATTTCCATCCTTTACTCTTTGTATTTGAGTCTTGGGTTGTGTTGTGTTGGGGAGGTTTGAAACAGCTTGGTTGTGTTTGGAAACCAAGAGTTGATACCCAGATTTTGGCCTTCACGCTTAAGCGGGGCTTTTGACGCTCAAGCGGGCCATTTGCTTTTGTTCCTCCGCTCGAGCGGAGAGTTTGATGATCGAGCGGGATTATTCATCTTTCAATATTTTGCTCTACAGGTCATCTGACGCTCGAGCGTCCACTTTCACGCTCGAGCGGGGACCTTCGTCTGCAGAACTTCTGGAAGTGTGCGTCCGGCGCTGAAGCGGCGCTTTTGATGCTCGAGCGTGAGTTTGTGTCTGACACTCGAGCAGGGCATTCCACGCTCGAGTAGAGTGTGTTATATCAGTCCGAATTTTAGCTTTTTGGATCACTTTTTTGGGCCATTCTCTCTCCCTAACTTTTCAAAACGCAAGCTTGAGAGCTTCTCACTCTAGACTTCACCTTCTCTCTAAGAAATCATCTACCTCTAGTGATCTGCCACCCTTGTCCCTTTGTAAAAAGTGTAGAGCTTGGTGTGGGCTACGTTTGGATCCGAAAAATTTGGTGTTTAGAGCATCTTGAGTTTTCTTCGTCTTCTCCTTTGAGCTCCGAAATTTGAGGTGGGGATAACTACTCATATTTATGGTCTTTGACATAAACTTGTGGTCATTTTGATTTAATGTTGAAGTTGGGTAATTTTGGGTGTTAGGGTTTCAAAATGTGAAAAGAGGGGTTTTGTCCTTTTGACCAATACATGTGTATTTGGGTCTTAAAATGAGGTTATTGATGTTTTATTGATGATATGTGAGCCTTTGGGTCAATGTTGAAAAATGGGAAGAAAAGCCCTAATTTATTGTGATAAATTAATTTGTATAATTAATTTGGGAAAGTTATGGAAATATGAAATTGAGTTGGAAATAATGAAATTGAGTAATTATGAGGCTTAATGGTGGAGTTAGATTGATTAATCACTCACCTTTGTAATTGTGTATAATTTATCTGTTTGATAATTTAGTATCTATTTAGAAATAATTGTTTTGGGCTATCGGTGGAGGATAGTCTTGATTGTTGTAGACACTGCATGATGATCAGGTGGATTAAAACTAATCAATTGAGTATGTCATTGAATATGACGAAAGGAATAACACATTGAATATGTGCTTCGCTTGATCATTGTATATAATAAGTGTTTAAATACATTGTATATGTATATTGTTTGGGAGGAGATAGGGGATGTACTCCACGGTTTGGGAGGAGATAGGGGATGGACTCCTAAACCGGACTTGGGAGGAGATAGGGGATGGACTCCAGTGATAACTAAGTTGGCCGAAGTGTCCAGGGTGAAAGTCCCGAAATCCTTGTTGCGTTTGCATAACGTAAATGAATTGAAGTATTGTTAATATGAGATGTAGTCTCATTTGAAATTGAATTGAAGTATTGTTAATATGAGATGTAGTCTCATTTGAAATTGAATCGTTGAAGTATTGTTAATATGAGTTGTAGGCTCATTTTGAACTGTTTGGCTGAAAAGGGAACCATATCTATGATTTGGTTTGGATAATGAAATGGAAAGAGATGTATGTTTGTCTATATGAGTTAAACATTTATCATATGCCAATGTTTTAGTTATTGCTCATATTATGTTTAGCATATCTCTACTGGGCGTTGGCTCACCCTATATGGGACATCATTTTCAGGTTCAGGTATTATGCCGCCTCAGAGGTCTTAGCTTGGATGGTTTTTGAGAGTTGAAGACTCTTTATTATTTTTGGTGTTACAAGTAAATTCAAGCCAAGAGCTTATTTGTGTAAAGAGTTAGAACTCTTCTTTTGTTATAACTAAGTGTTGACTTGGAAAGTTGTAAGCCTAGGGCATTTACTTTTGTTGTCAACATGTATTACTTTTGTAAGAATACTCTGATGAATGAAAATATGTTTTATTCTCTTGTCTATAAATATCATGAATGTTTGGTTTATATGTAATATTTTGAGGGCGTTACATGGATAATTATGAGATTTAATGGTGGAGTTGGATTGACTAATCACTCACCCTTGGAATTGTAGATAATTTATTTGTTTGATAATTTATTATCTGTTTAGAAATAAATGTTTTGGGCTATCGGTGGAGGATGGTCTTGATTGTTGTAGACACTGCATGATGATTAGGTGAATTAAAACTAATCATATGAGTATGTCATTGAATATGACGGATGGATTAACACATTGAATATGTGCTTTGCTTGATCATTGTATACGATAAGTGTTTAAATATATTGTATATGTATCTTATTTAGGAGAAGATAGGGGATGTACTCCACGGTTTGGGAGGAGATGGGAGATATACTCCATGGTTTGGGAGAAGATAGGGGATGGACTCCTAAACTGGATTTGGGAGGGCATAGGGGATGGACTCCAGTGATAACTAAGTTAGCCGAAGTGTCCACGGTGAAAGTCCCGAAATCTTGATTGCGTTTGCATAACATAGATGAATTGAAGTATTATTAATATGAGTTGTAGTCTCATTAATTGAATCATTGAAGTATTGTTAATATGAGTTGTAATCTCATTTGAAATTGAATCGTTGAAGTATTGCTAATATGAGTTGTAGGCTTATTATGAATTGGTTTGGGTAATGAAATGGAAAAAGATGCTTGTTTGTTTATATGAGTTAAACATTTATCAAATGCCAATGTTTTAGTTATTGCTCATATCATGTTTAGCATATCTCTACTGGGCGTTGGCTCACCCTATATGGGACATCATTTTCAGGTTCAGGTGTTATGCCGCCACCAAGGCCTTAGCTTGGATGGCTTTGGGAGTTGAAGACTCTTTTGGTTGTTTTACTATTTTGGTGATACATGTAAATTCAAGCTAAGGGCTTATTTGTGTAGAGAGTTAGAACTCTTCTTTTGTTGTAACCAAGTGTTGACTTGGAAAGTTGTAAACCTACAGGGCATTTACTTTTATTATCAACATGCATTACTTTTGTAAGAATACTCTGATGAATGGAAATATACTTTATTCTCTTGCCTATGAATACCATGAATGTTGGGTTTATATGTATTATTTTGAGGGCGTTACAAAATTTATTTAAATTATGTAGTAAAAATGATTTTTAATCAATTAAATTTTATTTATTTTTTTATCAAAGTTACACATTAGAGAAGATTTTTATTCTGATATCATTAATTGTGTGTTCTAAATTCTTAATAAAAAATTGCATGTCATAATTTAATTGGTAAAAATTAAAGAATAAATTACAAAAATTATATTTACTATAAAATAAATACATTTCGTTTTATAAGTTTCGTAATTTTAATTTACCATATGATAGTAGTAATTTACATTTATTAATATACTAATTTTTTCTTATTTTGTAAAGCACAAAAATTTATATACTCAAAAATAAATTATATATTTCATAACTTGTAAGTAAAAATGGATTAGGATTGAGTTGTAATGTTACACTAAACATTAGAAGTGACCCAAAAGCTACTCAACTCAATATTATACTAATGCGACCTTCACCTATTTATTAAAAATTATTTTTATTGTTTCATGACCGGTATATATGAGCTAGTTTGGGAGTTTCAATACTGGATTAAATATTAAAAATTGGCCTAAAAAATATAGTCCGTATCAAATTTTTTTCCAACATTTCTTGGTTTAAGCTATAATATATCATATTTTAATAACTCAATATCATAAAAAAAAAATAATCTTAATGTTTATGGTGCTTTTTATCTATCAATAACTTTTTTTTATAAATATTAAAAGAATTACATTTGAACAAATTCTAATATAAATTTTTTACTTTAAAACTTTAAGACATACACATTTTCTTTGACTCTATAACTAATTTTTGGGATAGCAACCAAAATAAATTTCAGTTATTATTATATGGAAAGACGTGTGTGATCAGAGTTTGTAGTACACAATTATAAAAAAGTAATATTAATTCAAAATTTTCAATATGAAAAATATGTACCCAACTTTATGTTATGTTTGATTCATGGATTTAGGTAGGAATTTGGAATGAAAAGGGAAAAAATAGGTGAAATGTAAATGAAATTTAAGTACATTTTACCTAATTTCATACACCTTTTCATTTTTCCTTTCAAAATTTCTACCCAAAACCATGAATCAAACACATCATCAATGTTTGAAAGGAGTTTTGGATCCTTTATTGTATTGATATTTACTATATAAAAAATATAAAAAAAAACTATATAATATTTTGTAGGAGAAGCAAGTTCTTAAAATAGATCATTAATCACATTATAAGAGAAACAAGCTAGCCAATACATAATTTTTTTAATTATTTAAAAAATTAAACATGAAGAGAAATAAATTATGGAATATGTAAATTGATTCCTATATTTTAGTGGTACAAAAATTTAAAATTTAAAACTGACTCTTTTCAAATTTCTAAATTTAAAATTTTAAATGGATTAATTAAATTTTTTTTTTAAATGTGCAAATCAAGTCATAGTAAGATTTTCTTAAATAATTCAATAACAACTATAAGTTTTTTTTAAATTTTTTTTTAAAGTGATTAGTTAACTTTCTTTTTCAAATTTCTAAATTTAAATTTATAAGTGGATTAATTAACTTTCCTTTTGAAATGTGTAAATCAAGGCATTTTAAGTTTTTTTTTTAAATGATTCAATAAAAGCTAGAGGATTTTTTTTTTAATTTTAAAACTGATTAGTTAACTTTCTTTTTTGAATTTCTAAATTTAAATTTATAAACAGATTAATTAAATTTTCTTTTGAAATGTGTAAATCAAGACATAATAAGATTCTTTTTAATAATTCAATAAAAGTTAGCCAATAGGAATTTTTTAAATTATTTTAAAAAAATAGTATGAGGGTTTTGAGTTTTACAAGGTTGTTCTCATTAGAAATCTCATTTTCCTTAATATATAGTATAGATTTTTGGAATGTACACAATGAGATCTATCAAACAAGACCAATATTGAATATAAAATTTTACAAAAATAAATATTATTTTTTCAACTATATGAAACTAAAAAAAAAAAATTAGTTTGCAAAATTATCCAGTAAAACTGAGAAATTTCTCATTATTTTTTCAATATTAACTGAGAATGTTATTAGTTTTTGAGAAATTTCTCAATTTGTTTTCAAAGTTAAAATTGAGAATATTATCAGTTTTTCCAGTTGTAAACTAATAATATTCTCAGTTTTGCACAGAAATGTTCTATATGATTGTTTCGTCAACTAAGAAATTTTTCAGTCTTCTTAGTTACATAATTGAGATATTTCTTGATTTCTTTATGTAGTTTATGTGTAAAAGACATACTTTATTTGTTTAAAATTTTAATTTATGGTTAAAAAGTTTTTTAAAAAAAATCTAAATTGACTTATTTTCTAATTTTTTAAATTGAAAATTTTCTTCAAAAAATATTTGTCAAATATTAGGAATCATATATTTTACATAAATTTCATAGTTACAATCTAATTTTTTAAATTTTTTGATGAAATTTATAATTTTGGATTATTTACAAAAAAAAAAAAATTCCAGAGTTTCGCGTGCTTTTTAATTTAAACCCCATAATTTCAATTTCGACAATTAAACCCTAGAGTTTCATTTGTATTTCAATGTTAACTTTATGTCCATCTTCATCTCACTTATTCTACTTCTTTTTTTTTTCGATTCAAACTCACATGTTCAAACCCTTGTATCTCCCTTGTCGTAACTTTGTTTCGCCTCATTTTCGTGTCATTGGATTCACCTCATGGCCTAATTTTTATTCCACCCCTCATATGTCTTGTTCCACATCTTTTTACATGCCATCAGAGTTTCGAAAGGTAGCCAAATTTTTTTTTTATCTCTTTGGGAAAAAATTATAGATTCAAACCCATATGTTCAAGCCCTTATATCTCCCTCGTCGTAACTCCCTTTTACCTCATTTTCATGTCATTTGATTCACCTCATGGCCTAGTTTTCATTTCACCGCTCATACGCATTGTTCCACCTCCTTTTGCAAGTGGTCAGAGCTCCACTTGTCCAATTCTATCTAAGCTTAACTTACAATCCAAAATTGTCTGCTCAAATCGTAACCCGAGTTAGGCATGAATTACACTAGTTGTCCAAATTTCAGATACGCACACACACATACATACATACATATATATATATATATATATTGCAACTAAGTTAATTAATTTATTAAAATTAGATTTCATTCATATTTTTTCTTTGATAAAATTATTAATAATATTAAAACAAAAAATTTATAGAGATGGTGTAGTCAAAACAGGATATCACGAGTTCGAGAAAAGCTCTCTAAAATCCCCAGCAGAGTCGCCAGAAACTGTAGACGCGCCCGTGGGCCCCAGGCTACAGTTTGGACTCCCTTTGTGTCATGGTTCTTAATCTGATCTCACAATGTGCAATGTGAGATTGATAAATCACCAAAGAGTCCAAATCCGGCAAATCGTTTTTGAAAATAGATTTTTTGAAAGAAGTGCCAAACATGGACTGCTTTGCCAGATACAGAGTCGCCACCTAAATATTTTTTAATGGGGAACTTCGGAAACCCTGACTCGTTTGCCTAAGGCCACATGTCCGTCATCACCAAAGTTGCCTCGGCTCGGGAACTTGGGTACGATTGGAGAAGGTCACTTCGTGAGCACCCCCGCTCGCCCGATCAAAGATCGGCCTCTACTAACCATGATGTCTAGTTTTGAAAACATTATGCGTTCTTATTCCGATTATTAGCCTAGAATTTACTACGTGATGCGCACAGCAAAACAAGTATAGACTAGATCGCCTAATTTGGAACAAAGCATTGCATATCCGTTCGTTTGGAAAATAGTTTGAGATTTGCTACTCGCAAGTAGGCTAAAACGTGGATTTCAATGAATTGTTCCAATTCAAACAATCCAACCTTCACCCACAGGCATTCGGGCAGTTATATCACATAAGCAATTAGCCTCATGGTAAGCATGCTATCATGGCAACACTCACACGCATGCAAGATGCTAAAGCATAAACACTTACCGAGTACTCCAAGCCAAAACAGAAACTAGTTAGTAATCATATGGATGATCCTAGTTCATGTTAAGATGGCTAATGCAACACATGCAAGATGCAACTACAATAGGCTCGGCTATTCTAGGATGGCATGTGATGATGCTACAGCTAACACGTACCCAACTTGGAATTGAAATACAATGCAGTTTGAATGATACGCCGAGCCCGGTGTGTGCAATACAGGTGAATGAATGCAAAACATGCGAGCATCAAGATGCTAATTTAAACATTCCTTAGTCTAACCACTGAAAGCGGATAAATAAAAGGGAAGAAAGACGTGGGGTTGGAAGACATGCACACACTCACGCACACTTATTACACAATTGCCCTCGCTCGGAGGGTCCGAATAAATATTACAAACCGAATAAATAATTAACTACCCTAGCTAATTAAATATTACAAAACTCTTAACTAATTAACAAATTAATTAAGCTATCAAAGTAATAAAAGGCCTCGGGAAGAGGGATGCACGCATGCTCGGATTGGCTTCGCACGGAAATCCATTGCCATGACACATGTTGCCTCTGTTTTCACTGTTTGGCACCTCTACAGACTGCACAAGTCCCAAGGTATGCTCTCTGCACACTGTGTAGTGCCACCGGCCAAGGTAAATGATCACCGCCTAAGGGGATGTGGTTATCGACCACCTGTGGAGCTATCGGCCACCAATTGTTGGTCGATCGGCACTTGGTGTAGTCGACCGGCCAAAACTTCCTGCAGAATCCTGTTTTGACAACAACAGAGGACAGAACATGGCATGGCAATGCATTTCAAGCAAATGTGTGCACCAACACACTCCTTATCATGTTTATGACTCAAAGGAGGGTGATACTCGATTCTCGAACCACCAATCGCGTATTTCAATGCGTGATGGCCCAAGAAACCAAGTATGCATTTTCAATGTGGAATGAAATGCACACAAACAAACAATGAGCTCAACCTCTATCATGCTCAACTCAAGAGGCAAAGCATGCTTGTCAAATGCAACCTAAGCATGTAATCTAAACATGCAACAAAGTGTCATGAGCCAAGTATCTAAGCATACAAACATGCATGCAAACATGGTTGAATACCTAAGCATATAGAAGCAACTTTCAAGCACACTTAGAAGGGGTAAACATTGGTACATAGCATACATGATAAGCTTTGAAAAACATGTAGAAGATGATGCCAAATCAACCTACCAATGCAAGCAAAGCATGCATCCAAGCCTAAGGACTTAAACTATGATCATATGACACATGAAGCAAATGATCAAAGTGAATAAAAAAAGTCCCAAATCATGCCAAATTAAGCCCCAAAAACCACTTAGATGGCATCTAAATGATCTAATCCTAGAGGCATACACAATAGCACAAACATGGAGCATGAAACACCAACCTTGTAAAGCATTAAAGGGGCATCAAATGCGAGCATACAAGCATGCTATGAGGACTGAAATGACATGGTAAGTGGTGCTGAACCACTGAAATAGCTCAAACAAAGCATGCTTAAGACATCACACATTCAAGGCCTACAAGCTAGAATGCAAAGAGACTATACAAAGCATGTCAAGCATGGCCAAAGAAACTAAAAACAGAGCTAAAGCATAGTAAAACATGCATAAAAGCTTCACAAAGCTTGGCCAAAATCATGCTAGAACAAGGGTCAAAACCTAAAGCATGTTAAGGCAATTTCATGGCATTACAAGACAAGTATGCAAGGCATGCAAGGTGTGTCTAAACCAATTAAAAACAGTTCTATATCATGGCAAAATAAGCACAAATAACACTTAAGACATGGCCAACATGAACTCAAGAATGGTGCTCACACATGAGGCTAAAATGGCACATTTTGAAGACAATAAGGAGAGGGGATGACCCTCTCCTTGTTAGGACCTTAACCACCATCCTCACCACAGAAATCCCTCAAGATTTCAGTGGTGAGGAGGCCCAAACAAGGTGGTCCCGGAGCTCACAAAAAATAGCACAAAATGGGGCCAAACAAGGCCTAAGAGGGGGTAAACGACCCCAAACACAAAAGTGATCTTAAACAAACTTCAAAAGGAGCTCAAAATAAGACTTTTTTCAGTTTATGAAAAATCCCAAATAAGCTTGAAAGTAAGGCTAAAAGTGTGTGCAAAAATGGGGAATAAAGAGGGAAAAGGGGTTACCTTTGAAGACCAGCAAGAACCAGCAGCCTTTAGACCCAAAAATGCAACCCTCAACCTCTAAAAACAAGCTCCAAGAACCTCCAAGTGATGATGGAAGTGTGTGGCTATGAAGTGGTGTGCAATAGGCCAAGAACAAGACCCTTTTGAACCCTCTAACCCACCCAAATGTAGAGAGAGAGAGGGAGATATAGAGAGAGAGAGTGATATATATATATCTTATATATCAGATTTTTCAACCCTTGAAATGGAAGGAGAGGCTCTCTATTTATAGAGTAAGGCAAAAGGCCTAAGCTTCTTGGAGAAGCTAAGGCAAAAGGGTCAAAGGGGGCAAGCTTCTCTTGGAAGCTTGGAGCAAAAGGGCCAAGCTTCTTGGAGAAGCTAGGCAAAGGGGTCAAGCTTTTTAGAGAAGCTAGACAAGGGTTCAAGCTTCTTGGAGAAGCTTGGAGCAAAGGGTTCAAGCTTCTTGGAGAAGCTAGAACAAAAGGTTCAAGCTTCTTGGAGAAGCTTAAACCAAGGGTGCAAAAGGTTCAAGCTTCTTGGAGAAGCTGAACCAAGGGTTCAAAAGGTTCAAGCTTCCTCAAGAAGCTAAAAACCAAGGGTTCAAAAGGTTCAAGCTTCCTCAAGAAGCTAAAACAGGGGGTTCAAAAGGTTCAACACACAAAAAAAAAGGGTGGTCGGCTAGAAAAAGTGGCTAATCGGCCAACAAAGATGGCCGACCGACCAAAAAAAGTGCCGACCGACCATCAAAGGTGCCGATCGGCCATCACCAATGGCCGGTGGAAAGGAAACAAGGCCGGTGGCCTCAAGCCATGGCCGGTGAGGTGTGGGGATGGCCTACAAGCTATTTCCCACCCTCAAAAGCAAAACAACAAGTGTTTGATGCAAAACCAAACACAAAACAAACAAGTCGAGAGGTCTTGAAGCAAGGCGCGTAGCCGAAACCTCCGAGAACTCAAGATGAACACAAACAAGGATGATCACCGAGTATTCAAATGGTGACGTCCAAGTCTTGAGGACGGTCAAAAATGGGGTGTCTACAGTTGCCCCTCATTGACAGAACTCGAAAGTCATAACAATGACGGGAGTGCGTGTCAAAGCCCAGAGACGACCCATTTTTGACAAGGCCAAAGACTTAGACAAAGCATACAAGCTACCGATAAATAAATGGTTGTGCCCGCAGGCTGCCTACGTATCCCTTTGCAAGGAATCAAACCAGCGTAGCTCAGGGGCAGGATGCAAATGATATGCAAGAAGACTTTGACAATTGGACTTATACGCTACGCGAAGCCGGTCTGAAAATTGGACTTATACGCTACGCGAAGCCTGATTGAAAATTGGACTTATATGCTACGCGAAGCTGCTTTGAAAATTGGACTTATACGCTACGCGAAGCCGGATTGAAAATTGGACTTATATGCTGACGCGAAGGCGGTTTGTAATTGGACTTATACGCTTTCGCGAAGCCGGTTTGTAATTGGACTTATACGCTTTCGTGAAGCCGGTTTGTAATCAAAAGAATGCAATGTACTAACAAGTTCAGGTAAGGTGCGCAAGATAGCGCGAATGAAATGCTATGATAGTAAAGATGCAAAGGGTGACAAATTCCAACCATGCCGGAATCATGACGGGAGGTCCAAAACAAACAATTAGGAGCGCATACAACGCAACCTAAGTCAAATTCCAAACACGCTACAATCGTGTGAGGAAGGAACAAAGAGAGAAACATAGGGACTTATCCCAGTGTTTCGGAATGGTATACGCATTGGAACGTATTCCGAACGCTTTTAACCGAAGAGGGAGAAACATAGGGACGTATCCCGGTGTCTCGGAATGATGTGAGCATTGGAACGTATTCCGAACGCTTTTAACCGAAGAGGGAGAAACATAGGGACGTATCCCGGTGTTTCAGGATGGTGTGAGCATTGGAACGTATTCCGAGTGCTTTTAACCAAAGAGGGAAAAACATAGGGTCGTATCCCGTTGTTTCAGGATGGTGTGAGCATTGGAACGTATTCCGAATGGTTTTCACCGAAGAGGGAGAAACATAGGGACGTATCCCGGTGTTTCGAAATGGTGTGAGCATTGGAACGTATTCCGAACGCTTTTAACCGAAGAAGGAGAAACATAGGGACGTATTCCGGTGTTTCAAGATGGTGTGAGCATTGGGACGTATCCCGGTGTTTCGGAAAAGGAGCAGAAACATAGGGACGTATCCCGGTGTTTCGGAAAGAGAGAGGAACGTGGGGACGTATCCCGGTGTTTCGAAAAGGGAGAGAGAAACGTAGGGACGTATCTCGGTGTTTCGGAATGAAGGGAGAAACATAGGGACGTATCCCGGTGTTTCGGAAAGAGAGAGAAACGTAGGGACGTATCCTGGTGTTTCGAAAAGAGAGAGAAATATAGGGACGTATCCCGGTGTTTCAGAAAAGGGGAGAGAAACATAGAGACGTATCCCGGTGTTTCGAAAACGGAGAAGAAACATAGGGACGTATCCCGGTGTTTCGGAAAAGGAGAAGAAACATGGGGACGTATCCCGGTGTTTCGGAAAAGGTATAGAAACATAGGGACGTATCCCGGTGTTTCGGAAAGAAGAGAGAAACGTAGGGACGTATCCCGGTGTTTCGGAATGAAGGGAGAAACATAGGGACGTATCCCGGTGTTTCAGAAAGAGAGAGAAACGTAGGGACGTATCCCGGTGCTTCGGAATGAAGGGAGAAACATAGGGACGTATCCCGGTGTTTCGGAAAGAGAGAGAAACGTAGGGACGTATCCCGGTGTTTCGAAAAGAGAGAGAAACATAGGGACGTATCCCGGTGTTTAGAAGGAAGGAGAAACATAGGGACGTATCCCGGTGTTTAGAAGGAAGGAGAAACGTAGGGACGTATCCCGGTGTTTCGAAATGAAAGATGTGAGCATTGGAACGTGTTCCAAATGCTCTAAACCAAATGAGGTCTAACCCGTCGCACGCGCAAGGAGAAAGAATGATAATTGCAAGTGAAAAGGTGCATAACAATGCAAGTAATGAGCATAACAATGCTAGATAGATGTGCATAATCAATGCAATGAATGATCATAACAATGCTAGTGAAGTGGGCGCATAACAATGCAATTGGAACGTGCATCACAATGCAAGTGAAGTGGGTGCATAACAATGCAGGTGGAAGGGTGCATAACAATGCAAGTGGAACGTTCGTGACAATGCATATTTGGACTAAAATGCCGAACAAGGGAATACAAGCCTTAACAAGACCAATTCAAACACAACCTCCGATTTACCTCTCGAAGGGGTCACAATATATTTCAAAAGGATACACCTCGTGCATGCCAACTGACGATGAGCTACGCATCGAAGACATGAATTGAAAATTCCACAGAAACAATTTGAGCTGAAAAGTGGGTTTCTCTTGCCCTTTCTTGCTTATACTTCCAAACCGCAGTTACTACCTTTCCTTCCTGGCCATGTTCACAACTATCCCTATTCTCCAACGAGGTGACAGACTAGGTTGGTTCAGTATCCAGAATTGAGGTGCATACACGCTATCTCAATCTATGGGGCTACCATACAGATTTCAAGCCGGGGATACACCCCTGGGTATTTAAACCAGACTTTAGTCTCGGAAATCCCGAACCTTTGTGTTCTAGGCAATAGCCGTTCGAACTCTAGTTTCCACCGTTGCAGTTGGTCTCCTAGGAACTCATTGCAAACACAACCAAGATGCCTCTGGCAGGGACTGGTTTTCTGAGGGAGCACTTTGATTGCCATTCTGGCTTGAAGCAGACCTGATCTTGAGCTTGAGGTAGAAACACACCTATACTTCGGAGTAGTGACAAGGCCTGAAGAGGTACATCCGGAGTACAATCACGGAATTTGCTGAAGGTGAAATACACTCAGATGCTTCGATTTTCCATCTTTTCTTTTGCTTTGCAATCCAGAACCTATATAGCTTCAGATAGATCTTGATTTTACTGTTCTCACATGACCTGGGTTGAACCCTGCGGTTTTATGAAAGAACGAATCTTGTTTTGCACAAACGTGAAGAATGGCACAGCACTCTGAGCACAAAACGATTTTATTTTTGAAATTAAGAAATGAGTTCTTAACTGGGTATTGAGCCTACGACTGAACACAGCGAAAAAAACTCAACAACGAAAAACAAAAGGTAAACAACCTAAACACATCGAGACACGCTCGGAACGACTCAAAGCAAGAATTGAGACAAACAAAACAAGAGACACGACGCACAGATGTGTTACAAAGACGAGAGACCTCTCAGTGCACGAGGAGCCAGTTTCTCCGGGTATTATTCCCACCCTTTCTCATTTGTGATTCTCACATCACTCGGCCCTCAGGCTCTGTTTTTCTGAAAAAGCCATTTTCTCATTTTTTCTCTCAGCGCACATCTCTCTATTCTTCAATCTCTCATTTTTTATCCCTCCCCTGGGTGGTTGATGGATAAACAGGAAGTTGCGAGCTCTTGCCCCTAGCATTCTGCTAGATTCTCTTTCTTCTGCTCACAACAGTGAACTTCCCCCACAGAGGGGCTACACTACAACTGGGTGTGTAGCAAATCTGCAGCTGATATCAGTTGACGATGCTCTGCTAGGGAGTTTGGACGTGGTTAGATCTGTCCAGATGAGGGAGTAGAATATCTTGATCCATTCCAATTCGTGCTTCGCACTTGGCTTGATACCTCGTTGCTTGGAGGATGTGAGAGCTTTCTGCCCTTTTGTGGTCAGCTTCAGTGGTGCCCCTTTCTGGCAAGTAGAGTGCCCTTTCTGGTAGGTAGAGTGCCCTTTCTGGTAGGTATGTTGACCATGGGGAAAAGACAGAACACCTAACTCAACTGTGCCCCTAGTTCATCATTTTGACCATTTTTGTTTTTGGATTTCTGTTAAAACAATTTTGACCAACATGAGAGTTAGATTAACATGCTTGTTCGATTTTCTGATTTGAAATCATGCAAGTCAGGTTATGAGCACTGAAAATTTTCCTTTTTTGGGTCCAAGAAATGGTCCAGTTTTGGAAAAGATAGAATAATTTTTAAGAAAATTAGTCAACCTCAGTAAAAATTCTCAAAAACTATTTTTTGCAAACGGCCACTGCTCAACGAGCACGGAACCTACTCTCGAGATGCACAACCTCAGTTCCATAACAATGGAAAAACTCCCCCTTGTCTGAAGGGCACTGTATGGCAATGGAAAATTGCCCCTTGTTTGAATTGCACCGCAGCACACTGTATGGCAACGGAAAGTTGCCCCTTGTTTGAATGGCACCGCAGCGCATTGTAATCAGTCCTCAGAGTGACGAACACAACCAATTTCTCGGACACAGAGAAGGCAAAGATGATCGAAACCATTTCATGGACACAATCAATTTGGAAGTGTTTATGGCTGGACTTCAGAATGAAGTTGCCTACTGTAGACACCCCATTTTTTACCGCCTTTAAGACTTGGACACGACTGATGATTTTGGAAGTTGTGCAGTGCAAAGGGTCGATTTCTTCGGCAAACAGAGAGTCAAATCTCAACTTCATACCCCTGTTCTAGACCAAAACAATCTTGATCAAAAGATTTTAGTCTTAAAACCCTCTCTTTCAAAGCGTTTTTGAAATAAAGTTTTTTACGATGTTCCGAGGCTCGCATTTTGTCAAATGTTGCACTTTTCAGTAAACCGAGCAAGGACAAAGTGGAAATGAATGAAAGATAGATGAAATCTTTGAAAAATCTTTCAAAACACCTTGCTTAGGGGTTTGAAGTTGAAGAAAGGAGGAGAAGAGAGAAGAAAACTAGTTTGGGAGAAGTTTGGCATGAATCCGGGTAGGGCCAAAGCTGCGCGACTTCACCGAAACAGGCATAACTTTTTGCACAGAAGGAATTTTGATGCGAGGTTGGCGCCATTGGAAAGATAACTTATGGGGCTTCAATGTGGCCACATGGAAGCCCATAAAATCAGATGGATGACCAGATTTTTTGGGTCAAAAGTGGTTTAGCATGAATTTGGGAAGGAGAGAAAACACTGCGCGGCTTCACCGAAAGGAGTATAACTCTTTGCATACTTGGATTCAAGATATGAGGTTACCACCGTTGGAAAACTTACTTCCGGGGCTTCATTTTTCACTCAAGAATCTCCTAAGGACAAGTCCGGGTGGGGAGATATGGTTGGTTGAAGTCCGTTTGGACCGAATCTGCGCGGCTTCACCAAAACTGGCATAACTTTTTCCACAGGAGGAATTTTAATGCAAGGTTTGCGGCATTGGAAAGCTAACTTTTGGGGCTTCATCCTAGGGGTGGCCGGCCACCTTTGACCCTTTTGACCTGGTCGGCCGGCCAGGTCAGGTGGCCGGCCGGCCAGGTCAGGTGGCCGGCCGGCCACCTGAACCTTTTGAACCTGGCCAGCCATTTTTGCCCTCCAGAGTGTGTTCCAGCTGTGCCAGCTATTCTGCACTTGACCTACTGTCCGAGGATTTGTCCTTTTGGGGGAAATTTGAATTGATTTTCCCCCCCTTTCTTTGGCCCCTCTCCCTCTATATAACCAACACCCTACTTCATTTCTAAGGGTTAGAAAACCAGCTGGAGCATTGCATACAAATCCTCCATATCTCCTTCATCTAAGCTCCAAAACACCCTTGACCTTGCACCATTTACACACCAACCCATAGCCTACCACCTCCATACTTTATTCCAGCACTTGGAGGGTCATTTGCAGAGGTAGAGAGCTCATTTTCTTGGATCAAAAGCTGTTGCATTGCTGTGCTTCAAGGGTGAGTCCCTATTTCCCCTTTTCTTGCCCTATTTTGCATGATTGATTAGCTTTATTTGCAAGCATTTTTGGGCTTTGACCTGAACTTGAAATAGTCTTATTTTGAGGTTATATTCATGTTTGATCAAGAACTTTTTTCTTTTCGAGGTCTTCTACTCACCCTTTGTGTTTTATCTCTCTTTTATGGCTTATTTTGCATGATAGATTAGCCTTATTTTTTAGCATTTTTGGGCTTTGAGCCAAACTGTAAAGTATCTTATTTTGAGCCAGTCTTCAACTTTGTTGAAGGGCTCTTTGCTGTTTGAGGCCATCTTCCTCCGCTTATCCTCTATCTCTCTTTTAGGACCATTTTTGCATCATGTTTTAGCCCTACTTGTGAATATTTTCGAGGCTTGATATAAACTGAAAAAAATATTTTTTTGACCTCCTCTTTAAGTTTTCTTGAGGTTACTTTTCTGTTTGGAGTCATCTCCTTCCTTGCATGCTTCATTTCCACATGTTTTGAGCCATGCATTTGAGCATTTGCATAAGTCTTGTTTTGGCCTCTTAGCCACTGAAATCCAGTGGATTTTCAGTGGCTTTGATGAGGTTTTGAGCTTTGAAATCATAGAGGGGTGACCCTCTCACCCCTCATTCTCTTTACTAGCATGTTTGGCCTTCCAAAGGGACCCTCTTTTGCATGCATCAAAGTCACTTTTCAGGCTTTATTATGAGGGTTCTAAGGTCTGCATAAACTCTATCTGAGGCCCTTTCAGTCATATTTTACATCTATGATGCATGTGTAGAGCAATCTCATTCAAGGCCTTTCCAAGAGGCCTTTCTTTGTATGATTCCTAGACCCATTTCAAAGCCAATTTGGTGAGTTTTAAGGCTGTCATATTCCATTTCTAGAGTTGGTTTGGCCTTGTTACATGTCTATCTTGTATGTGCTTAATAATCTCTTGTATAGCCCTCTAAAGGAGCTCATCATCTTTGCATGTGTTGGCTTCATTTCAGTGGTTATTTGGGCATATTTTGGCATGTTTTGTTCACTGATTTTGGCTGGTTTGGTGAGATTTCATATGCTTCATATACATGCTATACAACTCATGCTTACTAGCCAATCTTGCATGTTGCCTTAGCCCTTCATGTGAGCACCTTTTGGCCATGCTTTAAACTAGAAATGTGCATATTTTGGGACTGCCTTGGCTCTGTCTTTGTCCTTCATGATCAAATAATGCATGCTTTGCATAGCTATAAGTCAATACATGTGCCTAATTTTGAGTTTCGGGGCTCATTCCATGCATCGGGTGCCATATTCCCATGATTCGGGACCATTTAGCATCATATTCCAGTGATGAAATCTACTTGTTTGTATGCCATATTTTAATCCTTGCCATGCCTTGTTAGAGTGGCATTTGATGCCTTAGGTTCGATCCTCGGTTTGCGTGCATGTGTGCATGCATTTCGGTTGTCTCATTTTCATCTAATGGCTGCTGATGTGAGTGTGGCTGAGGTCCACTCGTGTTGGTGTAAGTCCATTATGCATTGTGTATGCCATTTCAATTCATAGCATTGCGTATGCTAGGTTGTATGTTAGAGCATCGTGTATGCCATGTTACATCGTGCATTATGTATGCCATTCCATTTCATAGCATTGTGTATGCCAGGTTGTATATTAGTCGCATTCATGCATATCATGCATATTGCATTGTGTTTGGGATAGGAGTTAGCCCAAGCACGGGAAACGAGGGATGTTCCGTACTCCGAGTGATGGAACGTGTCTCAATTCCCAGTCGCCGACATTTCGGATTACCCGTGATGGAATCTAGGCCTTGTTGTGTTTCATGTGCATTCATTTCATATTGAGTCGTGCAATTCGACTCCTCGGCCATCATGCATCGGGATGCGTGATGGGTGGCACAAGGATCGAGGTGTGCATACATATGTGAAAATACATTGCCATGCCCCTTTCTTGCTCTCTGTTGCAGCAGATCAGAAATCGGCAATCTTTTGGAGCTTCGTGCAGCATTCCGGGCTTAATTGTAAACAGAGGCTAATTGGGGCATCACAATGGATTTCTGCGCAAGGCAACCCGAACATGCATCATTCATCATCCGGAGAGGAGTAGAGACAGTCCCTAGCTTGCATGCTAATTTACTGCTTTCCTAGATTAATTTGTTAATTAATTAGGGTTTTGTACTTATTCGGACTGTATTTATTTGGGACTGTATATTATTTTATTCGGACCCTCCGAACGAGGGCACAATTATAATAAGTGTGCGTGTGTGTGATGTATGTCTTCCAACCCCACGTCTTTCTCCCTTTTATTTACCAGCTTATGATGGTTAGATTAGGACATATTTCAATTAGCATACAGTATGATAGCATGTTTGCATTCATTCATCTGTTTTGCATGCACTGGGCTCGGCGCATCATACTAACTGCATTGTATTTCAATTCTGAATTGAATACGTGTTAGTTGTAGCATCATCATATGCCATCTTTAGAATAGCCGAGCCTACTATAGTTGCATTTTTGCATGTGTTGCATTAGGCATTTCTGTATAGTTAGGATCATGCATGATTTCTAACATAGCTTCTGTTTTGGCTTGGAGTACTCGGCAAGTTTTATGCTTTAGCATCCTTGCATGCGTGTGAGTGACTGCCATGATAGCATGTTTACCATGAGGCTATGTGCTTATGTGATATAACTGCCTGAATGCCTGTGGGTGAAGGTTGGGTTATTTGGATTGGAACAAATCATCAACTGTGAGTTTTAAGCCCACTAGATAGTGGCAAAACCATCTTTTCTAAGCCTACCCGAGGGTGGCAAAATCTGCATTTTAAGCCTACTTGCGAGTAGCAAACCATCTTCCAAAAATGAACATGAAATGTTTTGTTCCAATTCAGGCGATCCAGTCTATACTTGTATGCTGTGCGCATCACATAGTAAATCTAGGCTAATAACCGGAATAAGAACATATAATGTTTTCAAAACTCGATATCATGGTTAGTAGAGGCCGATCTTTGTTCGGGCGAGCGGGGGTGCTCACGAAGTGACCTTCCCCAATCGTACCCAAGTTCCCGAGCCGAGGCAACTTTGGTGATGACGGACACGTGGCCTTAGGCAACGAGTCAGGGTTTCCTAAATTTACCCAAAAATAAAATATTTAGGTGGCGACTCTGTATCTGGCAAAGCAGTCCATGTTTAGCACTTCTTTTCTAAAAATCTGTTTTCTCAAAACGATTTGCCAGATTTGGACTCTTTGGTTCAGATTGAGAACCGTGACATTGAGTCCTGAACTGTAGTGAGCCCAAAACGAACAGAACGGGAGTTCATCCTCCCGGGGCGTTCGGGGGACGTCTACAGTTTCTGGCGACTCCGCTGGGGATTTAGAGAGCTTGACTCGAACTCGTGATATCCTGTTTTGATTTCATTTATGTGTCTCTTTGCATTGCATGTGCATTGGTGCGCCTAGGACACCGTGTTTGCCATCTGCCATTCCCAAACAGTTTGCCGGAGGCTTGTCTTGTCAAGGCATGACCATAAGGCTGACCGGTTATGGGCTCTGACAGTATGGGAACACAAAGCCCGGTTTTACCGGGGCACCCTTTTCGACCATTCGACCTAGTGCATATTCGGAATCCATGGTGACCATTCCAAGCTAGGACAGGTTGCTTACCCATTTATAGGTTGTTTGAAACCGCTGCGTGCGTAGTGAAGCCCTAGTTCCTGACAAAATAGGACAGGAAAACCCTACCCCAACATAGGGATGTTTTGGCTCTTACTTGCTTGTTATGTGCTTTAGAGTGCGTCTCTACAAGAATACATGTATCAGTTTGCAAGTTTGTGTATCAGGCCTACGGGCATCACCATCAGTATTTGGGGAATCAGTTTTACCTGAGGGTATCAGTTCACAGGCAGAATTTTTGGGCAGAATTCAGTAGAGGGCACAGTCATCCTGCTATGCTCGTATCTGTTTTGGTGAAATTAGGTTGAGGTGCTGTCTATTCTCTCTTTTGCTAGGTAGTCCTGGAACCATAGCTTCAGAAGGCTCCGATATCCCTCGGGTACATTGGACTAGTGCTGATAGACTTTGTTAGATCAGAGATTCAATTCAAGGGCAACCAGTGTTCTTTCGCTAAGGCAAGACAAAGAAGGGCCAGACAGGGCTCATTGGTTCATCTGATCCGATAGTCACTAGTCACATCATCAGTAGACCCGTGATGGCACAGGGTTCGGAAGAATTTGTGGCCGTGATAGCAGCGTTAAATCAGGAAACTGCCATGCAGGCTGAGACCAGTATTGAAACGCAGTGCCCATCTGGGGCATCTGCCTCACATCCAGCCTTGGGACCCCAGCCAAACTTTGACCCATTCCCACCAGCTGAAGATTTGCAGGGTCCAGATCCTCGAGAAGGGTTGGCTCAAGCCCGAGTTTTCAGACCCCTAGTGCAGCCTAATGAGAGGCTTTATCCCCTTGATGCTAGTGACCTCGATCAGACCGCAGTGAAAATTTCAAACCTTGAGAAGCAATTCAAAAAGGCACAGGGCCTTAACTCCATTCCCGACATTGAGGACGGGCACACTGAGTCTGCCATACGGCTCGCAGACAGATTCAAAATGCCATATATTGACCGTTTCGATGGGTCTGGAGATCCAATGGTACATATCCGACTTTTCTTGGATGTCCTGAAGCCGATTGGTCTGACTAAGCCACAAAAACTCTCTCTGTATGGAAGAACCCTGTCAGGTGTAGCAGCCACTTGGTATGCTAAGTTGGAGGACAAAGTGAAGCAAAACTGGGAAGAATTGGTTGAGGCCTTTATCGATCAGTATTCCTACAATACCCAAGTTGAAATGACCATCCAAGAGCTTGAAGCAACCCGCCAGAACCCAACAGAGCCTTTTGTAGAATTTGTTGCGAGGTGGAGAGCAAAGGCAGCACAGATGACAGATCGCCGCCCTTCTGAGAGGGATCAAGTACAGATGATGGTGCGAAACCTCAAGCATGATATGTTGCAAAAGTTGATAGTCGCTCCGCTATTCACTTTCAAAAGTTTGCATGAACTGGGGGTTCAGATCGAGAATGCGTTCAACAGTGGGATCATTCCCAGAACAAGTGAACCGACAAGGAGGGTGATTTCAAAGAGTACCAATGCCGGAAGTAGCACTATTCCCGAACCCACTGAAATCAATACAGTCACCACAGCCAACCCTTTTGCCAAACCAAGCCTACAAACAACCAGCCCAGCCCAGCCCGAGCTCAGGGCAGAACTTTCACCCCTCTCTATATGAGCCTGACTAGCGCACTAAAAGTCTTGATGGAAAGAGGGTATCTCAAACCCCTCGATCCTCAACCTCTGCCTGACCCACTCCCAGCCAGACATAACCCCTCCAAGTACTGTGTGTACCATCAGCAGCGCGGTCATCGCACCGACCGTTGCTACCGCCTTCGTCATGAGGTCCAAAATCTCATCGACAACCGGACGATAGCTCCACCTTCAGACCCCAATGACCAAACATCTCTTGCCTACCTCAATCTCATCCATATACTGCCATCCACCTATGACCCCAGCATATACATCACCCCGGCCCATCTACCCAAGCCTGAGGTGTTTATTCCAGAAAGCATGGACTTATGCATGATGGGTGCACTTGAACCTCAATCATCTCAAACCCGTGAACCCACTACTTCTGAGTTGATAGGAATGATTAAAGATCTTCAAAGAACTGTGACAAATCTGGCCTCTGGGACATTGGCTCCATCATCGACCACACCACATACTGGGAATTTCATGTCAAAAGGCTCCCCAATCTTGGGATGGGCTGGATTTGAGGAAGGCCAATCCCTTGGCAAAGTGGAGGTGAGTGGAAAGAACAAGGTAGGGGCAGACATTGATCCCTATGAACACCTTATGTGGGCTGTTGAGGCTTTGAAAGCCGAAGGACTGAACAAACAGCAAGTGCTTGCAGTGGTTGCAAAAACTATGGATGACACTTTCGCTACTCAAGTTAGGGGCAGTCTGAATCAAAGGCAAAACCGGGAGAAGGGCCGTCATACCAGAGACAATCCTGTTAGCTCTAATCCTCCACTCGGAAGAGATCAGCAAACCAGGCCGGCACCTGCCAATCCCTTTGCTGGTGCGCCCAGCAAAAATCCACAAACCTTGAAGTACCAACCCCGAGGTCGGAGGGTTTTCCATGCCTCTATATGCCTTTGTCCAAAGCTCTCCAAATCCTTGTTGGACAAGGCCATCTCAAACCCCTTGAGCCTCGGCCTCTCCCGAACCCTCTTCCGGCTACGCATGATGCTACCCAGTACTGCGCATACCATCAGCAAACTGGCCATACTACCGACAACTGCTTCCGTCTTCGCCATGAAGTACAGGATCTATTTGACAACGGGGTCATCCTCCTGCCGAGCTCAGCAAAGTCTATTGACACTGGATCGGTGAACTTGGGGGATAATGTGATGTGATCGGGGAATGAACCACCTGCGGGCGGCGCTCGATTAACTCCAGATATGGTGGATGGCATGCACTGTTTTGAGCACATTCGCGAATGTTGTTAATTTGTACTTTCTGACTTGGGTATTGGGTCAGTCTTGTTGTTTTGTACAGAGTCAGTCTTTTCTTACTGAGTCAATTAGGTCTGTCTTGTTGTACCGAGTCAGTCCTATTTTGTTGGAGTCGGGTGATTTCGGGGGTGTTACCTCGGACATCACTTGCTTGTTTTGTGTTTGTCTTTTCATTTTCTTTTGAGTCTGTTTCTGCCTTGGAGCCAGTAATGCCAACAGATTTGAATGAACAGCAGTGATTTTCACATTCTTGTGTTCGCTTCTGCCTTGCGCCAGTTGTACCAGAAACTTGAAAGAAATGGCAGTGCTTTTCACCTGCTTTTCTGTGCCTTGAAGTCATTGTATTGACCCAAGTTTTTTTTTTCTTCACTTTTTGAACACTGCGGTGAAAACGAAGAGGAAGGAATTCCTCGGGTTTTGCAAAAATTTGATCAATTGAGAGAAAGAAAGGCATGCTACGCCCTTAATGAATGAAATCATACTTGTTAGTGTGAGTACTGGTAAGGATCCTGGCTTGATCCAGATTGGTTCTACACTGTCTTCAGCGCGAGCGACTGGTCGCTTCCTTAAAAGATTTCAAAAAAATGTTTTGCGCGGTCCTGCGAAGACCTGTGTAGAATCGCTCTTGAGATTGTGCAACTTAGGATCGCTCTCAGCCTCGAGACTCGACCCCTTGCTTTCAAACCTTCAACTCGGATTCAGAATGTTCGATGGTCAATCACAATGTGAGGCCTGTGTGGCCAGATTCGAAGCAGCCCTCGAACTAGAGGTAGGGAAGTCAGATCAAGAAGATCAGCTTGCAAAGCTAAATCAGAAATACCCCTCGAACTAGGGGCACAAAAATACCAGATGCGCTCGAAGAGTCAAAAATTGGGATGTTTCTCAAATCAATAAAGATTGGCAAGAATGCCAAACCCCAGAAGGGAGGAAAGAAGAAGGCATTGTTGAAGGACAACCGAATTCCTATCCACAACACTAGGGGCAAATTTAGCCCCCCATTGGATGGACTCCTGCGTCGTCAGCAAACAACAGCCATTCTCTTGGATTCAGACGGATTCGAGATCTCAGAACCATTTGACATGGACCAAGCTACATTTTTTACCCTTGAGGGGCTCGCTGGGCCGAAAACCCAGAAGGGCGGCCCAGGCAAAAGTTAGAGCAAGAAAAAAAAAGAAGAAAAGAACAAAAAAAAAGAGAAAAAATGAAAAATGCAAAGAGAAGAACAAAAAAAAAAGGAAAATCAAAAAGAAAATCAAAAAGAAAATCAAAAAAAAAAGAAATGAAAAGAAAAGAAAGACAGAGCTTGCAAGGTTGAGAACCCAGAAGGGCGGCCTTAGCAAAAGTTAGAGCGCAAAAGCAGAGGTTAATACCCGAGTGTACCTTAACCCCGAACTACGTGAGGCTTGATTCCTATCTTTGGGATACGTAGGCAACTTCATTCTGAAGTCCAGCCGTAAAACACTTCAAAATTCGACTGTGTCCATGTAATGGTTTTGATCATCTTTGCTTTCTCTGAATCCGAGAATTTGGTTGCGTTCATCACTCTGAGGACTGACTACAATGCGCTGCGGTGCCATTCAAACAAGGGGCAACTTTCCGTTGCCATTCAATGCGCCGCGGTGCCGTTCAAACAAGGGGCAACTTTCCGTTGCCATGCAGCTCTCTTCAAGCACAGGGCAGTTTTCCTTTGGATCCGAGGTTGTGCATCTCAGGAGTAGGTTTCATACTTGTTGAGCAAGTGGTCGTTTGCAAAAATAGTTTTTGAGAATTTTTACTGAGGTTGACTAATTTTCTCGAAAATTGTTCCATCTTTTCCAAAAACTGGACCATTTCTTGGACCCAAAAAAGGAAAATGTTCAGTGCTCATAGCCTGACTTGCATGATTTCAAATCAAAAATTAAACAAGCATGTTAATCTAACTCTCATTTTGGTCAAAATTGTCTTAGTAGAAAGGCAAAAACAAAAAATGGTCGAAATGATGAACTAGGGGCACAGTTGAGTCAGGTGTTCTGTTTTTTCCCCATTGTAAACATGTTTGCTAGAAAGAGCACCATACTTGCCAAGAAGGGCACACTACCTGCCAGAAAAGGCACAACTGAAGATGATAACAAAAGGGCCGAAAAGCTCTCACACCCTCTAAGCAGCGAGGTATCAGGCCATGTGTGAAGCATGAATTGGAATGGATCAAGATATTCCACTCCCCCATCTGGACACATCTGATCACTCCAAACTCCCCAGCAGAGCATCGTCAACCGATGTCAGCTACAGATTTGCTACACACCCAGTTGTAGCACAGCCCCTCTGTGGGAGAAACTCACTAGCTGCGTGCAGAAGAAGAAGAATCTAGCTGAGTGCTAGGGGTAAGAGCCTTCAACTTTCTGTTTATCCATCAACCACCCAGGGGAGGGATAAAAAAATGAGAGATTGAAGAATAGAGAGATGTGCGCTGAGAAAAAAAGTGAAGAAAGGGCTTTTTCAGAAAAACAGAGCTTGAGGGCCGAGTGATGTGAGAATCACAAATGAGAAAGGGTGGGAAACAATACCCGGAGAAACTGGCTCCTCGTGCACCGAGAGGTCTCTCGCCTTTGTAACATAGCTGAGTGTTGTGTTTGTGCGTTTTGTTTGTCTCAATTCTTGTTTTGAGTCATTTGAGTGTCAACAAATGTGTTTAGGTCATTCTACCTTGTTTTTCCTTTGTTGAGTTGTGTTTAGGTTGTTCTACCATTGTTTTCCATTGTTGAGTCGTTTTGGCTGTGGTCAGTTGTAGGCTCAATACCCGGTTGAGAACCCTTTTCTCATTTCTCAATTTCAAAATGATTCGTTTTGTGCTCAGGAGTGCCGTGTCGTTCTCCACATTTGTGCAAAACAGGATTGGTTCTTTCATAAAGCCGCAGGGTTCAACCCAGGTCATGTCAGAATAGTAAAACAAGGACCTATCTGAAGCTATTTAGGTTCCGGACTGCAAAGCAAAAGAAAAGAGGGAAAATCTGGAGCATCTTAGCATGTTTCAACTTTAGCAAAATCAGAGACTGCATTCCAGGTGCACCTTCTCAGGCCTCGCCGTTTCTCTGGAGTATGAGTGTATCTCGACCCCAAGTGTAAGCCTGCTTCAAGTCAGAATGGCAGTCCAAGCAGCACCCGAGGGTTTCACATGCAAATGTTATCTCTCGCCAATATGAACAGGGTGTGCCCTTTTTGAGCTGAGTGTGTTGCAAAGTCCTCTAAGAGGCAAATCAGAGGCACCAGATTACATATTTGATGCTCCTCTATTGCATAGAATGTGAACTTTCATATACACTGTTGTTGCATACGTGCCGCGCATCGTTATGATTCATGCATAGAATATGCTTGCTTTCGATCCTGCATAGAGTATGCTTTGCTTGATTCATGAATAGAATATGCTTTCAATGTTGCATAGAATGTGCTTCCATACTTGCATAGAAAATGCTCGTATCTTTTGCATGGAAAATGCCCCCATACTTGCATAGAAGATGCATTTTATTGTACTTTCTTGTGCATTTTATCTCACTCGCACTGTCTTGTGCACTTACACTTTGTATCTCACTTGCACTGTCTTGTGCATCTTGTGGTTGTATCTCACTCGCACTATCTTGTGCATTTCAAATCACTCGCGCTGTTTAGCGTATCGCGCTGTTTAGCGTATCGCACTGTTTTGTGCATTTCTAATCACTCGCGCTGTTTAGCGTATCGCACTGTTTTGTGCATTTCTATTCATTCGGGCTATTTTGCGCATCGCACTATTTTGTGCAATTTATCATTCGCGCTATTTTGCGCACCTCAATCGCACTGTTTTGTGCAGTTTACATTCGCGCTATTTTGCGCATCGCACTGTTTTGTGCAATTTATCATTCACACTATTTTGCGCACCTCAATCGCACTGTTTTGTGTAGTTTACATTCACGCTATTTTACGCATCGCACTGTTTTGTGCAATTTATCATTCGCGCTATTTTGCGCACCTCAATCGTACTGTTTTGTGCAGTTTACATTCGCGCTATTTTGCGCATGGCACTGTTTTGTGCAATTTATCATTCGCGCTATTTTGCACACCTCAATCGCACTGTTTTGTGCAATTTATCATTCGCGCTATTTTGCGCACCTCCATCGCACTGTCTTGTGCATTGCATTCATCGCGCTATTTTGCGCACCTCAATCGCACTGTCTTGTGCTTTGCATATCACATCGCACTATCTTGTGCATTTCAAATCAATCGCGCTGTTTAGCGTATCGCGCTATTTTGTGCATTATATCATTCGCGCTATCTTGCGCACCTCACTTACACTTGTTAGTGTATTGCATCGCGCTATCTTGCGCCGTGACCATTACTTGCATTGTGCATGCATTGCATCGCGCTATCTTGCACACCTTACCTACACTTGTTAGTGTATTGCATCGCGCTATCTTGCGCCGTGACCATTACTTGCATTGTGCATGCATTGCATCGCGATATCTTGCGCACCTTACCTACGCTTGTTAGTGTATTGCATCGCGCTATCTTGCGCCGTGACCATTACTTGCATTGTGCATACATTGCATCGCGCTATCTTACGCACCTTACCTGCACTTATTAGTGCATTACATCGTGCTATCTTGCGCGCCTTATCTGTATCACGCTGTTTTGTGCATTCACCCTACTCGTACTGTTTTGTACACCTTTAGCATCGCACTATTTTGTGCATCTGTTTAGCACTGTTTTATGCATTCACTCTGCATTCGTACTGTCTTGTGCACTCTCTGGTCTAGGAGACCTTAAATCCTCTAAAGGTGCAATTCCTTTGGTGTTTGTCGTGCCCGAACGACTTCCGGTGGTCTGGTATAGCCACCTGCCTGTGTTAGCGGTGAGTTCCTAGGAGACCAACTGAGATGGTGGAAACTAGAGTTCGAATGGCTCATGCCTAGAACGCAAAGGTTCGGGATTTCCAAGACTAAAGTCTGGTTTAAATACCCAGGGGTATATCCTCGGCTTGAAATCTGTATGGCAACCCCATAGATTGAGATAGCATATGTATGCGCCTAAATTCTGGATACTAAATCAACCTAGTCTGTCACCCTGTTGGAGAATAGGGAAAGCTGCGACCATAGTCAGGGAGAAAAGTAGTACTTGTGGTTCAACAGAGAAGAAGGGGAAGATTCCCACATCAGCATGAGGTAGGACATTACCAAGGTAAGTCATTACCGGTTGCCCCTGTAAGGTACCTTCCCTTCCTAGCTTTTACATTGCATTTTAGCCACTACATTACAGTGCATTACATAAATCCTCAATTTTCAAACCGGCTTCGCGTAGCGTATAAGTCCAATTATCAAATCGGCTTCGCGTAGCGTGTAAGTCCAATTATCAAAATCTTCCCGCATATCATTTTGTATCCTGCCCCTGAACTATGCTGGTTTGATTCCTTGCAAAGGGATACGTAGGCAGCCTGCGGGCATAACCATTTATTTATCTATATTTTGTTTGTTTGTCCAAGTCTTCGGCCTTGTCAAAAATGGGTCGTCTCTGGGCTTTGACATTCACTCCCGTCACTCATTGACTTCCGAGTTCTGTCAAAGAGGGGCAACTGTAGACACCCCATTTTTGACCGCCTTTAAGACTTGGACACGACTGATGGTTTTGGAAGTTGTGCAGTGCAAATGGTCAATTTCTTCGGCAAGGAGAGAGTCAAATCTCAACTTCATACCCCTGTTCTAGACCAAAACAATCTTGATCAAAAGATTTTAGTCTTAAAACCCTCTCTTTCAAAACGTTTTTGAAATAAAGTTTTGTACGATGTTTTGATTCTCGCATTTTGTCAAATGTTGCGCTTTTCGATAAATCGAGCAAGGACAAAGTGGAAATGAATGAAAGAGAGATGAAATCTTTGAAAAATCTTTCAAAACACCTTGCTTAGGGGTTTGAAGTTGAATAAAGGAGGAGAAGAGAGAAGAAAACAAGTTTGGGAGAAGTTCGGCATGAATCCGGGTAGGGCCAAAGCTGCGCGGCTTCATCAAAACAGGCATACTTTTTGCACAGAAGGAATTTTGATGCGAGGTTGGCGCCATTGGAAAGCTAACTTCTGGGGCTTCAATGTGGCGACATGGCAGCCCATAAAATCATATGGCCGACCAGCGTTTTTGGGTCAAAAGTGGTTCAGCATGAATCTGGGAAGGAGAGAAAACACTGCGCGGCTTCACCGAAAGGAGCATAACTCTTTGCATACTTGGATTTAAGATATGAGGTTACCACCGTTGGAAAGCTTACTTCTGGGGCTTCATTTTTCACTCAAGAATCTCCTAAGGACAAGTCCGGGTAGGGAGATATGGTTGGTTGAAGTCCGTTTGGACCGAATCTGCGCGGCTTCACCAAAACTGGCATAACTTTTTCCACATGAGGAATTTTAATGCAAGGTTTGCGGCATTGGAAAGATAACTTCTAGGGCTTCATCCTAGGGGGTGTCCGGCCACCTTTGACCCTTTTGACCTAATCAGCTGGCCAGGTAAAGTGGTCGGCCGGCCACCAGAACCTTTTGAACTGGTCGGCCGGCCAGGTCAGGTGGCCGGCCGGCCACCTGAACCTTTTGAACCTAGCCAGCCATTTTTGCCCTCCTGAGTGTGTTCCAGCTGTCCCAGCTATTCTGCACTTGACCAACTGTCCGAGGATTTGTCCTTTTGGGGGGAAATTTGAATTGATTTCCCCCCCCCTTTCTTTGGCCCCTCTCCCTCTATATAACCAACACCCTACTTCATTTCTAAGGGTTAGAAAACTAGCTAGAGCATTGCATACAAATCCTCCATATCTCCTTCATCCAAGCTCCAAAACACCCTTGACCTTGCACCATTTACACAGCAACCATAGCCTACCACCTCCACACTTCATTCCAGCACCTGGAGGGTCATTTACAGAGGTAGAGAGCTCATTTTCTTGGACAAAAAGCTTCTGTATTGCTGTGCTTCAAGGGTGAGTCCCTATTTCCCCTTTTCTTGCCCTATTTTGCATGATTGATTAGCCTTATTTGTAAGCATTTTTTGGGCTTCGACCTGAATTGAAAATAGTCTTATTTTGAGGTCATCTTCATGTTTTATCAAGAACTTTTTTCTATTTGAGGTCTTCTACTCACCCTTTGTGTTTTATCTCTCTTTTATGGCTTATTTTGCATGATAGATTAGCCTTATTTTTTAGCATTTATGGGCTTTCAGCCAAACTGTAAAGTATCTTATTTTGAGGCCCTATTCATCTTTGTTGAAGGGCTCTTTCCTGTTTGAGGCCATCTTCCTCCCCTTATCCTTTATCTCTCTTTTAGGGCCATTTTTGCATCATGTTTTAGCCCTACTTGTGAATATTTTCGAGGCTTGATATAAACTGAAAAAAATCTTTTTTTGACCTCCTCTTTAAGTTTTCTTGAGGTTACTTTTCTATTTGGAGTTATCTCCTTCCTTGCATGCTTCATTTCCACATGTTTTGCGCCATGCATTTGAGCATTTGCATAAGTCTTGTTTTGGCCTCTTAGCCACTGAAATCCAGTGGATTTTCAGTGGCTTTGATGAGGTTTTGAGCTTTGAAATCATAGAGGGGTGACCCTCTCACCCCTCATTCTCTTTACTAGCATGTTTGGCCTTCCAAAGGGACCCTCTTTTGCATGCGTCGAAGTCACTTTTCAGGCTTTATTCTGAGGGTTCTAAGGTCTGCATAAGCTCTCTCCAAGGCCCTTTCAGTCATATTTTACATCTATGATGCATGTGTAGAGTAATCCCATTCAAGGCCTTTCCAAGAGGCCTTTCTTTGTATGATTCCTAGACCCATTTCAGGGCCAGTTTGGTGAGTTTTAAGGCTGTCATATTCCATTTCCAGAGTTGGTTTGGCCTTGTTACATGTCTATCTTGTATGTGCTTAATAATCCCTTGTATAGCCCTCTAAAGGAGCTCATCATTTTTGCATGGGTTGGCTTCATTTCAGTGGTTATTTGGGCATATTTTGGCATGTTTTGTTCACTGATTTTGGCTGGTTTGGTGAGATTTCATATGCTTCATATACATGCTATACAACTCATGCTTACTAGCCAATCTTGCATGTTGCCTTAGCCATTCATGTGAGCACCTTTTGGCTATGCTTTAAACTAGAAATGTGCGTGGTTTGGGACTTCCTTGGCTCTGTCTTTGTCCTTCATGATCAAATAATGCATGCTTTGCATAGCTATAAGTCAATACATGTGCCTAATTTTGAGTTTCGGGGGCTCATTCCATGCATCGGGTGCCATATTCCCATGATTTGGGACCATTTAGCATCATATTTCAGTGCTGAAATCTACATGTTTGTATGCCATATTTCATGCCTTGCCATGCCTTGTTAGAGTGGCATTTCATGCCTTAGGTTCGATCATCGGTTTGCGTGCATGTGTGCACGCATTTCGGTTGTCTCATTTTCATCTAATGGCCGCTGATGTGAGTGTGGCTGAGGTCCACTCGTGTTGGTGTAAGTCCATTATGCATATTGTATGCCATTTCAATTCATAGCATTGCGTATGCTAGGTTGTATGTTAGAGCATCGTGTATGCCATGTTACATCGTGCATTGTGTATGCCATTCCATTTCATAGCATTGTGTATGCCAGGTTGTATATTAGTCGCATTCGTGCATATCATGCATATTGCATTGTGTTTGGGATAGGAGTTAGCCCAAGCACGGGAAACGAGGGATGTTCCATACTCCGAGTGATGGAACGTGTCTCAATTCCCGGTCGCCGACATTCCGGATTACCCGTGATGGAATCTAGGCCTTGTTGTGTTTCATGTGCATTCATTTCATATTGAGTCGTGCAATTCGACTCCTCGGCCATCATGCATCGGGATGCATGATTGGTGGCACGAGGATCGAGGTGTGCATACATATGTGAAAATACATTGCCATGCCCCTTTCTTGCTCTCTGTTGTAGCAGATCAGAAACCGGCAATCTTTTGGAGCTTCGTGCAGCATTCCGGGCTTAATTGTAAACAGAGGCTAATTGGGGCATCACAACGGATTTCCGCGCAAGGCAACCCGAACATGCATCATTCATCATCCGGAGACGAGTTGAGACAGTCCCTAGCTTGTATGCTAATTTACTGCTTTCCTAGATTAATTTGTTAATTAATTAGGGTTTTGTACTTATTCGGACTGTATTTATTTAGGACTGTATATTATTTTATTCGGACCCTCCGAACGAGGGCACAATTGTAATAAGTGTGCATATGTGTGATGTATGTCTTCCAACCCCACGTCTTTCTCCCTTTTATTTACCAGCTTATGATGGTTAGATTAGGACATATTTCAATTAGCATACAGTATGATAGCATGTTTGCATTCATTCATCTGTTTTGCATGCACCGGGCTCGGCGCATCATACTAACTGCATTGTATTTCAATTCCGAATTGAATACGTGTTAGTTGTAGCATCATCATATGCCATCTTTAGAATAGCCGAGCCTGCTATAGTTGCATTTTTGCATGTGTTGCATTAGGCATTTCTGTATAGTTAGGATCATGCATGATTTCTAACATAGCTTCTGTTTTGGCTTGGAGTACTCGGTAAGTTTTATGCTTTAGCATCCTTGCATGCGTGTGAGTGACTGCCATGATAGCATGCTTACCATGAGGCTATGTGCTTATGTGATATAACTGCCTGAATGCCTGTGGGTGAAGGTTGGGTTATTTGGATTGGAACAAATCATCAACTGTGAGTTTTAAGCCCACTAGATAGTGGCAAAACCAACTTTTCTAAGCCCACCCGAGGGTGGCAAAATCTGCATTTTAAGCCTACTTGCGAGTAGCAAACCATCTTCCAAAAATGAACATGAAATGTTTTGTTCCAATTCAGGCGATCCAGTCTATACTTGTATGCTGTACGCATCACATAGTAAATCTAGGCTAATAACCGGAATAAGAACATATAATGTTTTCAAAACTCGATATCATGGTTAGTAGAGGCCGATCTTTGATCGGGCGAGCGGAGGTGCTCACGAAGTGACCTTCCCCAATCGTACCCAAGTTCCCGAGCCGAGGCAACTTTGGTGATGACGGACACGTGGTCTTAGGCAACGAGTCAGGGTTTCCTAAATTTCTCCAAAAATAAAATATTTAGGTGGCGACTCTGTATCTGGCAAAGCAGTCCATGTTTGGCACTTCTTTTCTAAAAATCTGTTTTCTCAAAACGATTTGCCAGATTTGGACTCTTTGGTTCAGATTGAGAACCGTGACATTGAGTCCTGAACTGTAGTGAGCCCAAAACGAACAGAACGAAAGTTCATCCTCCCGGGGCGTTCGGGGGACGTCTACACCTACATATCTCAAAAATGGGAATCAAGCCTTACGTAGTTCGGGGTAAGGTACACTCGGGTATTAACCTCTCCTTTTGCACTCTAACTTTTTCCAAGGCCGCCCTTCTGGGTTTTCGACCTTGCGAGCTCTGTTCTTCTCTTCTTTTTTTTTTTCAATTCTTTTCATTTCTTTTCTTCTTTTCTTTTCTTTTTTTTCTTTTCTTTTTTTTTCATCTTTTCTTCATTCTTTGCATTTTTTCTCCTTTTTTTTTTTTTCTTCTTCTTCTTTTTTTTCGCTCTAACTTTTGCCTGGGTCGCCCTTCCGGGTTTTTGGCCCAGCGAGCCTCTCAAAGGGTAAAAGTGTAGCTTGGTCCATGTCAAATGGTTCTGAGATCTCGAATCCATCTAAATCGAAGAGAATGACTGTTCGCTGATGATGTAGAAGTCCATCCAATGGGGGCTGAATTTGCCCCTAGCGTTGTGGATCGGAACTTGGTTGTCCTTCAGCGATACCTTCTTCTTTCTTCCCTTCTGGAATTTGGCATTCTTGCCAGTCTTTATCTTTGACTCTTCGAGCGCATCTGACATTCTTGCCCCTAGTTCTAGGGGTGCTTCTGATCTAGCTTCACAAGCTTCCTTTTTGATGACGTCTGATCTCCTTTGATCTGACCTTTCTTGCCTCTTGTTCGAGGGCTGCTTCAAATTGGGCCACACAGGCCTCACATCATGATTGACCTCTGAACATTATGAATCTAAGTTCAAGGTTTGAAAATGAATGGGTTGAGTCTTGAGACTGAGAGCAATCCTAAGCTGCACAATCTCAAGAGTGATTCCACATAGGTCTTCACAGGACCACGCAAAACATTTTTTGAAATCTTTTAAGAAAGCGACAAATTGCTCACGCTGAAGACAGTGTGGAGCCAATCTGGATCAAGCCAGGATCCTTCTCAGTACTCACATTAACAAGCATGATCTCAATCATTAAGGGTTTAGCACGCCTCTCTTTCTCTCAATTGATCAAATTTTCACAAATCCCGAGGAATTCCTTCCTCTTCGTTTTCACCGCAGTGTTCAAAAAGGTTTTAAAAAACTTAGGTCAATGCAATGAGTTCAAGGCATAGAAGAGCAGGTGAAGAGCACTGTCATTTCATTCCAACTTCTGGCACAACTAGCACACGGCAGAAGCAAACACAAGGGTGCGAAAATGTACTGCTGTTTCATTCAAATCTGTTGGCGCAACTGGCTCCACGGCAGAAACAGACTCAAAAGAAAGCGAAAAGACAAACACAAAATGAGAAAGGGATGTCCGAGGTAACATCCCCGGAATCACCCGACTCCTACACAACAGGACTGACTCGATACGACAAGACAGACCTCAACTGACTCAGTATGAAAAGACTGACTCAAAATAAAAAGACCGACTCAAAACAAGACAACAGAGCTGACTCAATACCCAAGCCAGAACATACAAAACTAGCATTCGCAAATGCTCAAAACAGTGCGTGCCATACACCACATCTGAAATAAACTGAACGCCACCCGCAGGTGGTTCATCTCCCGATCACATAGTCACATTACCCCCACACAAGTTCACTGATCAAGTGCCGATAGACTTTGCAGAGCTTGGTGCGACGATGATCTCATTGTCAATCAGATTTTGTATCTCGTGGCGGAGACGGACGCAACTGTCGGTGTCATGACCGGTTTGTTGATGGAAAGCACAATACTTAGTCGGGTCATGCTTTGGAGGGAGAGGATCGAGTAGAGGCCGTTGTTCTAACGGTTTCAGATGTCCTTTCCTGAGTAAGACCCCTAGAGCTTTAGACAAAGGCATATAAAGCGGGGCGAAAACCCTCTTGCCTCAGGGTAGATAGTCCGAAGTTCGGGGATTTGGATTGGATGTACCAACAAAGGGGGTGGTTGTTCTTGGTGTGGTGGTGGCGACCATGCCCACTTCAGAAGATCTTGCAGCTGCATCACCGCTGGTGGTCGCAGTCGAACTGCGGGTAAACGCCCTCCTGGGCTGCTCCTTCTCCTGGTCAATGAGGCCCTGCTTCATAGCATCCTCGATCTGTACTCCCATCTCATGCAGATCTGAAAAGGTAAGGAAGGGGAGCACGATCATTTTCTGCATCAGTTTGGGTTGGAGGTTGCGCACAACCATCCTTATCTGGTCTTTGTCGGAAGGCCTTGTAGCCATCATTGAGGCCTTTGCTCTCCACCTCGCCACAAACTCTGAAAAACCCTCCTTTGGCTCTTGGCGGGTGACTTCAAGATCACGAGTTGTGACCTCAATCTGTGTGTTGTAGGAGTATTGATCACTGAAGGCCTCAGCCATCTCTTCCCAATTCTGTTTCACAGAGTTCTCCAATTTCGCATACCAAATTGCGACTATCCCAGACATGGTTCGACCGAATAGTGATAGCTTCTAGGCTGTGGTCAAACCCATTGGTCTCAGGATATCAGAAAATAGGTGGAGGTGCACCATTGGGTCTCCAGAGCCATCGAATCGATCGATATGTGGCATCTTAAACCGATCCGGTAATGTCACCACTGAGTCGGTATAACCATCCTCTATGTCCGAAATGGATTGAGCTCCTTGAGACTTCTTGAATAGTTTTTCCAGTTTACTCACCTTTAGTGCTGTGGGGTCCACCTCGAGCGCAAAAGGGGAATTCGATAGGTTAGTTTGTGCTTTGGAAAGCTGGGGTAGAACCGGGGGTGGAGCTAGCCCGACTGGAATGTCTGTATCCTCCTGGACGTGGGTTGCCTCCCCGAGTATGGGAACTCTTGGTGGGGTAGGAGCCTGGTGTGAAGTAGATACTCCAGTTTGCTGCTCTAACCTGGCAATTGTCTCTGCCTGCTGGGCTATAGTCGCAGCCTGTTGCTTGGTGAATTCCGCTTGACAGACAGTGTCTTGCTGCATGGCTTTCATACTATCTTGGAGTTGGCGCACCATCTCTTCCAGACTCGACATATTGTCCTGATCTAACTGAGCAACCGGTATATCTCCTTGAGGTAAAAACAGATATCTCAACCCAACTGCGCACAGGTAAGATGGATGATGACCGCTGATCCGAAGACTGTTGAACTGATGATCTGTGCCTGACTGGCGTTTTTACCCTGCCTCTGGCAAAGGAACACTGATTGCCCTTGAATTGAATCTCTGACCCGACAAAGTCTATTAGCACAAGTCCAATGTACCTGGGGGATAGTGGAGCCTTCTGAAGCTACAGTTCCAAGACTACCTAGCAAAAGAGAAAACAGCATCTCAGCTCAATTTCACTGGAACGGATATGAGCATAGCGGAACGACTGTACTCAGTACTGATCACTGTTCCCCAAATATCTGTCCCAAAATTGATAGCCTCGGGTAAAACTAATTCCCCAAATACTGATGCTAGTACCCGCGGGCCTGATACCCAAACTTGTAAACTGATACATGCATTTCTGTAGAGACGCACTCTAAAGCACATAACAAGCAAATAAGAGCCGAAACACCCCTATGTTGGGGTAGGGTTTCCCTGTCCTATTTTGTCAGGAGCTAGGGTTTCACTATGCACGCAGCGGTTTCAAACAACCTATAATCGGGTAAGCAACCTGTCCTAGTTTGAAATGGTCACTATGGATGTCGATATGCACTAGGTCGAATGGCCAAAAGGGTGCCCCGGTAAAAACTGAGGTTTGAGTTCCCATACTGGCAGAGCCCACAACCGGTCAGCCTTATGGTCATGCTTTGACAAGACAAGCCTCCGGCAAACCGTTCAGGAATAGCAGATGGCAAACACGGTGTCCTAGGCGCACCAATGCACATGCAATGCAAAGAAACACATAAGTGTAGTCAAAACAGGATATCACGAGTTCGAGTCAAGCTCTCTAAAATCCCCAGGAGAGTCGCCAGAAACTGTAGACGCACCCGTGGCCCCAGGCTACAGTTCAGACTCCCTTTGTGTCACGCTTCTTAATCTGATCTCACAATGTGCTATGTGAGATTGATAAATCACCAAAGAGTCCAAATCCGGCAAATCGTTTTTGAAAACAGATTTTTTGAAAGAAGTGCCAAACATGGACTGCTTTTCCAGATACAGAGTCGCTACCTAAATATTTTTTAATGGGGAACTTAGGAAACCCTGACTCGTTTGCCTAAGGCCACATGTCCATCATCACCAAAGTTACCTCGGCTCGGGAACTTGGGTACGATTGGGGAAGGTCACTTCGTGAGCACCCCCGCTCGCCCGATCAAAGATCGGCCTCTACTAACCATGATATCTAGTTTTGAAAACATTATGCGTTCTTATTCCGATTATTAGCCTAGAATTTACTACGTGATGCGCATAGCAAAACAAGTATAGACTAGATCGCCTAATTTGGAACAAAGCATTGCATATCCGTTCGTTTGGAAAATAGTTTGAGATTTGCTACTCGCAAGTAGGCTAAAACGTGGATTTTAATGAATTGTTCCAATTCAAACAATCCAACCTTCACCCACAGGCATTCAGACAGTTATATCACATAAGCAATTAGCCTCATGGTAAGCATGCTATCATGGCAACACTCACACGCATGCAAGATGCTAAAGCATAAACACTTACCGAGTACTCCAAGCCAAAACAGAAACTAGTTAGTAATCATATGGATGATCCTAGTTCATGTTAAGATGGCTAATGCAACACATGCAAGATGCAACTACAATAGGCTCGGCTATTCTAGGATGGCATGTGACGATGTTATAGCTAACACGTATTCAACTTGGAATTGAAATACAATGCAGTTTGAATGATGCGCCGAGGCCAGTGCGTGCAATACAGGTGAATGAATGCAAAACATGCGAGCATAAAGATGCTAATTTAAACATGCCTTAGTCTAACCACTGAAAGCGGATAAATAAAAGGGAAGAAAGACGTGGGGTTGGAAAACATGCACACACTCACGCACACTTATTACACAATTGCCCTCGCTCGGAGGGTCTGAATAAATATTACAAACCGAATAAATAATTAACTACCCTAGCTAATTAAATATTACAAAACTCTTAACTAATTAACAAATTAATTAAGCTATTAAAGCAATAAAAGGCCTCGGGAAGAGGGATGCACGCATGCTTGAATTGGCTTTGCCCGGAAATCCATTGCCATGACACATGTTGCCTCTGTTTTCACTGTTTGGCACCTCTGCAGACTGCACAAGTCCCAAGGTATGCTCTCTGCACACTGTGGAGTGCCACCGGCCAAGGTAAATGATCACCGGCTAAGGGGATGTGGTCATCGACCACCTGTGGAGCTATCGGCCACCAATTGTTGGTTGGTCGGCACTTGGTGTAGTCGACCGGCCAAAACTTCCTGCAGAATCTTGTTTTGACAACAACAGAGGACAGAACATGGCATGGCAATGCATTTCAAGCAAATGTGTGCACCAACACACTCCTTATCATGTTTATGACTCAAAGGAGGGTGGTCCTCGATTCTCGGACCACCAATCGCGCATTTCAATGCGTGATGGCCCAAGAAACCAAGTATGCATTTTCAATGTGGAATGAAATGCACATAAACAAACAATGAGCTCAACCTCTATCATGCTCAACTCAAGAGGCAAAGCATGCATGTCAAATGCAACCTAAGCATGTAATCTAAACATGCAACAAAGTGTCATGAGCCAAGTATCTGAGCATACAAACATGCATGCAAACATGGTTGAATACCTAAGCATATAGAAGCAACTTTCAAGCACACTTAGAAAGGGTAAACATTGACACATAGCATACATGATAAGCTTTGAAAAACATGTAGAAGATGATGCCAAATCAACCTACCAATGCAAGCAAAGCATGCATCCAAGCCCAAGGACTTAAACTATGATCATATGACATATGAAGCAAATGATCAAAGTGAATCAAAACAGTCCCAAATCATGCCAAATTAAGCCCCAAAAACCACTTAGGTGGCATCTAAATGATCTAATCCTAGAGCCATACACAATAGCACAAACATGGAGCATGAAACACCAACCTTGTAAAGCATTAAAGGGGCATCAAATGCGAGCATACAAGCATGCTATGAGGACTGAAATGACATGGTAAGTGGTGCCGAACCACTGAAATAGCTCAAACAAAGCATGCTTAAGACATCACACATTCAAGGCCTACAAGCTAGAATGCAAAAAGACTATACAAAGCATGTCAAGCATGGCCAAAGAAACTAAAAACAGAGCTAAAGCATACTAAAACATGCATAAAAGCTTCACAAAGCTTGGCCAAAATCATGCTAGAACAAGGGTCAAAACCTAAAGCATGTTAAGGCAATTTCATGGCATTACAAGACAAGTATGCAAGGCATGCAAGGTGTGTCTAAACCAATTAAAAATAGTGCTATATCATGGCAAAATAAGCACAAATAACACTTAAGACATGGCCAACATGAACTCAAGAATGGTGCTCACACATGAGGCTAAAATGGCACATTTTGAAGACAATAAGGAGAGGGGATGACCCTCTCCTTCTTAGGACCTTAAACCACCATCCTCACCACTGAAATCCCTCAAGATTTCAGTGGTGAGGAGGCCCAAACAAGGTGGTCCCAGAGCTCACCAAAAATAGCACAAAATGGGGCCAAACAAGGCCTAAGAGGGGGTAAACGACTCCAAACACAAAAGTGATCTTAAACAAACTTCAAAAGGAGCTCAAAATAAGACTTTTCTCAGTTTATGACAAAGCCCAAATAAGCTTGAAAGTAAGGCTAAAAGTGTGTGCAAAAACGGGGAATAAAGAGGGAAAAGGGGTTACCTTTGAAGACCAGCAAGAACTAGCAGCCATTAGACCCAAAAATGAAACCCTCAACCTCTGAAAACAAGCTCCAAGAACCTCCAAGTGATGATGGAAGTGTGTGGCTATGAAGTGGTGTGCAATAGGCCAAGAACAAGACCCTTTTGAACCCTCTAACCCACCCAAATGTAGAGAGAGAGGGAGATATAGAGAGAGAGTGATATATATATCTTATATATCAGATTTTTCAACCCTTGAAATGGAAGGAGAGGCTCTCTATTTATAGAGTAAGGCAAAAGGCCTAAGCTTCTTGGAGAAGCTAAGGCAAAAGGGTCAAAGGGGGCAAGCTTCTCTTGGAAGCTTGGAGCAAAAGGGCCAAGCTTCTTGGAGAAGCTAGGCAAAGGGGTCAAGCTTTTTAGAGAAGCTAGACAAGGGTTCAAGCTTCTTGGAGAAGCTAGAACAAAGGTGCAAAAGGTTCAAGCTTCTTGGAGAAGCTTAAACCAAGGGTGCAAAAGGTTCAAGCTTCTTGGAGAAGCTAAACCAAGGGTTCAAAAGGTTCAAGCTTCCTCAAGAATCTAAAAACCAAGGGTTCAAAAGGTTCAAGTTTCCTCAAGAAGCTAAAATAGGGGGTTCAAAAGGTTCAACACACAAAAAAAAGGGTGGTCGGCTAGAAAAAGTGGCTAATCGTCCAACAAAGATGGCCGACCGACCAAAAAAAGTGCCGACCAACCATCAAAGGTGCCGACCGGCCATCACCAATGGCCAGTGGAAAGGAAACTAGGCCGGTGGCCTCAAGCCATGGCCGGTGAGGTGTGAGGATGGCCTACAAGCTATTTCCCACCCTCAGAAGCAAAACAACAACTGTTTGATGCAAAACCAAACACAAAACAAACAAGTCGAGAGGTCTTGAGGCAAGGCGCATAGCCGAAACCTCCGAGAACTCAAGACGAACACAAACAAGGATGATCACCGAGTGTTCAAATGGTGACGTCCAAGTCTTGAGGACGGTCAAAAATGGGGTGTCTACACTTGGTTACAACAAAATGGATACAAATCCAGTACAGATATACAAAGCCCTTGGCTTGAAATTAAAACAATTAGCACAAATACAAAAGATGGAGCCTTCAGCTCCAATTCTTCCCAAGCTATTGCCTTGACGGAGGCATCCCATCAACACCAGAAAATGAATTTTCCCAAGTAGGGTAAGCCAAAGCCCAGTAGGAACAATCTAACACAGTATGTGAATTTTAACAAAGGTATAAGTACAATGTGCATTTACAATATCAATGATAAAACATTTATGTTCTATGTAACCATAAAGTACCAGAATTCATGTCTCAATCCATTATCCTTTTTATCAATCCAAGTTATTCATTTTCATCTCACTTCATGAGAAAATTTCATTATCTTTCGAACAACCCATCTGAGACTACAACTTAGTGATTCCCAAATTAACACAATCATCACACAAACACTTCAATCTTGCCCTTTTACGGAAATTCCGTCCGCGGGATCGACACCCACGTATACGTGCGGTTTCAGGACTTTCACTCCAGACACACAGGCCAACTTAATTTCAATGGAGTCCATCCCCTATCTCCTCCCAAACAATGGAGTACATCCCCTTTCTTCTCCCAAACAATCATACATATACAATGTATTTAAAACAGTCATATTCAATGACAAGCAATAAGAGATTAGTTTCAATTCACCTAATCCTCATGCAATCTCTACAACAATCATGGCTATCCTCCACCAATAGCCCAATACAGATATTTTCAAACAGATATTCAATCTCAAGACAGATAAATTATTCAAACATTCACAAGTGTGGGGTAATACATAGCCAACACCACCATTTGTATCAATGTCCATCCAATTTCATATTTTACAATATTAATTTCAATTATTTATACAAAATAAATATTTGAATCATTTTAAGGCAAACTCTCATTTCTCCCAAATCTCAAACCAAATGCCAAAATCGACTAAGTTGACATAATATAGCCTCATATTCAATCCCATAACCTTTTATAACTCATTCACTTAGAAGCCTCTCTTTTAATGTAATACTCAAACCCTAGGTTTGTTCACAACACCCCAACTTTCACCATTTTTACACAACAACCCATAACTAAGTTAAAAATCATATAAAAGTGTAGAAGAATCCATACCTCAAAGAAAGAAGGCAAGCCAAGCAAGGATGAAACTTCAAAAACGCCAAAACCAAAGTCTATTCGGATCAAAGTGGAGATGTTGAGGTGTAACACCCTGTCCCACATCGGAAGTTTCCATGGGTGATCTTGGGCATATAAAGCGCCACTACCTTGCTACTAAATAACTTGGACTTAAGCTTTTGGGTATTGTTGGTCGACCCACAAGTTATTTGGGCCAGCAAGTAGTGGGGCGTTACAAATGGTATCAGAGCCAACCCACGCACACAACCATGTGGGCCACTTATTCTGGGCTGGCCACGAGCTTGTCGTGGTATTCTGATTGATTATAGACCCTCGCGAGGACGCGAGGATTTATAAGTGGGGGAGTTTGTAACACCCTGTCCCACATCGGAAGTTTGCATGGGTGATCTTGGGCATATAAAGTGCCACTACCTTGCTACTAAATAACTTGGACTTAAGCTTTTGGGTATTGTTGGTCGACCCACAAGCTATTTGGGCCAGCAAGTAGTGGGGCGTTACATGAGGTGCTGACTCTTTTTAACAAAGGCGAATGGGTTGAGAACTAGATGAAAATCTAGAGAGAAGGTAAGTTTAAAGAGAGAGAGTCTCAACTTTAGGGTTTTGAAAGGAAATAGATCTAAAAAAGTGATGTAAAAAGTCATTTTCGCGTTCTGATACACGTATAGTCTGCTCGAGCGTAAGAAGTGACGCTCGAGCATCAAACACAATAAGTTGTTCCGCTCGAGCACGAGAAATGCCGCTTGAGTGCCAAGACACAATGACAGAGACGCTCATCGCTCGAGCGCAAGAAGTGAAGCTCGAGCGTAGAAAACACACATCCAGTAGTTTTGCAGACAATAGGCCAATACTCGAGTGCAAGAAAGGCCACTCGAGCGCCCACCCGCTCAAGCGTAGGAAACGCCGCTCGAGCATAAAATACTCTCTTCCAGAAGTTTTGGAAACCTGCAAAAGTACTGAGAGTTTACAAAGCTCGCTCGAGCACAAAAAGTGCCGCTTGACTGAGGACCAAAAATCTGGGCACAAAAAGGTTTGAAAACCAAGTGACCAACCTATTCCAAACACAACCACAACAATCCCAAAGCCAAATTTATTGGAAAACAAAGGGAATAGAAGGTGAACCACAACACTAAACCACGAAACCCAAGTCCGGAGTACAACAAAGACCGGATCAAAACTGGAATCACTATAACCTTTCCCCATTAAGGAATTTCGTCCCCAAAATTTCAAATTGATTTCCAAAGACCAAGTTTTAACAAATTTTCATAATGATTTCCAATCATTTTCAACACCATGACCCATTCACCGATCATTCAATTCCCATCACAAGATAAACAAATTCCAAATACTAAAAATACATTTCACATTTCCAAAACATATTTGATGTTTATAATAAATTCGTATTTCCGAAACTCAAACAACATATATAATGTTTTCACAGTTTCATTCACATTCATTAACATAATAAAATCTTATTACATGCTCAAACATCAACAAACAAATCCGGATATTTCTCATGGACTCCCAATTCATGTTCCCAGGTTGCTTCCTCAACCCCATGATGTTTCCACAAAACCTTAACCAAGGGAATTGTCTTGCCTCGCAAGACTTGGTCCCGCCTATCCAAGATCCTCACCGGTCTCTCCTCATACGAGGCATCCTCGTCTACCTCTAAGTCGGTCCAATCTAACACGTGCGATGGATCCAACTCATATTTCCGAAGCATACTAACATGAAACACATCATGAACCCGGAAAGTTGTGGTGGCAAGGCCAAACGGTAAGCTACTTCTCTAATCCTCTCAAGGATCTCAAAAGGCCCAATGAACCGAGGGGACAACTTTCCACTCTTCCCAAACCTCATCAAACCTGCCTAGGTGATATCTTCAAGAACACATGGTATCCCACCTCAAAGGACAAAGGTCTCCTCCTACAGTCGACATAACTTTTCTAGCGACTCTGAGCCATAACCAACCTCTTAAAGATAAGTGCTACCTTCTCTGTCGTTTCCCTAACCAACTCCGACTCCAACAAAGGTGCATTCCCCACATCGGCCCAACACACTGGAGATCTACACAGTCGGCCATACAAGGCCTCAAATGGTGCCATGCCAATACTCAATTGGAAACTGTTATTATGGGCGAACTCCACTAAGGGAAAGTGCCTCTCACATGACCCCTTGAAGTTAAGAACACAACCTCGGAGCATATCCTCAAGGATCTGAATAGTACGCTCGGACTGCTCGTCAGTCTGAGGGTGATATGCGGTGCTAAAGGTCAACTTAGTGACCAAGGCACTCTGCAAGCTCTGCCATAACCGAGCTATAAAACATGGATCTCTATCCGAAATAATCATCATAGGGACCCCGTGCAACCTCACTATGTCCCTGATGTAAAGGTCGACAAGATAGTTTACCGAATCACTCACACGCATAGGCAAAAAGTGCACCAACTTAGTCAACCGGTCAACTACCACCCAAATAGCATCACTACTCCGTTGAGTCCTTGGGAGACCCAAAATGAAATCCATCGTGACATGTTCCCACTTCCACTCGACTATAGGCAAGGGTTACAACAAACCCGCTAGTCTTTGATGTTCGGCCTTTACTTGTTGACAAGTAAGGCACTTCGATACGAACACAGCTACATCCTTCTTCATACCCCTCCACCAAAACTGGCGACTAAGGTCATGATACATCTTTGTGCCTCCTAGATGCACAGCAAGGCATGAATGGTGAAACACTCGGAGTACTTCCTCTCGGCAAGACTCCGACACGAAAAGATGGTCACAGTATCTAACATTCGAGTCAGGATACACATTCAAGCCTCTTTCTACCTTTCCATTGGAGATCTTCTCCCGGAGGGCTTCTACCTCAAGGTCACCCTTCTGTGCTTCTATCACTCAGTTCACAAGTGTGGATTGAGCAACTACCGAAAATAAGGCTACAAACTCAACAGGCTCGCCAAGCTACAAGTCAAATTCCCCAATGGCACCCAACATTTCCCACTCCTAGATGGCAATACATGCTACACAACTAATATATTTCCTACTCAAAGCATCGGCCACAACATTGGCCTTCCCCGGATGATAATACAACTCAAAATCGTAGTCTCTATGAACTTTATCCATCTCCTCTGCCTCAAATTCAAGTTCTTCTGTGTAAACAGATACTTTAGACTCTTGTAATCTGAAAATACCTCAAATTTCTCCCCATACAAATAATGTCTCCAAATTTTCAAGGCAAAGATCATCGCTGCTAACTCTAGATCGTGAGTAGAGTGGTTCTTCTCATGGGTTTTCAACTGCCGCGAGCCATAGGCTACTACCTTCCCCTCTTGCATCAAAACACAACCCAAGCCTTCCTGTAAGGCATCACAATACACTGAATAACCCAAACCCCTCTCTGGAATAATTAAAATTTGAGCAGTGGTAAGTCTAACTTTAAACTCTTGAAATGAATTCTCACAAGTTTCACTCCACACAAATTTGATCCCTTTTCTCGTCAACCTAGTCAAAGGTGAAGCTAGCCTAGAGAAATCCTTTACAAACCGACGGTAATACCTGGCCAACCCCAAGAAACTACGAATCTCAAAAGCATTCTTAGGTTGTGCCCAATCTTGCACTACCTCAATCTTGGATGAATCTACAGTCACCCCTTCCCCGGATACTACATGGCCTAAGAACTTAACTTCCCTCAACCAAAATTCACACTTCCCAAACTTAGCATACAGTTTGTGGGCTCGAAGCAACTCAAGTATCACTCACAAGTGTTCCTCGTGCTCCTCCTCGGAGGGTGAGTAAATCAAAATGTCATCCACAAAGATGACTACAAAATGGTCTAGAAACTCACGAAACATCCAATTCATCAAATCCATAAATATTGTTGGGGCATTGGTTAGCCCAAAAGGCATCACAAGAAACTCATAATGGACATACCGCGTATGGAATGCCCTCTTCGAGATGTCCTCCTCCCTCACTCTCAACTAATGATAACCTGACCTCAAGTCTATCTTAGAAAAACAACAAGACCCTTTCAACTGATCAAACAGATCATCTATAGGAGGCATTGGGTACTTGTTCTTAATAGTTACCCGGTTCAATTTTCGGTAACCAATACAAAGTCACAAGGCTCCATCTTTCTTTTTAGCAAAGAGAGATGGCACTCCCCAAGGCGAAGTACTTGGGTGAATAAAACCCTTATCTAACAACTCCTGGAGTTGAATCTTCAACTCACTCAACTCAGCTGGTGCAAACCGATACGGTGCCATAGAAATCAGTGTTGTGCCAGGCACTAAGTCAATGGAGAACTCGATCTCTCAGTGAGGTGGTAAACCCGTAAGATCCTCCGAAAAAACATCTAGGTACTCACAAACTACCCTTGGCAACTCGATGTGGACTTCATCACACTCCGTACTCAGGAAGTTAGCAAGAAGGCAACTAAGCTCACTCCGCCCACACGGATCGTATACTGGTGACAAGACCTTATCCACCTAGTCCCCCAAGAAGTAAAAACAATCACCGTTCAAGGTACATACAGTAACCCTCTAACGGTAGCAATCTATAACAGCCCGGTATGACGACAGCCAGTCCATATCCAAAATAATGTCAAAGCTAAACATATCAATCAACACAAATGAAAACGGAAGTTGGCGACCGAAGACTTCTATATCACAGCCCCGACACCCTTTCTTTAAGACAACCTTGCCACCATTATGTGACTCTATACAAATAGGAGATGCTAATTGAGCCAATTCTAACTCCAAAATCGATGCAAATGCAAACCAGATAAATGAATAGGATACACCTGTATCAATCAACACATTAGCAACCGAATTGCAAAACAAGAAAGTACATCTCACTACAGTAGGTGTTGGTACAAGATCTGGTGCTGTAACAGCATATACACGCCCGATGAGTCTCTGCTCAACCTGCTCACCCCTTGGTGCATATGCCTAATGCACTGAGTGAGCCGAAGAGGCTCCCTGATTGGCCCTCGAGGCCTGTATTGACTGTGCTGGCTGGTGACTCTGTGTCTGCCTCGAACCAGACGCACCAGGTGTGCTATCCAACTGCAGGCAAAACCTCTTCATGTGCCCCACCTACCCACACTGATAATAAGTGAGTAGTTACCCTCTCTCCTGACTTTGGCTTTGAGAGCGAGCCGAAGATGGTGCAGATTGTTGCCCTCCTCCTCTCTGAGAACAAATTGAAGACTTGTGGCCTAGATGACAACACTTGTAACAAGTCACATCTCCCTACCCACCCCTCCTAGAACCCGAACTCGGTACTGGAAAAGTGGACCTCGACTGTGCTCCCTAGGATGACTGGGGGTTAGAACCCCTTTGCCTCTTGTTGTCCCCCTGATTATCCTGACTCCTCCAGGAGCCCCTCATTCTCTTCTCCTCCATCTGCATGATGGTGTCAAGATGGGCTACTGCCTCCACAAGGCACCCATAATCCCTAATCATGGACCCGGCCATTCGGAACATGAGTCCGGTCCTCAACCTCTTCTTGAATTCCAGACAACGGTGCTTCTTCGTCGCCATGAGCTTAGGTGCAAGCCTAGACAAGCTAGTAAAGGTGGCTTCAAACTTTGCCACTGGGGTGTTCAACTGCACCAACTTAGAGAACTGGTCTCTCAACTTCTCCCTAACCGTGGGAGGCAAAAACTTGTCCTGGAAGGCGGTGACGAATGCCTCCCAAGCCATCCTAATGCGTCCATGCGCATACTTCCACCACTAACCCTCATCTCCCTTCAACTGGAAGGATGCCAAGGTCACTCTCAACTGGTCGTCCTCGATGCCGAGCATCTCGAACGTCTTTTTTATTTGCTCTAGCCACTCATCTGCCTTCAGTGGCTCCTTGGGATCACCCAGAAACTTGTCCGAATTTGATCGGAAGAACTCTCGTTTTAGAAAAGATGGCCCTGCTTCAGCTACTTAGGCCTGGACTTGATTCTTAGCTCTGAGAATATCCATAGATTCCCGTAATGCACCTCTATTTTGTGGGCTAAGGCACCCATGGCTTGTTGACCTACTGGTTCAACCACGTTGGCTTGACCAACCCCTTCTTCCTGTGCCAAAATTTCATCTGGTATAGGCATCTCGTGCCTCCTAGGCCTACCACACCTACCACCACGACCATGTTCTAACATCCTAATAAAGGTAACAAAAGAGATTAGCACATTTACAAATGTGTCGAAGCTAACTCACTCACGTCCTAATACGATGAACAACAGTAATTCACTTCACGTAAGCATGTATTCACATAAACATATACGAATTTCATTTCCGGACAATGATCGTCCCGCGGCGTTGACAGAGTTCCAGTCATAAACAGCAGTGATCAAGTGCCTTTCAAACAGGACTCCCAGAAACTTGTAGACTCGATCAATATCCTAGAAATTTAAATTCCATACCCACATAATCACATAAGCATGTTATCGCATAGCGTTACAAACATACAAACATCTCTACCAAGCAAGATAAACCTATTGTGGTACTAACCACTTCCCACGTTGTAACATGCCCGAGGGGTACCCGTGTGCGTTAAACAGTTTGGACCCTCGATCTCTTTGATCTAGTCTCACGAGTGCAATGTGAAACATAGATGAGAGTCCAGATTTGGCAACTTTTATTGAAAATCCATTTTATTGCAATTTTGTCAAAAATGGACTGCGTCATCAGATCTCAAAGTCGCCACCTAATATTTATTTTTGAGAAAATTAGGAAACCCATGACTCATTCCAAGGCCACTATTCATCGTAACCAAGGATGCTTGGCTCAGAACCTTAGGTATGAAAAGGGAAGGTCATTAATTGAGCACCCCCTCTCATTCGATCAAAAGATCGGCCTTTACTAAACCATGATATGAATTTTATTTTATTTACATGTTCATGTTCTGATTATTTAACAAATCCTAAAATTTACTATGTGAAGCATACAAGTATAGACTATGCCATTCATTTTGGAATAATTTGATTTCACAAATAAATTGAGTTACAAACGTGAAAAATCAAAATCATTCCAAAGTAAGCGACACAACCTCCATCCACTGGCATTCATACAGTTATATCAAGTAAGCAAGTAGCCATATGGTAGGATGCTTAAACATAATAAGAAAAACACACACAAGCAAGATGCTAAAGCATAAAAACTTACATATTTACTGACATCCCGCAAACAGTTACAAAACAAAGTTAGTAAAACATGCATGATCTTATATACAAAAAAATCCTAATGCAATTCACTCATGAAACGCAACTAATGATTCAGCTTCTAAGATATGACATGTGAATCATCTCAAAAAATTAGGTAGCGCACATAATCACATAGGAATTGATTAAATCCACATATGCAAACTTAATCGAATCAAGATGCATGAAACATGGATGCAAAGCATGGATATAATGAAAAAAAAAGTATGATACATATTCATAAATAAAGAAACCAAGTAAAAGAACGGGATAGAAAGAAGCAGGGCAGGAAATTATTACAGCATTTTAAATATTACAAATCTGAATGAGATGAATAAATATTACAACACAATATAAAAATCCTCACAAACACTCAAAATAAAAGAAATATAAGAAAATGGCATCTTCAAGTGCCTCAAAGACCATCGAAGGTTGATCTTCTTAACGTCGGAATGCTGCCCGATTTTGCCTAGAGGTTGCAGGCATGGTCATGAAGGTTGCGGGGCGCGATGGTGTACTTTTAGGTGGCTACCCGTGTTGGAAATATTTTTCGATAATAATTAATTTAACAGAATAATAAAACAGAAAATAATTAAATACAGAACTAGAGTCAACTTACAACTTTCTGTAGAATCAAACTTAGAACAAATTTGTGATTGAGGCCAGTGTTTGGACACTTTGTCTTTAAGACAGAAATTCATCCTCTCCTAGGTGCTTGACAATAATGGACGTCCTGCCTCCAGGATTCAACAATCACCCCAAACAGATGCAGCACCGCGTACTGTTTGTACAGCGAACCAGGCTGTGTTATCAAACTTTCAGTATATTGACACAGAATGCAAGATGAAGACTGTATGAAGCAGCGATGGGAGAAGACTAAAAAGGAAAAGAAAAACTCTATACTGTTTTGTAATAGAGGGTTGATATATATAGGCAGAGAAGTGCCTTTTCCGGAACAGAAGACTGTTGTGAAGAACAGTCACAAGATCGGAGCCGCGACTGGTCGGAGATGGAGAAGAGTTGCAACCGAAACAATTTAAATTCAAATTTTCAGATTTTGAATTTTCCCGCAAAAAATTATTCAAGCTATTCAACTAATTTTGGCACAAAAAGATAAAATATCCAGTGCACTCATGAAACAAAGACTGATATTACACCATTATACGTAACTAATCACCCACAATGTAATAACAAACATGAATGTATATACACACACAAACAACATTAATTTTTCTGTGAATTAATTTTTTTAATCGAAGAATATAGAAACTGGATTACAGAAGTAAAATAGTAAACAAAGTAATTTCTCTCTTAAAATATTAGAAATATTTTTCGATAATAATTAATTTAATAGAATAATAAAATAGAAAATAATTAAATACAGAACTGGAGTTAACTTACAACTTTCTGTAGAATCAAACTTAGAACAAATTTGTGATTGAGGCCAATGTTTGGACACTGTGTCTTTAAGACAGAAATTTGTCCTCTCCTAGGTGCTTGACAATAATGGACGTCCTGCTCCCAGGATTCAACAATCACCCCAAACAGATGCCGCACCGCGTACTGTTTGTACAACAAACCAGGCTGTGTTATCAAACTTTCAGTATATTGACACAGAATGCAAGATGAAGACTGTATGAAGCAGCGATGGAAGAAGACTGAAAAGGAAAAGAAAAACTCTATACTGTTTTGGAATGGAGGGTTGATATATATAGGTAGAGAAATACCTTTTCCGGAACAAAAGACCGTTGTGAAGAACAGTCACCAGATCGGAAACGCGACTGGTCGGAGATGGAGAAGAGTTGCAATCGAAACCATTTAAATTCAAAATTTCAAATTTTGAATTTTCCTGCAAAAAATTATTCAAGATATTCAACTAATTTTGGCACAAAAAGATAAGGACGGATTTGACCCACACCCGTGCCCGACCCGACCCGGATGGACGGACGGACGGCAGCGACGGCGCACGCATGTGGTGGTTTTTGGGTTTGTCCATAACTCCTTCTTCTACAAAACTTGGGTACCCCTTGGAGCCCAACCCAAGGTCTCCAACTTAGAGCTTATATACTCATAGAAACTCTTCCATGTTTCCTATGTGGGACAAGGTTTTAGATACCAACTCATGGGAACCACACCAAACATATTCATGTTCATGAAGCTCACTTCGGTATCAATTTCTCATTCACTCGAAAATGGTTTTGACCACCTTAGTATATATTCTTGTTCACCACATGGCAAGGAACCCGTTGCCACTCGGACCCTCCAAAACCGTGGTGTGGGCCTTATATTAATTATAGCTCAAAGTTTACGGGATATTAATGGTGATAAACCACTTTCTCTAACAACCTGGCCAACTAACAGGCTGGGTACCTCAATAGGCTCGACCAAACTCTGTTTTCTTAGATTTCAACAATAAAAACATAACTAAAAACAATATCTATGGGAGTCTCAACTCACCACTTTCAGTTAGATTACAACAATATATAATATAACAAGAAATCAAAGCAAAAGAGCAAAATAAGTAAAAAAAAAAGACAATGGGTTCAATATGACGTCTGATTGAACCCAACTCAATTTTATTATCTTGTGCCTCTTTTAATCCAATTTTATTAGCCCTTTTTATTACCTTTCCATTCTTTAATCATTTTGTCCAAAAATGATAATTACATCCACTAATGACGAAGAAGCATCAAACAATAAGTTTGTTCTTGGCATGAGAGAAAGAGAGAGAGAGAGAGAGAGAGAGAGATGTAATGCCCTGGTAATGAACCTCCAAAGAGATTAAACCATTTAGCATGAAAGGCCTCTTTCTCATGCTTAAAACAAAACTAAAAACAACATATATGGGACTCTCAATTCACCACTTTCAATTAGATTACAACAATATATAATATAACAAGAATTCAAAGCAAAAGAGCAAAATAAGTAAGAAATGTAAGAAAATGAAATAAATTGAAAATTCACCTCCTCTAGAAAGGATGAATTTCATGATTTCCAAACTTCCTTTTGATCACCCTCAAGTGTATGAATTATGTCCTCAATCCTCAATTTGAAAGCTTGGAATTCTTGCAAGAATGATGGCTTCGAGGTGCATGTGGTGAAAAGTGATTATCTCTCTTGTTTTTGCTCACTTTTACCAACACCCCCTCTTCCTCTTGATCAAAGCTATTGAAATTCAAGTATTTCAAAATTTTTGGAGGAGTTTTGGGTGTAAAAAAGATGGAATTTCAGTTTGTATGGAAGGTATAGGGTGTATATGGAAGATAAGAGTGTGTTTAGCTCAAATACTCAGCTTTTCTCTCTTTTCTTCCTCTTTTCTCTAGCTCAAATGTTCTTTCCTTAATCTATCCTCTTGTTTCTCTCAACAATCTAATGTCTATATATAGGCTAAGCAAGTAGAGAAATGGTGGAAGACAAAAGGAAGATAATGAAGCTAATGGAGTACTAATGTAGCTAATGGGAGACAAAAGTGGAGCATTATCTCTAATGGATCAAGCTTTAGATAATGGAGGCTGAGTGTATATATATTTGGTGATGAATATATTACAAAATGAGTTAATGAGGTGTCCCAACCGAACCAAAAAAAAGGGGGGGGGTTTGATGCTATTTCAGGCCAGTTCAACAAAATCTGCTCTTAAGCCGAACTTCAAACAGGCATATCTCCCTTATCCGGATTCGGTTTTAGGTGATTCTTGGGTCTAATTGAATCCCCAGAAGTCTAATTTCCACTGGTGAAGGTCTCACATTTAAATTACTAGTGTACAAAGAGACATACCTAATTTAGTAAAGGCTATTCATTTCCAGGTCAACAAAATCTGCTCTTAAGCCCAACTTCAAATAGGCATATATCCCTTATCCGAACTCAATTTTAGGTGATTATTGAGTCTAAATTGAAGCCCCATAAGTCTACTTTCTAATGGTGCTGGTCCCACATTTAAATTCCAAGTGTACAAAGAGATATGTCAAATTTATTAAATGATGTTCATTTCATTCTTAATGATTTGATGCTCATTCTTTTCCTAAACTAGTTTTCTTTCATCCCCTCCTATTTCCTTCAAATCCAAACCTATAAAAAAAAACATGTTTATAAATATTTTTTCAGAGAGTTCACCTCCCTTCCATTTATTTCCACTTTGTCCCTACTCAGTTTACTGAAAAGTGCAATATTTTAAACGAAATAGGAGCCTCGGAACATCGTAGAAACATCTGGAAAAAAAATATTTTGAAAAAAGGGTTTTAAGGTCTAAAATAGTTTGGCCAAAAAAATGTGTAAAAGTTGGGATTAAAGTTCAAATTCCAACTCTCTTACTAAGGATTCTATGAGAAACATATTCTAATTGTCATCATCGGGTAATCAACAGAAAGCGCCCAAGTCTTAGGGTCAATCAAAATGGGGTGTCTACACACGTACCCAAAGTATTCAAACCCAGTACGCTCTGATACCAAGTTGTCATGCCCCGAAAACAAAACCATAATTCTACCAAGAACATATATGAAAAACAACATGAATCAAAATGTAATGTCCCTTCATTTCCTAGAGTTAATGATATACAAGAGTTCAACATAAGTAAATGCCTCTTTCCAAGTCATGGCTTGGTTATAACAAAATGGATACAAATCCAGCACAGATATACAAAGCCCTTGGCTTGAAATTAAAACAATTAGCACAAATACAAAAGATGAAGCCTTCAGCTCCAATTCCTCCAAAGCTATTGCCTTAGCGGAGGCATCTTATCAACACTTGAAAATGGTTCTTCCCAAGTAGGACGAGCTAAAGCCCAGTAGGAACAATCTAACACAGTATATGAATTTTAACGAAGGTATAAGTACAATGTACATTTACAATATCAATGATAAAAACATTTATGTTCTATGTAACCATAAAGTACCAGAATTCACGTCTCAATCCTCTATCCTTTTTATCAATCCAAGTTATTCCTTTCACCTCACTTCATGAGCAAATTTCATTATTTTTCGAACAACCCATCTGAGACTACAACTCAGTGGTTCCAAAATTAACACAATCATCACACAAACACGTCAATCTTGCCATTTTATGGAAATTTCATCCGTGGGATTGGCACCCATGTATACACATGGTTTCGGGACTTTCACCCTGGACACACAGGCCAACTTAATTTCAATAGAGTCCATCCCCTATCTCCTCCCAAACAATGGAGTACATCCCATTTCTTCTTCCAAACAATCATACATATAAAATGTATTTAAAATAGTCATATTCAATGACAAACAATAAGAGATTAGTTTCAATTCACCTAATCCTCAAGCAATCTCTACAATAATCATGGTTATCCTCTACCGATAGCCCAATACAGACATTTCTAAATAGATATTCAATCTCAAGACAGATAAATTATTCAAACATTCACAAGTGTAGGGTAATACATATCCAACACCACCATTTGTATCAATGTCCATCCAATTTGATATTTTACAATATTAATTTCAATTATTTATACAAAATAAATATTTGAATCATTTTAGGGCAAACTCCCATTTCTCCCAAATCTCAAACCAAATGCCAAAATTGACTAAGTTGACATAATATAGCCACATATGCAATCCCATAACCTTCTATAGCTCATTCACTTAGAAGCCCCTCTTTTAATATAATACCCAAACCCTAGGTTTGTTCACAACACCCCAACTTTCACCATTTTTACACAGTAACCCATAACTAAGTTAAAAACCATATAAAGTGTAGAAGAATCCCTACCTCAAATAAACAAGGCGAGCCAAGCGAGGATGAAACTTGAAAGACGCCGAAACCGAAGTCTATTCAAATCAAAATGGAGATCTTGAGGTGCTCACTCTTTTTAACAAAGGTGAATGGGTTGAGAACTTACTAGAACTAGATAAAAATCTAGAGAGAAGGTAAGTTTAAAGAAAGAAAGTCTCAACTTTAGGGTTTTGAAAGGAAATAGATCTGAAAAAGTGATGTAAAAAGTCATTTTTGCTATCTGATATACGCATAGCCCGCTCGAGCACAAGAAGTGACACTCGAGCGTAGAAAACACACATCCAGTAGTTTTGCAAACAACAGGCCAATGCTCAAGCCAAGAAGGGCCGCTCGAGCATTGAATACTTTCTCCCATAAGTTTTGCAAACTTGCAAAAGTACTGAGAGTTTGCAAATCCCACTCGAGCGCAAGAACTGCCGCTTGACCAAAGGACCAAAAATCTAGGCATAAAAAGGTTTGAAAACCAAGCAACCAACCTGTTCCAAACACAACCACAACAATCCCAAAGCCAAATTTAAGGGAAAACAAAGGGAATAGAAGGTGAACCACAACACTGAACCACGAAACCCGAGTCCAAAGTACAACAAAGAATAGGCCAAAACTGGAATTGCTATAGAGAGGCAAGAATTGGTGATCCAATGCGCCGATGGCCTTTGTAATTTCTGAGTAAGATAAAAATAGACAACGTTTTGTGTTATATTACTATGTATATAATATATATTAATATGATCAAATGATCTAAATGATTTTAACATCATACAATCACTAATAATCTATAATATATTTATGTCTACAAATTGAGTTTCAATTTATTTGGTATTTCAGCTCAAACACGACCCAAATTTATTTTGGACTTTCAAATTTTTGCCAAGCTTGCTCCAAATTCAAATTTATATTGCTTTTAGTCTTAAAAATTTTCAAACTAGACTGAAATTGTTCAAGTTGAAGCCGTTTAAGTAGCAACCCTACTCACACGTTCGGAGTCTTTGATGTTTTTACACTTTCTAAAGTCATAATTATATCATTGTGTTTGGTTTTAATTTTCTGAATTCAATTTCTAGAAATTGAGCTTTTATTTTTCGTGTTTTTTTTTCAGTGAATATTTTTTAAATTTTAATTAATTTTTTACTTTTTTAGATTCACCTTACTTAAATATATCTAAAAAGTAAAATATTTATAAAAAAATTAAAAAAAATCAATAAATACATAAGAATACGAAAAAGGTACTAAATTTTCATTTTTCTGTTTTTTTGTATTTTTGGCATTTAGTGAGTTTTTAAGGTTTTTTTCACAAATATTATAATTTTTAAGTGTATTTATATTAGGTGTATCTAAAAATTTTAAAAATTACTTTAAATATTAAAAAAATTCAGTGAAAACAAAAAAATACGATAAATAAACAAATTTAATTTTCTGATAAATGAATTCAGAAAACTCAAACCAAACAAGCTGATTAGATTTTTTTTTTTTTTTTTTTTTTTTGGTGGTTTCAAAAAAATCTTTGGACTGTCAACTTGATTGATGATGACCAAGAAGAACAAAGAGGAAGGAAGACGAGGAGGAGGAGAAGGTACCAATATCAATTGAGTTAATTATATTTATTTACATCTATATTATTATATAGATGAAAATGAATAGTTTTGATGGTATTTTGAAATTTTATTTCTCTTCTTATGTTATAACAAAATTAAGTGTCTAATTTTTTATTAAACAAAATTAGATAGAGAACAAAGTAAGACTCAAATCTAAAACTTGGTAAAAAAAAATTCTTATAATTTAAATGACACACAATGTAACGCCCCCAAAAATAATATCATAAATACTTCCACAAACATATATAAATGATAGCATAAATCATAGTCTTAATCCTTTCATTACATAAAGTTAAGGAATACAAAGAGTTTAAAGTAAATAAATGCCCCATTGGCTTACACCTTTCCAAGCCATGACTTGTGTGTGTGTCAATTTCCGACCACACTGCCAAACTAGTATTCAGCTGGAGAGCACTGGCAGAATAGATTAAGCCCGAACGACCTGTCACAGAAAGATGAGAATCCCGCGGTGGTTCGTTTACCCGGGGACATTCCGACGATAAAGTCAGTAAAATATCTCTCAAAGATAGCAAAAGTGCTTAACTCACTAGACAGAGCATAAAAGACATACCTTAGACCCATGAGGGTGCCTCCCTTTTATAGTCAACACAAACCTAGTCCCAAAAGAAGCCTAGTTTCAATGGACTTAGGATTACTGCTAATCTTGGACTCCCAGTAGGATTGGGATAAACTCCTTAAGAGTCCTATCTTTACCCAAACTGAAGTCCTCTCTCATTCTAGGACTCTTGTCCCTTATCCGCTTATCCAGGATTCCGGTATCTTCGCAGATAACCTCGGCCTAGCCGAGATCATCTCGGCGTCATGACCAGGACACATGGCACCTCGGCTGGCACTTCGGTGACACCTCGACCACGTGTTGTCATTCAAAAATTATGTCCCCACAACTGCCCCCTAGGTTCTATTACCTCGGCATCCTGAGGTGATGGAACCTATATCATTTCTTCCATTTAGCACGTCGGCTAAGCTCGCTTCATCGTCTATTGCCGAAGTCAAAACTCGTCGGTTCAATATGACCAAGACCTATAGTCTGCTTTCAACAATGCCTTAGAACCAACGGCCAAGTTCGTTTAAGTTTCTCAGCCAAAACCGTCCTCCTAGCCGAAGTATTTGCTTCATTGAATCATGAACTCCAAGAGTTCCAACACGCGTATGAGTTGGCACGCACAGTATTTCAACCGTTTTTACCACGCGTCTTTCCCTTACTGGACCGTACTTGATACGCGCCATCAAGTCGTATCACTTTTGCGTGTGCCGTCTGACAAGCACGTCGTCCAAGGCACCATAATTGCCATTTTGCTGCCATTTCATGCTTTTGATCAAAATCAACTCTCTCTCCGTCTTTTAACTTCTGCATCTTCGTTCTTGCTCAAACTTTCTCTCTCAAATCCTCTATTGCAGCTTTTGCGACGCTTTCTGTAACCAGTTTCACTCTCTTCCGCCGGTGAGGCTTTCGTTGCACTTTTTTGCTTACTACCACCGTTTGACACCGGCGTACTTCACACCGGCCTTTTTGTAATCTAAACAATCATTCTTCAATGTCAGGCCGAAGTGCCTTCTTTCCTTTTCTGAATGCATTCTTTAATTTCTTCTTTCAACGTGGTTTGTATGTGTCTTCTTTTGTATGTTTCTATACTTAAAACAATTTGCATGTCTTCAAAATACACCTTAATTGTGCAATCTCCTCGGGTGTAACACCTCGGTTATACCCACTAATCGGTTTATCTCAGCCTCAGCTTAACACTTGAAAATATTTTTTACAATATTTTCACAAGTGTTATTTACAACTTGATACCTCACTCTTAGCAAGACTTCTGTCTTCAAATTTCTTTCAAGTCTTGGCAACATGGTAATGTCGGCAAGTATGTAGATACTTCTTTCAACGTAACCTTGGCTTAACTTGTAAATTTTTCTCAAAAATTTCAACAAGTGTTAAACTAATCTTCCTTCAAGATGACCTCAGCTTAACTTCAACTTGTAAGCTTAAATTTCAACAAGCGTTTAAACGTGACCTCGGTTTAACTTCAACTTGTAAATTTCAATTTCAACAAGTGTTAAACATATCCTTGGTTTAACTTCAACTTGTAAATTTCAATTTCAGCAAGTGTTAAACATGTCCTCGGTTTAACTTCAACTTGTAAATTTCAATTTCAATAAGTGTTAAACATGTCCTCAGTTTAACTTCAACTTGTAAATTTCAATTTCAACAAGTGTTAAACATGTCCTTGGTTTAACTTCAACTTGTAAATTTCAATTTCAACAAGTGTTAAACATGTCCTCGGTTTAACTTCAACTTGTAAATTTCAATTTCAACAAGTGTTAAACATGTCCTCAGTTTAACTTTAACTTGTAAATTTCAATTTCAACAAGTGTTAAACATATCCTCGGTTTAACTTCAACTTGTAAATTTTAATTTCAACAAGTGTTAAACATATCCTCGGTTTAACTTCAACTTGTAAATTTCAATTTCAACAAGTGTTAAACCAACCTTAGCTTGTGAAATTCCAACTCCCAAGCATCATTCTTCAGCCATTTGCCCCCTAATGTGAACTTAAGTTCCACTTGGATTCTTATTAGGCACACGGCTTTGACCTCGTCGCCGATGTAAGATTCGAACAAAAGACTGGCCGAGGTTATCAACCTTGGTCTCTTCACTAAGGCACTCAGCTCCAATCTGTGTCTGATTTTGCCGATATGACAAGTCCTGGTTGACTCAACTTTGTTCAACTTTATTATATGCAAGTAAAGTTTCTACTCTGCCATATAATAAGTCTAAATTATTCGTGATGTTTCAATCAGAAACATCGTCATAGGACTGGTCGGTCCTACTGTACAGATTTCAAAAATCAAACTAGCACTTTATTATTGCTTCAGCCGTTATGCCCCATTGCCGGCAACCTTTCTCAGGCTGAGGTCCCTAACTTTGAACTCCCTTGGGCTGACCTTCTTGTTGTAAGCCCTAGCAAATTGTGGCTGGTATGCCCCCAGCCGATTTGCTGTTCTATCGCACGTTGCAGGTGGATTTCAAAGCATTTTCATGCTTTTTTACATAGGCTTCAGCTTCCTTTTGCATGTAAGGCCAAAAGAATCCCTATAATATTGCTCTATGGGCAAGGGATCTGCCCCCTGTATGGCTTCCACATACTCCTTTGTGGACCTTATATAAAAATTCTTTAATTTAGGCCAAGCTCTTCTCTTCTTGGACTAAATCATCTAGGCTGAGATCGTCTTCTGGGATCTGGGATCCGAGATCTGGAATCCAGGATCTGGTCACTTGGGCTGAGCTCTTGTCTACTCGTATCCAGTGTTATCTCGGCTTCGCTTCGGTGAACCATTTCTCTTCTGTTGTTTGGGCGCCTTTGTTCCCGACATGTCCTCCTCGGCTCTGGCATACTTTTCTATCCTGGCTATGAGCTCCTCCATACTTTTCGGCAATGTCTTTGCCAGTGATTTTCGAAGCAAGCAGTCATCATTCAAGCTATTTTTAAACGACACGACCACCACCTCTTGGTTGCATCCTGGTATTCGGTTGAATACCTCATAATACCTTTTGGCATAGGCCCTAAGGCTTTTATCCTCGCCAATCTTCAGGGCCATTAGGGCATCCACCCTCAATGGCTGTAGCTTGTTTGTCACGAACCTGGCCACAAACATCTCGGCCAGGCCTTCCTAGGTTTTCACAGTTCCTTTTGGCAACTTGTGAAACCAGTCCGATGCAATTTCTTCAAAGGATGAGGGGAACACCTTGCAGAGCAACGGCTTGTTCCCTGTGTACAACGCCATCGAGTTCAGGTACAAGCCGACGTGAAGGTTGGGGTCTGACTTACCGTCGTAGATCTGGAAACTCGGCATGCTAAACCTCTTCGGGGCTTCGAATTTGTCCAATTCTACCGAGAACGGCATTCTCAACTTGACCGGGGAGGTTACCTCGGCATCTTGTTGCTTCCTCTGTAGATGATCCCCCAGATCCTCTTTGATCCGTCCAGGAGCTCGGCTATCTCCTGATTTTAATCTTTTAGGTGCACTACTTTCGGCTTCGTTGTGAGGCCTTTTTGACCTCTCTCCATTGGTTGCATCGAAGCAGAACTCCTGCCTTTGAACATGCCGATGTTCTCTGGGGTCTGCCTCCTTGGTGCGATGTGTCCTTCGAGATTCTTCCCTCCCTGGCTCTCCTTGCCCGACCTCTCTTGAAGGCCGGTGAGAATGTCTTTCACTCCGGGGGTGCTGGAGGGCTATAGGGATAGTTTTCTGCCCAGCCTTCTGGGCATTGGCCGCTGGAATCGACATGTCCTGCAGCGGGAATGGTGGCTGCATGACGTTGTTTTGCATCATGAAGTTGACGACCGATTACAGGTCCGCCAACTTGTTGCCATCTCTTTCACCTCTTCATTCCTCCGTAGGCATCTATCTTTCCATACCTGGAGGTTATCTTCGTTATAGTACCCACTTTAGTCTGTTCTCTTTGGTACGTCGCCTTCCTGGCTGACGTCTTTTACTTCGTGATTCTGGTCTTCATTGCAATTGTTCCCCTCGACATCAACGTCAACTGGTCTCCCACTCCCAGTAAGAGTGTTATCCCCAACCTTCTCCTTCTGTCCGTCGTTGGCCATCTATTCTTCTTTCTTTCCCACAGACGGCGCCAAATTGTGTGTGTCAATTTCTGACCACACTGCCAAACTAGTATTCAGCTGGAGAGCACCGGCAGAATAGATTAAGCCCGAACGACCTGTCACAAAAAGATGAGAATCCTGCGGTGGTTCGTTCACCCGGGGGCACTCCGACAATCAAGTCAGTAAAATATCTCTCAAAGATAGCAAAAGTGCTTAACTCACTAGATAGAGCATAAAAGACATACCTTAGACCCATGAGGGTGCCTCCCTTTTATAGCCAACACAAACCTAGTCTCAATAGAAGCCTAGCTTCAATGGACTTAGGATTACTGCTAATCTTGGACTCCCAGTAGGATTGGGATAAACTCTCTAAGAGTACTATCTTTACCCAAACTGAAGTCCTCTCTCATTCTAGGACTCTTGTCCCTTATCCGCTTATCTCGGATTCCGGTATCTTCGTAGATAACCTCGGCCTAGCTGAGATCATGTCGGCGTCATGACCAGGACACATGGCACCTCGGCTGGCACTTCGGTGACACCTCGACCACGTGTTGTCATTCAAAAATTATGTTCCCACAACTGGGTTACAACAAAATGAGCTCGCTCAAGACAAATTTAGCCCTAGGCTATACAAGATATAACAAAAATAAAAAGCTCTTGCTTCCCAAAGTTCCCTTCAATGCTATTGCCTTGGTAGAGACATGCCATCATTACCTGAAAATGTTATTCCCAAATAGGGTGAGTCACAGAACAGTAGAAATCATCTAATATAGTATATGAAATTTAGCAAAGGTATAAGTACACTATGCATATACAACGTCAGTGATAAAGGCATCCACATTTTATATGGTTATAAGATACCAAACTCAATCCTTAAGCCATTCCCCTTTAATTCATTTCATAACATGAACCAATTTCATTATTTCTTAACCACCCAAATGAGACTACAACTCATTAGTTCTATAATCACATTATCAACATATAAGTACTTCAAACTTTTCTTTCACGGATATTTCGTCCGTGGGCAGCCGTCAAACGGGACCCATGTAAACGTAGGCTATACAAGCACTACAATTGTCATTTTATGAATATTTCGTCCGGGGGCTAGGCACCCATGTATAATTTTGGAACTTTCATCCAGGACACTCCGACCAACTTAATTATAATGGAGTCCATCCCCTTTCTCCTCCCAAACAATCATTCATACATATGCAATGTATTTAAACACAAAATCAAACAATGGAGTACATCCCCTTTCCACTCCCACATAATCATACATGTACAATATATATAAACATAGTCATATTCAATGACAAACAACAAGAGATTAGATTCAATTCACCTAATCCTCATTCAATTTCTACAAAAAAACATAGCTATCCTCCACCGATAGCCCAATACAATTATTTCTAAACAGATATTCAATCTCATGACAAGTAATTTATTCAAACTTCCCAAGAATGAGTTAATACATAACCAATCACACCATTCATATCAATACCCTCTCAATTTCACATTTTCAATGACAATTTCAATTATCTATATAAAATAATCATGATAGTCATTTTAGGGAAAAACTTTCCACTTTGAAATATCAACCCAAATATCATTTTCAACCACTTTGACCCACCATAATTTCATTTTCATAACCCACATTCATCTATTTTGTGTTCAACAACAATCCCTCTTTCCATAACATATCCAAACCCTAGGTTTGCTTACAACACCCCCAAATCGCATCATTGTTACACAAGATACAAATAACTAAGCTAAATATCATATGAAGATGTAGAAAAGATCCCTACCTCAAAGGAAGAAAATGAGCCAAACAAGAGAGAAACTCCAAGAACATCGAAACCCACTTCTATTCAGATCAAAATGTAAATCTTGAGATGCTCTATCCTTTTCTCAAAGGCACAAGGGTGAGGAGATCGATGGATGTAGATGAAATCTAAGAGAGAAGATGAGTTTTAGACAGAGAAGGTGTAGATCTAGCTTTTTGGAAAGTTTTAGAGAGAGAAAAATATGAAAAAGTGATTCAAAATGTCATCTTCACGAACTGTTATACACGCAATCCTCTCGAGCGTGGAACGTGATGCTCAAGCGTCAAACACAAGGTTCCGCTTGAGCGTGAAAAGTGGCGCTCAAGCGTAGAATGCACATTTCCAGAAGTTTTGCAGATGAAGGGCCCCGCTTGAGCGTGAGACTGGACACTCGAGCGTCCAATGCATTCTCCCAGTATTTGTAGAACTGCAAAATACTAAAAGTCGACAAATCTCGCTCGAGAGCGCAAGAATGGCCACTCGAGCGGAGGAGCAAACTTTGTGAAGCCCGCTCGAACACAAGAATGCCCGCTCGAGCGGAAGAGCCAAAATCTGGGCATCACGGGTTTGAAAAAAAAAACACGCAACCAACCTGTTACAAGCACACAACCACAACCCGATAACCAAAACAAAGGGGAGAAAAGGGAAATGAGGTATGAATCACTATTCAGGACTATATAACCCGAGTCCGGAACACAACAAGAGACAGGTCAAAACTGGAATCGCTATACACAATATATAATACACGAATCACATGTGTTAGCCACTAAATACATATAAAGTGGGAGACTCTTGAAGTAGTGGGAGACTCTTGAGGTAGGTTTGACACTTACATGAATTGCGTTTTCTATAATCTGTTATGAAGTGGAGGATTTGATGTGAGGTGGAGGACTTGGTCTGGATTAAGCACTTAGGTAAATTGTGTTTACTATGCTAGTTATAAAATGGAGGAATTAAGGGTGGGTTTTCAAAACCTTAATGATGACCTCTTTCTACTTGTAATGACCATTTCTAATGAGGAAAGTTTATGGTGTGCACTCTTTAGCAGTGTATATATTCTATTATAAATTGACATAATTTTATTATAAAATTTTGTAATTTTAATTAGAAGATATGTAATCTCGCCACAAATTAGTGCAATAAAATATTTAAAATTTTGTAATGTAATTCATGTTACAAAAATTTGACACCTAGTTATGACACTTTTTATTACGTCAATTTGTGACGAGGTTACACATTTTATGATTGATGTTACGAAATTTTGTAGTAAAATTATGTCAATTTATAATAGAATGCAAATGGTTGCTCCCCTAAGGGCTTCCTTTTCTAATGACATGGGCGGTCATATGTTAGTTAATTTATTTAAGAATTAATTACTCCCTTTGTCTCATTTTGTTAGTTATTTTTCTCATTTTTGGATGTCTCAAAATATTAGTCCTATTTGAAAAGTCAAAGTAAAAAATATTTAATTTTCCAAAACTAATCTTTTAAATGGCTAGAAATATAAAAGTTGAAAAAGAGGAGAAGGGTATTATTGGAATAAGCACACTAAAATTTTAAGTAATTCAAATGCAATGATTACATAAAAATGTTAGTCTTATTTAAAAAGCCAAAGTGAAAAATATTTCGTTTTCCAAAATTATCATTTTAAATGGCTAGAAATATATTATAAAAAAATAGTACATATTACTAGAGCAACCACAACAAATAAAGATAAATTATATCTCAAACAATGATCGAACGAAACTCCAACTCTACCTCAAACAACAATCGAATGAATAACAATCTTACAAATGCAGTATAAATGTGTATGAATATGTGCATGTATAAGAAGATGTATATGCATGTGTGTATTTAGCATTTGAAAAACAAAAAATTGAGTCATTAATATTTTAAAATAGCTTCAAAAAATAATAAAAATTTAGAAAGAATACATAGATTTTATATGCAGATGTGCATGAAATCATCAAGAAATGAATATAAGTTGCTTTAGATAGAGAGAAGAGCGAATAATATCAGAGGACAAGATTGTCCATGAAAATATAGAAACAAATTCCTTTGTCCTTGAAGAAGAAAACACTACTTCCTGAGAAAATTTACCAAGCAAAATAGTTGGGATTGTTTTTTTCATTGAAAAGGGACTAACTAACTTTGTGTTTGGTTGAAGAATTTGGGAAGGGATTAGAAAAGAGAAAGGGAAAAAGTAGGTGAAATATGAATAAAATATATTTATATTTCACTTAATTTCACAGACATTTTCCCTTTCATTTTCCGAATCTCTTCCCAAATCCCCTAACCAAACACAACACCCTTACAATATGTTTGGTTATGGGATTTGGGAAGGGATTTGAAAAGAGAAAGAGAAAAGTTAGGTGAAATATGAATAAAATATACCTGCATTTCATATAATTTCATACTTTTTTTTTTCATTTCTATTTCCAAATCTCTTTCTAAATTTCCTAATCAAACACAGCATTAGGGAACCACAAACACGCTGTAGCAATAAAACTGGAGGTTTTTTTTTGGAATGTTGGTGCTCCAACAAGTGCCATTATCAAGAAAGAGATTATTGTTTTGTGGAAGAGAATTTCCCATGAGGAAAATATTTTAGATCCACACAAAAAGTTTCATAATTATATTTTACAGTGATTTGTTATTATATGTGTCAATTTTTGATTTATTATATATGTAGTAATATCATATCCTATCTTCTTGTCATATCATTGTAGACGGATTTGTGAGTTAAAAGTGTGGGTCTATAGCATTACTTTTCACATAAATGTATGGTTTCAGTTCAAGTGGATTAAAAATTTGTTTGATTTCATTTTGAGTTGAGTTGTGTTAGTTGAGAGTTGTTGAGGATTGTCTAAGTTTTACTTGTAACCTAAAGTTGTTTATTCAAGATTAATTCAAATTAGACTCGAGTTGTCTTAACTGCCTGAACTATATGTATTGCAACCACATTAATTAATTTGTTAAACTTAAATTCTATTAGCATATATTTTTTTGATAAAATTATTAATGATAAATAATTGAGAGACAGGAAGAGAAAAGAGATGTAAGAATTAAAGAACTGATGCGCTTGTGATAGCAGTTAAATTATTTTTATAAAAAAATCTAAAAAAAAATAATTTGTATATTAAAAAAATATCTAAAACAAATATAAATTTTATTAAAAATAATAGGTTGCAATTGCTAAAAAAAATGACACTGTGCATTTCATTAATAATGCTCAAAAAATGTGCCAAGTGTTTGTGTAAAGGCTTAATACGTGTTCACTCTCAAATTATGAAGTGAATATATATTCAGGTCTAATGGCTAACAAATATTAGAAGTCCGACCAATTAAAACGTCACACTTCATTAATTAATAGAATTTAGCAATTGAAAGGTCTGAAACCACATCTCTTTGTCTTCTCAAATGTTTCTTCTTTTCTTTTCTTTTTTTGTGTTTATGTATTCATTTTAAAATTGATAGAGAATTAGACGTGTGGAAGAGTGAGAGACATTAAAATTATATATTGAGTTATGTAATTTTTGTTATGAAAAATAAAGGTTGTCTTCCTCTTCTATGGCAATTTATCTCGTTATATCTCCAATTAAAACGTCACACTTCTACATCATCATTGAACGTTGCTTTTATTTATTTATTTTTGATACTTTGTCTCACGATTATTTGTGTTTCGTATTATGAAATTTATTATATATGTGTTTGCTAAGGCTATTAGATGGATCTAATGCAAGAAGTGTAGACTACTTCAATGTCATTCTCAAGATTAGAAGTACAAAAAATATACGCAAAAAGCATATGAATAGACAAGATTTTACAAAAATTTATTTGTGAGTCTCACTTATTGAAAATCCTATAATTTATTTATTTTTTATATTATATTTTATGTTTGGTTTCGGTACCCTTTTATATATATATATATATATATAGTTGTCTTTGTTTTCTTTAAAAGTTATTTTAAAAAATTAATAAATAAATAAGTAAATCATTTTCTATTTCAAACAATTTCAATTTTGTTTTTATTTTTTTTATTTTTTCTTAACATAGTTTTAGTTTTGGGCAATTACTTACTCTTTCTTTTTCAATATATTGTAATTATGTGTATTTTAAATATATGATATTTTCACTAATACACTCAAAGATGCACTATAAAAGAAGTATCATGCAAAAATCAAGCAAGAATAAAATAAATAAATAAAACAATAAGATGAATGTGGAGTAAAGAGCAAATATCAAAACTCCCAAAACAAACAAGTAAACAAACAAACAAGCAAGTATAATAGAATGTTTAACAATAAACATTTGAAAATTTGTAACAAAATTTTATAACTTTCCTTGTTGCTAAGAAATTCTATTTGGTACTAGCTAAATAAAATCCTTTTAAAATATACATATATATATATATATATATACTAGCATATCACCCGTGCTATGCACAGATTGTGTTTACAATTATCTATATATATGAATTGCGATTTTTAAATGTCTTCTTTTTTTTTTTTTTAAATGTCTTCTTTTTTTTCTTTTTTTATATTATATTAAAGTTTAATATTTTGATAATAATCATATGTGTTAGACTTTTCAAGGAATTAAATGTCTTTTTTTTTATTATATTATGTTAAAGTTTAATATTTTGATAATAATCATATGTGTTAGACTTTTCAAGAAAAAATTTTTATGCTTGTTCTTAATGCATTAAGTGTTATTATGAAGGATAATAATCATATGTGTTGAGGCTTTTCAAGGAATTTACATGTGTTGGATTTCAAAGAATTTTTATTATGCTTGTTTTTAATGCATTAAAGTGTTATTATGAGGGTAAGACTTGGGGATTGAGAGAAGTTAATAAATGCTAAGATTTTATTTTTTTTTAAATCAAAAAATTAGGAAATTTAGATTGGGAGATTAGAGCTCCCACAAGACTTGGGGTTAAAAACTCCCTTTTGCTTAATATATAGTATATAGATATATATATATATATATATTAAATTTGAAATTAAAACTATAGTAAATTTATGTAAGCATAATTGCTAATCACATTTTTTTACTAAATGTATAATATTATATTGACTACCTTTTTCAGGTTTAATTTTTTTAAGTATTTATATAGAAGTAAAAAAAAAATGTCATTAAGAAGAAATTTTTCCTTAATTTAGTTACAAATTTTGTCCATACATTATTTTTAAATTTTGAATAAAAGCAAACATAAAATAATTAATTGAAGATATGTTGCATTTGTTATGTTCCTTTTCTTGTGTGCAAACAAAAAAAAAAACATTTAAAAATCACAATTCACAAATATACAAATAATTATAAACACAATTCATGCATAGCAAGGGTGAAACACTAGTGTATATATATATAGGACAAATTATATTAGTGATTCCTATATTTTATCATTTAGGTTGTTTTAGTCTCTATACTTTCACACTACAATATAAAAGTTTTAGTTACTAAACTTTTTTACCTCTAAAAGTATAAATTTTGTTACAAAAGACATTTAAAAACTAATTTCAATTGTCACGAACACAGTCGCTAAAAGGTTGTCCCGAAAAGTCAAAAAAGAGACTTTTAGGGACAAAATTTTGAAAATGTTGCTAATAAATGTACTTTTAGAGACAAAATAACTTGGTCCCAAAAAGATTTAATTTTTAAGACAACTTTTGGTCCCAAAAGGTTTGTAATTCATCACTAAATATCCAATTTTGTAGCTAAAAATAAAATAATATTACTTTTAGTGATAAAAATATTTTGTCCCTAAAAAGTGATTTTGTTCCTAAATATTTGTCTCTAAAACCTTAATTTCTTGTAGTATCAATTGCTCAATTTTGATCCCTAATTTAAATTTTATGTTAATTTAGTTCAATTGATAATATCGTTGTGCTTTTTATAGAAAATTATCACTAAATTTGTTGAGGTTAACTCAAGATTAAGCCAATTGAAAGTGTAGGGACTATAATGACACAAGAGGCAAAATATAAAGACTACTAATGTAATTTAAAAATAAATAATAAAAAAAACTCAAGATTTCAGCCTTGTAATAAAATAAACGGTGAATTTTAAATTTTTTCAATTTAAACCCTAATCTTTTAAATTTAAACCACTAATCTATTTTTATTAACTAAAACTAATTAAAAACTAAATATATTTTAATAATTAAATTCAAGGTAAGTGTACCATAAGGGTTGGTTTGAGAAGTGAGTTGATTTTTGATTTTTTGACTTTTTGGTTATTTTAGTCTGGTTTAAGAAAAGTTTTTTGACTTTTTTGACTTTTTGTAAGAGAAAGAATGTAATAATTATGAATTGAATGTGATATTTTGTCTTATTGAACTAAAAAGTCTATTTTATTTTTTTGTGACTATTTTAATCAAAAAAAGCCCCAACCTCAACTTCTCAAACAGAGGCTAAATAGATTTCCCATATCTAAATATTATTTTTTGACATGTTTGAAATCTGGGCCGTGCAAAAGACGGGTTATGAAACACACGTTTTAAATTTGGACTCTTTATATCAATCTTAAAATATATATATACTAGCGTATGTCCGTGCCTGAAGGCACGGTGTAAATAATGTTAGGATTATAATATAATTGTAATCGCAACACTATTTAAATTTAAGATTAAAATGCAATTATAAAAATATATTTAATAGACTACACTCTACAATTAAAAAAAAATCAAATATAAAAAAAATAATAATAAATATCAAATAATGCACACCAGCCAGTACTTTGTAATTTAAAAGAAATTAAAATTAAAATGCACACAAGTTAGTGTTACTGCTGCCAATCAAATTCTAACTACATAAGAAAAACAAACATATGAGTCTTTATAAACAACAAAGACCAAAGCTTGGATCTAATACTTAATGCACCCCTCAACTTGGATTTACTGACAATTTTTCTACTTTAAAAATGTTGTCACTAACAAATTTTTATTTATTAACAGATCACAAAAATATGTTTTATAAAGATGCTTTGAGATATTACTTATCATCTCAAAAACAGATGTTATAAACAGATGCTCATTATAAAGATGCTTTAAACATACTTTTATAAACAGATGTAATTTTGAACAGAAGTAATTTTTACTTCTTATAAAAACATGTTTTATAAAAATGGATATTACATGGAGTGCAGTAATTTTTGAGCAGATGTTTTAAAAATGAGCAGATGTTTTGTAAAAATTCAAAATTCCCAAAGTAATATTACTTCAAAATTTTGAATTAATGGATTCTGAATTTTTATAAAACAAATGTTTTGAATTCAAAAATTAAAATTTTGAAATCAAAAATTAATAAAATTAATGAGATGGAGTGCAGTAATTTTACAAAAACATCATCAAAATTGAGTGCAGTAATTACATCTGCTCCATTTTTGTTCAAAATTACTCCATTTTTGTTCAAAACATCTGCTCAAAATTACATCTGTAAAATCAAAATTACAGATGTTTTTATAAAAAATTTTGAATTCAAAATTACTGCACTCCATTTTTATAAAACATCTTCAAAACATCTGCTCATTATAAAAATTCAAAATTCCCAAAGTATGTTTTACTTCTTAAAAATGGATTCTGCAATGTCTTGATTTTCATTGATAGACAATCAACTTGTTGATAGACAATGTCTTGATTTTCATTGAAACAGACCCATGCTATTCCTGCCTCTCCATTTTTGCACTTCCATGCTCCATCTACCACACATGTATATAACTGGAAAACATAATTTAAAGATAGGTTATTAGCAAGAAGACCACAATTCTCTGTATTTCCATCTTTTTCCAAAGATATCAGTAAGACATTCTAAGATATTATCATTGGAAAACATGAATGCACAGTTAGTCCAATGTTGATGAATCTCATTAGCCATTGAAATAGTTCTGCTCTATTGTCATCTTTTCATTATGGAAGACCACACTATTTCGCTGCCTCCAAATTGCCCATAGCAAGGCAATAGATTGAACAATCATGTCCTTTTCTTTAATCATTGTAACCCAATTGATCCACCATGTTTAAAGCAAACTGGGTGGCCACAGGTAAAGTCCAAGCCCCTAGAAGTACCTCTCCAAATTCTTTGTGATACATGACATTGAAAAAAGAGATGTTCAATGCTTTCGGCCGCATTCGCACATCGATCACACTGGATTGGGAATATCTCTTATCTTTAACTACTATATTATGAAGACACTTCCACACGAATACTTCCCGTTTAGAGGGAATTCAAGATTCCCAGAGTTTTTTCTAAACACAAAAATCAGTTGCCCCGTTTAGAGGGAATTCAAGATTCCCAGAGTTTTTTCTAAACACAAAAATCAGTTGCATTCACACCACGTAAATCTTATAATCCTTATTTATCTCCGTACCTCAAAACTCAGAAAAAATACTTTCCATATACAAAATAGAAATAGAGCAGATTGTTTGAATACAAAAATAAAGCAGGTTGTAAAAATAAGGTAGATTGTTTGAATACAAAATAAAAAAATCAAACTTTGAATATTTTCATAATATTCCTTTAAACCATGGTTGCTATATCCACCAAAACTATTCCTTTAACATAACCTATGACCACCAAAACATTCAACTAAGAAGTATTCCTTTAACATAACATAATATTTTTACATAATTCTGAAGATTAATCCTGTTTATCACTCTGTTTATCATAACATAACATAACCTATCTCTTTGTGGTTTGTTTATATAAACATTCAGAAAATTAATCCCAAAATAATTCTGAAGATTAATCATTCTGTGTATCACTCTGTTTATGTTAAAGGAATAGTTTTGGTTGTCATAATATTCAGAAAAAAGAAGTTGGGATTAATCTTCTGTTTTGGCGTTTGAACAGACAGCCACAAAGAACATCATGGAAAGAGATCTAACATTTCAATATTTCACTGTGGTGCCCTTTAGACGATTTCAAGGTGATCTTAGAAATAGGGAAAGAAGGACGAATTCGCCTCCTTACTCTGCTCCAAGCCCCTAAAAACATAAATTAAGGGCAAACATAACATACAGTCTTGAGAAAATGTATCTCCAAGCAAGGCTCGTATGTCTATAAACACTACTCTCAAAATAGATTCTATCCCATAATAGATTCACCCATAGATTTATATCAATATATGCATGAATTGCAAATCGAATCATGACCTGAATCACAAATTGCAAGATTCTAATAATAGAGCAAGCATCTAATACAAAAGTCAAACTTTTGAACAACAAAAAACATGAGTTGGACAAAAAAAATGCAAATAAATAAAGTGGCTTACATAAAGGACAATTGACAAAAAATTAAAATTTACAAAATATTATCTAACTGGATCCAAAGTATCAATTCCAACAGATATTGGACTCGAATGAGAAAGGATTAAGAGGACCATGGAATTGATGTGAGGGGTCAGGGATGGATATATTTCTAGGAGATCCAAAGGAGTCTTCCAATGTATAGTTATGGATCCAATAGAATTCATAGGTATTGGGAAAAAAAACCCTATCAAAAGATCACTTCAAGACCACCACACTAAACACATCTAAATTCAAATAAAAATTAGGAAAAGGCAATACTTACACGTTCTATGGCTTCACGCTCCTCAGGTGTGACTGTTACAGACTGTGGCATTGCTGCAGCAAGCTGTCCCAGTACGTTACTGATAACATATTAACAGCAAATTAGGACTGTGAACATTCATAACTATCATTTAAATGAATATAACCAACCAGAGAACATACCCCTCTCCACATTCAACAGGTTCATTGATCAGGCGAAGAAAATCAGCCTGGTGCTCCTGAATAAGCCTCATCAGGTGAGGGTTTTGCTTCCCTAGCTCCTGAAGCATGGGCTGTCAATAAGAAGAGTAACTGAGGCTATTTAGGGTGGGTTTTTTTCTTCTTTTTTTTCAGAAGAAAAATGAAAAATAAAATGTTAACATTTTTAAATGTTAAGATGGACAAACAAAAAGACTGGCTGCAGAGTGGCGGATAAGAACCTGCAAAATTTGTGGATTGGCCTGCACCATAGCTCGCAAAGCTTGGAACTGAAATAGGAAATTGAAATGTTTATTAGTTTGATTTATTTGTTAATACAATCAGTGTTCATAAAATTTGTGTGTTTAAAAAAAACAAAATCAATGTTCTTAAATTTTCTGTGTCTTCATTTTGTGTGTTTAAAAACTGTGTTCTTAAATTTTTGGTGTATGTTTAAAAAATTCAATGTTCTTCAATAATTCAATGTTCTTAAACAGTTTGGGATTTTTTCTCATTTCACTTTTTTAAGCTTTTTTTTTTTTTTTTTTGTGTATAAATTCAGTATTTTCAATGGTAATACCATCTTGAACCCGAACCAGAAAACCCAGTAGCACAAACGCATGAAATGGACAACTCAAGAAAACCCAACTGTTGATTCAGTTAAAAAATGGAAGAATCTCTCAGACCCATTCAAACAAACACTTAATGGGTGTGACTTCTAATTCTAAATGATGAGTCTTTTTCCCCTTTTTCTTCCAAATTTCTCAGCAACCAAACTTATACTACACAAAAGAAATAAATAGAATGAACAACATAAACTCATTCAGAATAGATTTCAGAATAAATCTGGAAAGCATAGATTTCAGAATAAACAACTATGTTAACTACTCAAGAACTCGAGGAGGCTTATAAGATTTCCATGAAAAAAATGATTCAAAATTTTCAAATCAAAGCATTGTGAATTGAAGCCAGTCGGAGAGAAGGGAGAGATAAAGAAGAGGAACAAAGAGGGATTGAGATAAACAGAAATGAGAATCTCACCTGAAATATTTTTCTGCTTTCTTCGCAAGCCTTTGAAGGCAAAATCTGAAATCGCAATTCAAAGCAAAGGGTTGCGAATTGAAAATTTTTCTGCAGTCGGAGAGAAGAAGGAAATCTGAAATCGCAATTCAAAGCAAAGGGTTGTGAATTGAAATCTAAAACTGAAGAGGAACAAAGAGGGAGATACAGTCAGAGAGAAGGGAGATGATGATAAACAGAAATGAGAATCTCACCTGAAATATTTTTCTGCTTTCTTTGCAAGCCTTTGAAGGCAAAATCTGAAACTGAAATATTTTTCTGCAGTCGGAGAGAAGGGAGAGATAAAGAAGAGGAACAAAGAGAGAGATAGAGATAAGGATGAAATGGGAGGAGACGTGCAACCGAAACAGAGAGAGAGATAAAGATGGAAGGGGGAGGAGACGTGGGAGAGAGAGAGAGAGTAGAGTGTGTTTGGGCGGGAAACAAATTAGAAACAAATTAAGGGGGTCATCTCAGCCATCTATCTAAATAGACAAATGAATCATAACCATTGAAATGTCCTAGTAGGACAATTATGTCTAACACATTTTCAAAATCTGTTCTTCTTTATTATATAGATATATATATATATATATATATATATGGACTCTTTATTCAATTCATATTTTGAGTAAATTACACTTATTTCATTCCCAAATAAAGAAATTAATTACATCAAGACCCCCACAATTAAAAAAAAAAAAAATTTACTTCGATTGTCTTATTTATGAACTTGTACATTTTGATATCCTCAACTATAAAAATGTATCAAAGTTATATTTAAAAGTAATGTATTTGCAATATTTTTATAATTGAGATGGTTAATGCGTATAGATTTATAAATAAAATAGAAAAAATAATATTTATCAATAATTGATGGGATGTTTGTGTAATTAACCTAAAACTAAATTACACTGATTTCATTGATTCTCTCGATTTTTCATATAAAATGGAGAAGTGCATTCCATTTAAAGTAATGGTAGAGATCCCAAAAATTTTATCAAAATTTTTATTAAATATTTCATATGGGTATGAGACCCATACAATGTGGTCACATATGAGTCACACATCATGTAAGACATTTGATAAAATTTTTAATAGAATTTTTGGGATATCTAAGATTTTGGTTCCATTCCACCATATCGGTGAATAGTAATATTTAATATTAAATTACTCAAGCATTAACAATTATTACTAAGCAAAGAAGGTAAGATATGATTGGACTTTAAAAAAATTTGGTCTTTCAGTCTGGTGGAGCGTATGATTGGCAAAGGTATGCTTGTAGTGGGAATGGTTGTTGTGCGTGGAACAAAACACCTCCTGGTTGGTTAATTTTACAATTTTATCATATTTATGTATTAATTTTTAATTTATTATAATTTTAATTATTTAACTTTCAACTCTATGTCAGAGTTGTAAATTTAGATGAGTTGAACCCAAGCAACTCGAGTCAAGTTTGTACATTTTTAAAGATTTGACAACATAATTTTTAATTCGATGAGAATCTATGTAAAATTTAAAAATTTAAATAAATTTGAATAGACTTTGGTAGAGACACCAAATAACTTGAACAATAACAAAATTATATATATATAATTATTTACTAATTTATTTTTTTTAATAATAAATAAGATTAATTAAAAATTTAATATTAATCAACAAAAACAAATACACTTTTTAGAAAGGAATCGTCGAATAAGTTGATATTAAAAAAAATTACATTTTATAATGGCATAGCATAAAATAATTTAAATATGATTTTTTTAAAATTTATTTTTAATTTAAAAATTACAATAAATATTTAAATATAATAAAATTAAATTTCTTACAAAATAAAAGTATCTGGATTATAAAAAAAAAAGGATAAGAAGAAAATTTAGAATGTTATTCTCATTTGATCTAAAAATAATTCTAGATGACCAATAAATGATCACCTATAACCTTCATTTTTTTTAAAATAAAAAAGATATTTTATGAACCATCACTTTTATTAGAAAAATAACATTTATTTCTATTTGTTTTATCAAAAGTCACTTTTTAGCAATTTGAGCCAAAAAAATTTCATTTTTTATTTTAGTTTGTTTAATTGACAATTGAGATTATAAAAAAAAAAATTAACAGGATCTACCATATTTCGCAAGTGCTAAAAAGTCTAGATAAACAATAAGAAAAATATTTCAAGCCCACAATAAAACACTCACAATTGTACCCACAATGATGTGGTATCATGTGTCAACTCTGAATTTACATTCAATGACATGGGCCAGATTCCCTTGCCACATCATTAGCATTGCTAGAACAATAAATTATCACGTGTAACTAGAATTTTCTTTTTTTATTATTATATAAAAAAAATAAGTTTCACCTGCTATCACTTTTAATAAAAAAAATTTGTTTATTTCTATTTGATTTTAGCAAAAGTCACTTGTTAACTATTTAAGCCAAAAAAATTTATTTATTTTTATTTTAATTTGTTAAATTGACAATAGAGATTGAAAAAATTAATAGAATCAATTACGTTTGGCAATTGTTAAAAAAGACATTTATTTTTTTAATATTTTTTTCTTTTGTTAAAAAAAATATTTGTATTAGAAAAAACTTTTAATAACGATTAATAATTTGAATATGTATATTTAATAACATATTATTTTTAGGCCAATAATATTATGACACATCATTATAACACATGTGAATATTGATCTCATTCTAATTATAGTTACATAATTTAAAAAAGAATTTAAATTTAAAATGTTATTTTATAATTTAATAAAAGATTCATAAATTAAGGTATGAATATTGATCTTATTCTGATAACATAATTTAAGGAATAATCTAAATTTAAAATTTTATTTTAAGAATATAAAGTTAATTTATAGACCAATCATATTGCGACATGTATTAACAAAAATTTAAAAAAAAAAAAAAAAGAATCACATTTTTAACTCTAATAAGATGACAACGTTTTGCAATTATAATAGTATATAGGTTTTGTATGAGATTTTGAAACTCTTATATATTTCTTCTTAAAAACATTCTTTTATAAAATATATAAATAATCTCAACGTCACTCTTATTGCTCTTTAATACAAAAATTATGAGTTAATTATGATAATTTTAAATTTATATTATGCTAATTTTAAATTTAAATTAATAGATTACTTTGCATATTTAGTGATCCTCATATTTAAATTTTGAAATAGATTAGTATACTTTTTATTTTATTTTTTAGATTTGATATACTTTTTATTTGAAATTCATAAATCTAGGGATATTAATTTTTATCTACTTTTTTTTTTTTTTAACTTGAATAAGAGTTAGCCAATAGAAAAAATTTAATTTTTAAAAATTAAAAAATTAAAAAATTTAGATTGAGAATCTGGAGTTCTTAAAGGCCTCATGAGTTAGAAGTCCCCCCATATAATATACAGATAGATATAAATAAATTACACTGACAATTTATGATGTTTAAATTTAATACAGATTCCTCTTCCATCTTTCAAAAATTACTGCACTCTCTCTCAGAATTTGTATTTTAACTGAGTTAACAGCAAAATATAAAATTACCTTGTTACTCTTATAATTTAAAATAAAATTAACGAATTAGCATCCAAACTTCCTCTGAGCAACTCCAAGAGAGGAGGCGAAAAGGTTAGATTGTTTTGGTCTTTCCTCAAAGCGCTTTGCATTAAAAGAGGCATTTTGTCCATTTTCATTTTAGCTCACATTCTCTACTTTTTATTAGTTAAAGTGTAAAAAAAAGGTAGACTTTTTATTATACCTAATTACTTTAACTATTGTATTCTTCAACCACACTCTTTGTTTTAGCCAATCATTCAACTAACTTAATTAATTTTTAAAACCAAAAATACTAATTGCTAATATTTTACTAATATAAATTTGCAGTAATAATAAATTTGCCCATACAAACGTACAAAACCTATAGAATGAGGAGAAAAAAATACAAAATACAAAATAAGTTATTCCGTAATTCATCAAACAGAATTGAAAGAACATATAAAATTGCTATATACACATACACATATACATATATAAAATCCCAAATCCAAGACATAAATATACAAAAATCTAAGATATATACATACATATTTGTTTGGAGAGCCTCTGAGACTCTTCAATTGTAGCCACCAAAAAAATAAGATGGTAAAGTAGCTAACCCAATAACCAGTCCATTGGAGCTCAAAATTAGAGTTATATTGGCTAAAATGCCTAACAAGCCTTTTTTAACTATCCTCTTGGAGATGCTCTAAGTAGCTACCAGGCAAAACGTCTTCCTGCCATTTTGCCTATATTTACTTGCTATCTTCATCTTTGTTGCATTTCTACTTACTTTAGGCCAAGTTTGGGAAAACTAAATAAGTGCACTTTTTGTCTTTTTGGACAAAAAAAGTGAGGTTGAAAATATGGATGATTGGGTTAACTTTTTGACTTTTTATGGAAAAATGTGTAATAAAAAATTGTGAAAATTGATTTTTAGAGGAAAATTTGAATTGGGAGTTGTGCAGCCGTAATTGTTGACTTTTGGTGAATAGTGTTAACTTTTTAACTTTTTGAGTAACTTTTTGGCTTTTTGGATTATTTGGGAGTACCCAAACTTGGCCTTATATTTGTCTTTCGTCTTTACTCCAACCCATTTGATCATTTAAAAATATTACCATTGAAAGAATATGATCATTTAAAAATATAACCGTGTAAAAATATTATTAAACAAAATAATTTAATTATATGTATATTTTTAAAAATATTTGTAAATGCCACATCAGTAATCATGTCAACACTAAGTACATACGCAACATGTCATACAAAAGATTGTATTTTTTATTTATGTTTATAATATTTTTCTTTTAAAAATTGGTTAAATTATTTTGATTGGTTATCTAAAATAAAGAGTACGATTAGAATGTATATTAGCTAAACTACCTAGGCAAAATAGAGAGTACTTTTTTGTGTAATTTTACAAGGCATTTTGCCTAGCAACCTTGAGTTGCTCTTACACTATTAACTCTCACCACTGTATCACTTCTACCAAATCAACGTCCAAATCCCTAGAGACTCAAATCTACCATGGATGACAAATTCCTGGTCTAAGGAATAATAAAAAATAAAAATAAAAAGCAAATCATAAACCACTGCCACCTTTCCCCCTTCTACACTCATCCCACCACCTATACCATCAGCATCTTCCCCCACCCACAGACTATCACAAACGATCATGGTCAACAAAATATAAGTTTAAAATTAAATAGAGTATAATTAGTACAGACACTCCAACTTGGAGACAACCAGAGATGATCTCCACAAATCAAGACCAGGGACACAAAAGTCTCCACCATTTTCATCATTGCAGAGAAGAAACTCTACACAATTCAACATTGCTTGCTGCTTGATAGGTTGCCGATGGAGACCATCTTGATAGGCTCTTCAAAAAGCAGGCGAATAGCTTGATTTTTGAATTAGTGGGGTAGTTGCAGGTGTCTGCACAATACATGTTTGATTAAAGCCCCGTTTGGTATTTATTCAAAAACTCATTATAAATTATTAAATTATTTTTTTATATATTTTTTTGTGTTTTTTTAAAAAATTAAAAAGCCAATTAAAGTAATCAATTTCTAAACGGGACTTAATTGCTTCAAAGAACTAATTAAACTCTCTGAACCTGTCATCCACCAACTTCAGAATCAACTACCTAATGTTGGTTACCGGAGTAGAATGAGGGGCAAATCTCAGGTGTGTGCACCGACTCCACAACGCACACACCATTTCAGTCAGAGAATGCAGCGGCCAGGATTCAACTCCACACCCAAGCCCTAGATACGGGTCATCCAACACTTAAAAGGCCATCCTAAGACCACTACACCAAACCTCTAAGAGTTAGCCTTGAAAAATATGAAATCTGGGATCTCAAGACTTATGTCCCAAAGCCTTACCAAATAACTAATTTTATTATTCCATTAGTGTGGTTGAGGTGAAAATGCTTGCTTGATTATTAGTGGTGGTGCTGCAATGATGATTCTTGTGAGTTGTAATGGTGACTTGGAAAAATGGTGTCCATCCTCTATGTGTTTCTTACTATTGGTTGGTAATATCATATGTCAATGATGACGTAATATGACTATTATATTGAATTTTTACTAAAATTTTGTATAAAAAAATACTTTATCATTATATAATTTATTTTAAAACTTATATCCATGACTTTTTTTTATATTATCCATGATATACTAGTTACTAATAATATATATATATATATATTTCTTGAAGTCAATCGTAAAAATTTATGTGAAATATTTTTGTAAAAATTTTCAATGTTGTAATTAATAAGTGCCCCTTCTGATTTAATTTTTGCTCCGCCACTGCCTAGAGTTTCATCCATTTTTCAATGTCAACCCTCTGTCCATCTTCGTCTCACTTCATCTTCTTTCTTCTTTCAGATTCAAACTCACATGTTCAAACCCCTATATCTCCCTCGTTGTAATTTTGTTTCATCTTATTTTCGTGTCATTGTATTCACTTCATGGCCTAATTTTCATTTCACCCCTCATATGCCTTGTTTCACCTCTTTTTGCATTCTTCTCTCAAACAAGCAACCCCTACTTATTGGCTCATAGAAATCAAACCATCACTCATATTCTTGTCTTGCGAGAGAGGAAGACATTCAATTAATGAAAATAGAGTAAAGAAAGGTCCATGGTTATCAGCTAACTCCTTTTAATTTGACATTTTCAGGTCTAATTTCCAAAGGAAGAACGCAATCCTCAACTTACATAACTCATGCAAAGGAACTATCCTCATTTTCCATAAAAAATAAGCTCGAACAAAGCCTAATTTTAGTCTCATATAGTCCAAGACTAGAGAGTTAATCTGACATGCAAGAAGATTCAAGTCGACAAATTTCAAGCCAATCTGTTCAAGGTCATCGGTTAATGAATTTAATTTTGGTGGCTTCAGAGAATTAGCATCCAAAACTGGCACAAGGAAACCAAAAACAAGAATTAAGAGTCCGTACATGGAAATTAGAGTGCTTGGATTAACGAAGAAGTTGCTTGGAATTTTTCCACTTAGTTTGTTAAAGCTGAGGTCTCTGCAAGAGATCATAAAGAAAAAGATATTGAATGACTTTTGAAAAGAATTTTATTTCAGTAAAATGGAAACTCTGAAACAGATAATCACTACAATGAATTGAAATTTTCAACCCAACAGGATTAATTGAAGATCTTTGCAGCATAATAGAGTCTTTTGGCAGAACAACACATTCTCAATTGATCAATGGCCTGCCTTTATCTTTGAATTGATTTATAAAACATTTGTCCATGGTACTATGAACCATTGTCTATACAGGTTTCTTTTCTACATTATCTGGTTTGTCATAATTCTAAATTTTATAAATGGTTCAACATTGAATTTATCGTCACATTAACACTAGTAGTTGCACATAAACACATGCTAATTGAGGTTCCTCGAATCAGTAGATATCTAATCTACAAAGTAAAAAACTTTTGTTGTTTCACTACTATATAAAGTTTAATACATTACATACGAACACAAAATAGGTAATTCATAAGACATTTAATGATATTAAATTATTTCAGATCAAACCAGTAACGGCCCAGAAAACTCTTTCAAGAGAACTTACAACTACTACTACACATGCCAATATGGGGGGGAGGGGAAGGTATAAAAATATACTAACAAAATTGTTAAATTGTTCATTGTCCCAAGATACTCTGGTAAGCTTCCAATAATGTTGCAACTTGTCAACATCCTGTAATGCGATCAAGAATACATGATTTCAAGTCACAAGGAGGACATTAGAAAATTCTTTTTAAGGCAGTGATATAAAAGCATCCAACTTACAGTGTCCGCAGGTGTCTTATGGTACTGAGGGGTGGAAAAGTAGATACTTTAGATCCATTCAGGTCACTAATTCTTCTGCATATTGTATTTCAACCAAAAACAATATAATCAAGCAATGGCTACCAAGAAAATTACTAATCAAACACCAATGCACACGATATGGATAAAAGTTGAGGGAGTAAAAGATTTCTCACTGACAATTCAGTCATATTTGTCAGAACAGCAATGCCAGAAGGAATTGGACCATCCAAACCACTAGCCTGGATATATCTGCCATTACCATATGTTTATTTAAACAAGTTGTTGAATGAAAAACAAGTGACATCAAAACACATCAAGGCCTCACAAATTTTGAAGATGTATCCAGTTTTGGACGAAATTGGGTATGCTTCCTGTAAAGAGGTTGTCCCCGATCCGACTGCATTGTGGTAAACAATAATTGAACAACAGATTTCAAAATATAAACATTAAACTCCCACAAAAAAGAACAAACAGAACTTATAGAAACTCACAAATCCTTCAAAGTGGTCAACTTTGCTAGTGTTCCCGGCAACTCCCCAGAAAAATAATTCGACGTTAAACTCCTTTAATAAAAAACAAAAAAAAAAAAAAACAAAATAGAGTTCAATTAACCAATTGGATTGCTCCAGTTAAGAGGACCTATGACTCTCATATACAATGTAATGGATTCAATCATCAAGGATGAATGTTAAAGTTCATTTCCCACTCCCTTTTGAGTCCAGCCAGGGTTATGCCCAACAATTACAAAGTACATATATTTTGACGGAAGATTACATGTACCAGGGATCGGGAATTAGTTGGGTGAAGCCTTGAACACACTCCTGAGTGAATCATATAGATATATACTAGAGGGTTTGTGCCCACCCGATGGGTGTGCTATTAAATCTGTAAAATATAAAGTTTGGTTTTGATGTCGTATGCGGCTCAAGTGGTAAAAATGTTGTTTCTCAGACCAAAGGTCTTGGCCTCCCTATATAATTTCGTGTTTTAAATAGACTATAAGGGCATTTTCAGAAATGAAAATGTCACATGGTGTCTAACACCATAAAAAGTCTTTAGTTTATAATAGTATAGATAGATAGATATATTGAAAGGATCTTAACTTCAGTTGCCAACAAATTGATACTCCACAAGCATTTATTAGAGTGGGACATAAGTAATAACAATACATTTCAACAGTGTTAATTAGAACTAGTAAATTTATTTAACAAGTGAATGAACCATCTCTCCATCGCACACAAAGAAAGAAAAGGATTAAAAAAGAAAGAAAAGGATTAAAAAAGAAAAAAAAAACACAACTATGATACCACATCTTCACCAACACGTGGTATCCAATAATAAGCTACCAACTCTGATGGCAGTTACATAAGTAATTATTTAGAGTAGGTAGCTACATTTCAGTTTTGGATTCACTTTTCCATGTTTATGTTTATCATTGGGTGATAATACCTTACTTTTTCATGTTTAAGTTTATCATTGGCTGGTCCTAGTTCTTCTAATCCTTCTGGTTGCCAGATATGTGGAGGCTTCAATAATGTTGCTTTGGATTGTTGGTTTCGTATGGATCCCAACTATTAGCCATCTCAATCTTCTTCATCCTCTATTCCTTCCATGCCTCTATCTAAGGCTTATTCAGGCACAACCAATCCAAATTCATCCAATCAGAATCAGACTTCTTTTCCTACAGATTCCTCTGCTACACCTTGGCATATTGATTCTGCTGCCACAAATCATATCACCAATGACCTTGGAAATTTTCATCTCTATCATCCATACCAAGGACATGATCAATTGACAGTTAGAAATGGCCAAAATGTTCCATTCAACACATTGGTAAGGGATTGTTGCCTACTCCTCAATATTCTTTTCAGCATAATAATCTTCTCCATGTTCCTCACATTTCTTCCAAACTCTTATCTGTTCATCAGTTAGCTAAGGATAATAATTGTACAGTTACTTTTGATGCTAATTCTTTTGTTGTTCAGGACAATCTTACGAAACAGGTTCTGCACAGAGGTCCTAATGTGCATGGTCTTTACCACTTTGCCTCATCTTCTCCACAATCTCATCCAGCTCATATTGCTCATAGTTCCTCACAGACTTCCTTCCATATTTGGCATCAAAGGCTTGGACATCCTTCACCTCTGAAATTTCATCATATTACTCAGCATATATCCCCTAGTTTTAAGAATAAAGATTGTACTGAATTTGCTTGTACACCATGTAGTGTTGCTAAATTCATAGGCTTCCTTTCAAACTATCTAGCTCCACTGCTAAACAACCATTTTCTCTTGTTCATAGTGATGTTTGGGGACCATTTACTATTTATGTCTCTGGTTATAAGTACTACTTGTTGTTTGTTGATGATTTCACCAGACTTTCTTGGATCTATCCCCTTTATGCTAAGAGTGATGTGTTTTCTACTTTTATGGTGTTTAAGGCTTATGCTAAGAATCAGTTCTCTACTTCTTTAAAAATCTTGAGGACTGATAATGAGACTGAATTTGTTAATACTAAAATGCATGACTACTTGACCACTCATGGTATTGTTCATCACCTCACTTGTCCTTATACACCAGAACAAAATGGCATAGCTAAGAGGAAGCATCAGCACATCACTGAGACTGCTATTACCTTACTTCATGAGTCCTATATTCCCCTTAAATATTGGTTTGAGGCTTAATAGGATGCCTAGTCTTTCTCTTGGCCAAAAATCTCCTTTTCAACTTTTATTTCATACCATTCCTAATTATCATTTTCTCAAAGTATTTGGATGCCAATGATTTCCTCGGCTTAGGCCTTAGGTGTCTCACAAGCTAGAACCCAGGTCTACTCCTTGTGTGTTTTTGGGTTATCATCCTACTACCAAAGGATACAGATGTTTGGATCCTATTTCAGGGAAAGTTTATCTTTCTAGACATGTCCTTTTCAATGAGACCTGTTTCCCTTTTTCCCTTCAGTGGACTGATTCTTCCTCTTTGCCTGCTATTCAGTCCCTTTTCTAGTCTAATTCTGTTCCATCTCCTATTTCTAGATCTTCCTCTATAAAATTGATTTGGTCGACCGCCTCTATATCGTCCACCTCGAAAGCCACGAGAAGGATTTCTGCCTCTGTAACTAGACTGTGCAAAGAAATGAGTCCTTGAATACTGATAATAAGGTTGGGAATTCTCAGAATTTTTGGTTGTAGAATAAGCAACTGTAGACTCATTTTGCAGAACAAGTTTGGCTTTGTTCTCGATATGTATGGCTTCAGAACATAGGAGAGAGCACAGATCCTCCATTGAAATAGATTCTACTCGAGCTCGGATTGCAGTCTTGAGAGCATCATACTCATCAGGTAATCCATTTAGAGTAAGAAGTACAAGATCTTCATCATCAACCATTGAAGAAGCAAGTCGAAGCTGATTGGAAATCTCCTTGATCTTAGTAAAATATTCCTCCATCGTAGCACCTCTTTTTGTGGTTATTGTAACTAATTTTTTAGATGATGAATATGAGAATGAGATAATGAAGTGTATTTCTTTTCGAGAGCACTCCAGACTTGAAAGCAGTGTTGGTGATGAAGTACTGAAGAAAATACAAAAGGTGAGAGTGTTGCAGTGATGAAACTCAGAAGATGAGCATCCATTGTCATCCATTTTAGAAATTCAAGATTTGACACAGTTGTTCCAGAGGAATCAAGAATATCAGATACAGGACAAGGTACCAAACCAGTAATGAAATCAAGAAGAGTAGTTGCTCGAAGAACATTCTGAAGCTGACTTCTCCAAATCAAAAAAATTGAAGAATCAAGCTTAATAGTGACTAATGAATTGAAATTTGTAAGAAGAAGACTTAGATTTGATGGTATAGATTGAGAATTTGAAGAAGATGATGAAATCACCATTGTTAGACCTTGCTCGTAGGAGCTTGTAAAGGCTCTGATACCATAACAGAAGTTGAAACTATATTCTCAATGTGGAAATTAAATTGTGTTTACACTCCTTTATATGAAATGGTTAGAGTTTGTTACAACAAACTCTAACTGCTTTCCTAACTACTTTACAGTTGTATTGCCATCTCTCTTATATCTATACAGCTCTTTCTCTCTCTCTTGTTGCTTCAGAACTCGTGGCTTCAGTTGTATAAGAGAACATATTTTCTGCTGTGGCTTAGGTAGGAATTACCTATTTATTATAATGAGTCTTCCCTTTTCACTAAATGTCCGGTAAACAAATTACCTCAATTTAAAGTATCAACCATAGTTACTAGGAGATCTCTTTGATGTATGAAACTTGTTCTATGAAAACTTGATTCTGGAAAGGAGACAAACCCAACATGAATTTTAAAGAATTTGTCATAAGCTCTTAGGAAATGTTGGAAAAACTTTCTAGAACCACTTTTATCACAACTTTTTCTATTTTTCATGCGTGCAAAGCTTATTTTTTAACAACAATATGTAACTGTTCTTGCAAGTTTCTTCATATATTGTTTAACATTAGTATTTTAATCAAGTATGAAAGTAGTCAAAGGCTTTATATTGTTATTTCAAGGCTTCTAAAATATTTTCTTTTACATATTCTACTCGATCGTATATGACCTATCATTTCTAGTTTCCTATAATATTTTTTTGACCATTTTTCACGTTTCTGTTTTCCATATCTATTTCCCATAATGACAATTATGATTTCAACTATCAGCATTAGGTGATTACTTCTTTACCTTTATATGTCTGATGATTCACAAAATTGGATGCATTCTATAAATGTTGTTTCTGGAGAGCCTCCTAAAATAGTTAGGCAAACCATAATACTAATAAACGGATTTTGATGATGTTGAACCGTGAAAGGTTGAAAAAGAGGGCAGTTCAATTGCTTTCATTACTTCTTTATGTTTGTTTTGATTGCATTGCCAATGGAACAAATTTTCTTGCAGGCAGCAAGATATCATTCTTCTATAAATAGAAATTGACATCTCAATGGTTTTATTCATGTCAAAATGTGGTCATTTTTTGTCGGCCTTCTTATCTTTGTCGGGGTTTTTGTTGGGATAGTTCCACATTCCAACTAAGCAAAATGATTTTACATTTATGTTCATTTACAATTGTTAGTTAATAAAAGTGATTTAAATTGTGGAAGTCCTTTTGAGTTTTGACTTTTGAACATGAGTAACCATGTGAGTACATGGTAATGGAATTATTTTAGTTGTATCTAAGTCTTTATTGCAATGTCAGGCAAACCAGGAAGCCAATAAATGTAAACATGAGGTTTTTCTGTATATTTAAAATGTGAAGTTTAAAGAGAGAAAATGGATAATAAATTATTGTCCTTTTTCCTTTTGATTATTTTTTGTTCACTTGAATCCCATTCATTAATCACCTTAACAATTTCATCTCGTTAGTGTATCTGTTTTTGGTTCATGCAGATTTTGATCCATCAGAGAATGGGAGTAATGCATCTATATCTGCAGGCAGTATAGTTGGAATCGTGGCTGGAGTAGTATTTGCTATCTTCCTAATGCTGGGTATTCTTTGGTGGAAAGGATGTCTACAAAACGATAATACGCTGGAACATGGTATTAAAATCAACTAGACAAACTTTGGATAATTATGATAGTAATAATTATCATACTCACCATCAATGGTGTTTTTTTTATAAAAAAAAATTCAATGTTTGTTATGTTATTTACCCGAATAAATTATGTAAACATGTCATGGTTCAATAGTTTTTATTGTCCATAATTTTTTTTAGAATCCAAACGAGTATTTTGTTCACTGGAATAAAGGTTGGAATGGAATTGTCATTCGAATAAAATATTCATTCACATGTTTGGTTCATTAAAAAGGAAAGAAATGTACATTCCAAATAGACTCACCATTCACCAATTTAGGAGAATGGTCCTTCCATTGGGAGGTCCATGAATTAGGATTAATGCAAACACTACCTTAGGAATTAGGATTAATGCAATACAAGTTTGATTTGCTCATTGTGGGAGTGCTTTATTTAGACATATCCAGGTCAAGTGGGACTTTTTGATTTCTTCGAGCATAGAAGATGAGGGTGAATTTTTTTTTTTAATGCAAATTATTAGGAATGAGCCTCTTGACTTTATTGAATGTGCTTACTTATCTAGTTGAGCTTCTTCCACAGATCTGAAGGGTCTAGACCTACATACTATATAGCAATCCTGGTTTTCCCTTTCGTTGTTTAACTGTAATCCGGACTCGGTTCCGTAGATGTGTCATTGTCTTATTCTCTTTCTATCCCTTACTCTTGGTGTTTGAGTTTAGGGTTGTGTGGGGCAAGTTGGGAATATGTTGGTTGTGTTTTAAAACATAGAATTTTTGCCCAGTTTTTGGTCTCTCCGCTCGAGCGGCGATTTTGACGCTCGAGCGGGCCTTTGTTGTTGCTTCTCCGCTCGAGCGGGGGTTTTGGCGCTCGAGCGGGAAAATCACCCATCCAGTATTTCCTCTGCAGTGTTGGACACTCGAGCGGGAGTTTGGCCGCTCGAGCGGGAGTTTGTGTGTGACGCTCGAGCGGGGAGTTGGACGCTCGAGCGGGGACCTGGTTCTGCAAAAGTTCTGGGAGCGTGCATCCGCTGCTCGAGCGGGGGTTTGGACGCTCGAGCGGGAGTCTATGAGTGAAGCTCGAGCGGGGGTTTTCACGCTCGAGCGGGGCGTCTGGTTAAACACTCCGAGATTCAGCTTTTTGAATCACTTTTTCACATCCTCTCTCTCTCTTACTTTTTCGAAAAAGCCATTTGAGAGCTCCTCTCTCTAAAACCTTAACTTCTCTCTAGGGATTGATCTAGTAGGAGTCTTTCCCTCACCTTTGGCCTTTGTAAAAGTTGTGTTGATCGTCGAGGGCTTCGTTTTGATCCGAGAAATTTGGGATTTGGAGCACTTCCGAGTTTTGCTCTTCTTCTCCTTGAGTTCTACATTTGAGGTAGGGATTTCCTTGTTCTTTTTCAATACTTCGTCTATAGATAGACATGTGGTAGTTTTGTATTGCATGAAAATCATATCCATGTTGGATTTGTTTGAAATCATGAGAAGGAACCTAGGGTTGGTTGTTTGGAAATGGGTACTTTATCATTAATGGTTGTTTTGGGCTAATTGGAGTGTAAATTAGCATGTTATAGTTGAAAGAAGAAAAAGCCCCAATATATATATATATATATATATATTGATTTGATAAATTAAAATGGAGGGTAGTTAACCTATGTTGTAAATCTCTATTGTTAATGTGAGTTGGGTGAAGGTGTTAATGCCTAAGGGATTAACTTTGGCTTTGGAATGGTTTTGAAATGAATGTAGTGGACTAAAATGAGTTAAGGTTTTATTGCCCATGGAATTGGTTTTTTGAAAATAAAAGGAAGGGAATCGGTTTTGTGGAACAAAAGGGATGGAGTTGGTTTTGTGAAAACAAAAGGAAATGGAATTTGTTTTGTAAAATGAGAAAAGTATCTTTGATATAAGTATGAAAATTGGACTGTTGTTTCTTGAGTGTTGAACACACACACATGTGGGGGTTGTATCTTTAACTACCATGTTAATGTTGTTGTTGGGTTTGTAATCTCATGATAATTGGGTCTTTTAATAGATGTATTAAATACTTGCATCTAGAGGTTTTGTCCTTGGTCATCGGTGGAGGATGACATGGTTGTGTTGGATGGTCGTGTATGCATTACACCACTGTTGATTGAGCATTATATGTAATGAAATGCTGAGATACATTATATATGTATACCTGCTCGGGGGAGTTAATTATGTGTTCATATACTTTAACACATTGCTTGTATCTTGATGGTTTATGTATATGTGTTATACATGTTAGTTATGCCCTGTTGTATTTTGGTTGGTGGTGTTGTACCTTGCGCTCAAAATCAGAGGTACCGTGACCTTCCAGCTAGCGCCTGGAGAACTGACCGCGCTGAGAATCGAAGGCACCATACCCTTCCAGCTAGCGCCTGGTAAACTGGCAGGTCGTTGTGAGAGGTGTATCTTTGGCTTACTACGCACATAGCTGGTAGAGCAAAGTTTTGTTGTTGTTGTTTCAGTGTATCTGAGAATATCATGGATTGGGAAGATTACAGTTTTGGAGGGATGAGTTGCCTCATTAGTTGATTTTATACATGTTGATGATTTGTTATCTCCCTTTTTATATAAGGTATGCATGTATAGATATGATTGTATCGGGAAGAAACCAAATCGTCATTTTTGTCTTTTGGAAAGTGTGAAGAGGATCGAATACTTTGAAAATATGTTTTGAAAGGGTACATCTATTGTATGTGTGGGAAATGGAAGAAAGTAATGGGCTTAGTGAAATTATTTCCTAAGTAATTGTTAATGCTATGAAAGATTGGGAACGAGGATTAACGAAAGGAAAAAGGAAAGATAAATCACCTATGGCGTTGATTGAAATGGCTGTTTTCGAGAAAAGTTCATACTTATGTATATTTTGTGTAAACTGTCACATTACTATCCTAGTATGAGATTGAGCATTCATGAACATAACTATCTGTCAGTTGTTATTGTTGAGGGCCATGTTGAGATCCCTACTTCATCTCACGTTGTTGAATCTTTTTCAGGTGTTGAGCAGAATGTGCTGCAAGATTTGGATCTTCTTATTTGTTGGCCATGGGGCCTCTCTTGTATCGGCGGAATGCCATATGTGTAAAAGGGTTGCACCCTTCTTCTTGATTCGTTAATGATGTAAGCCCAAGGGCGATTTATTTATTATACTCATGTTGTATTTACTTGCATACGAATGGGAGCAATGTTATTCACTTCTACGAGTTGAATATACGAGTTCATTTCCGCATGTTATCTCTGAAATGGAATTAAGTAAATGAAATTGGTAATACTTCGAGTAATAAAAAGTGGGGCATGACAACTTGGTATCAGAGCTAGCCGGGTTTGAATACTTTGGGCTCGTGGGAAGTGGTTTTTACCACAGTGGGTTTACTACGGGTAGTGAGGACGTTGCATATAGTTAACATGAATGTTAGGACTTGTGTGTTGCATTTATGTGAGCATGGGATCAAGTTTCCTGGATAGTATTCATGGCCAGTGAACTTGCTTTGAGGTCCTTTTGGAAACACGCCTGATCAACGTGGTTTCTGATAGGAATTTCTTGAGAGTTTTGGGATGAGTGGCTATCTTGGTGAACTTGATTCAATTATGTGTTTAAACGTTTGTATGTTTATATGCAACGGTAGTGTATGTTTTAAGACTAAGTGTGTCTTGTGACCTATTGGTGGTAGTGTGTGCCTCGGAGAAGGCTATTGTGTTATGCACTAAGTGTAATTTACTTTTGTGCTTTATAGGATGTCTACACGAGGAAGTAGAGGACGGTTGAATAGTAGGAGTGTCGGTAGGGGCACAGCAGTTCCTTTAGCACCCGTCGTTGCAGCATCGGCTGTCGGCGAGGATGTCGCACGTGAGATTGTGAGAGCGGTGCAAGACGCCCTAGCTCGCACTGAGGGCGGCAGCGGGCATGCTCTCAAGCTTACTAAGGAGTTTTTCCGCTCCGGCCCACCTGAGTTTGTGGGGCATGCTCTCATGTTGTATTTACTTGCATACGAATGGGAGCAATGTTATTCACTTCTACGAGTTGAATATACGAGTTCATTTCCGCATGTTATCTCTGAAATGGAATTAAGTAAATGAAATTGGTAATACTTCAAGTAATAAAAAGTGGGACGTGACATACTGGTTCATTTATCTTAAGGCAAATTATAGTTGCCACAAAGAATTTTGATGTTGCTAATAAGATTGGAGAGGGTGGTTTTGGTTCGGTGTACAAGGTATCTTCTGGTAGATTTTCTTTTTCTTGGTGTTAATAGTAATTCAACAATTTGTAATTGACATTGTTTTGAAATGAAGGGCCTTTTATTGGATGGCATTGTGATTGCTGTGAAGCAGCTTTCTTCCAAATCAAATCAAGGAAATCGCGAGTTTGTGAATGAGATAGGCATGATTTCTGCCTTACAACACCCTAATTTGGTAAAGCTCTATGGATGTTGTATTGAAGGAAATCAACTATTGCTAGTATATGAGTACATGGAAAATAACAGCCTTGCTCGTGCTTTGTTTAGTAAATTTCAACCTCATGCTTCACTCTATTGCATGCTTTTGGTATCAGAAAATAAACACATATTTTAGCATATTAATATTTTTGAGTTTTTAATCATTTGGTGATCTGAAGGCCCTGAAGAACACCGGTTAACACTAGACTGGCCAACTAGGAACAGGATCTATATTGGTATTGCAAAAGGTTTGGCTTATCTACATGAAGAATCAAGACTGAAGATTGTCCACAGAGACATCAAGGCCACTAATGTGTTGCTTGATAAAAATCTTAATCCTAAGATATCCGACTTTGGTCTTGCAAAGCTTGATGAAGAGGAGAATACCCCCATAAGCACTTGGATTGTGGGAACTTAGTAAGCTGTCATTCTTATTTTTGTTAACGAATTATTTATATTATATTTTTGGTTGATAATGTTCTTGGTATTATCATTATTATGATTATTGTTGTTGCAACTGATGAATTCACTGCCTAAAGTTCCCAAAAAAAATTTAGTATCATAATTTGTTTCCTCCAAAAATCCTCAAAGGCAATGACCTAATTTTAGATATGCCCTTGTGGAAATAAAGCAGTGCATGTTATTGGCTACATTGATAGAGGTATATATATACATGACAACATGTCACAAAAACAATGGTGATGTTTTATTTTGTATCTTGCAGCGGGTATATGGCACCTGAATACGCAATGTGGGGTCACTTAACTGACAAGTCTGATGTTTATAGTTTCGGAGTTATGGCCTTAGAAATTGTAAGTGGGAGGAGTGCCATTAGTAGTTACAGGAGAAAGGAGGATTCCTTTAATCTTCTTGAGTTGGTAACTTATAAATCTTGCTTTCTTACGTATATTGTTTCTAATTTTAATTATTTGCATTGGTAGAAGTATATCAAGGAAATTTTTCTTTGAAAAGCTTGTGTTTGCATATAAAAAGGAGGTCAATCCTTTATCAATAAGAAATATATTAATTCTTAAAGATGGGGAAAATCAACTTATTAGGTTAATTAATTCTTATTTGGACGTCCTTTGTATTTGAGTGGTCCTGTTCATAATTATAGAACATCTTAATATAGTAATTAGCTTTCATAAATAATCTCCTTTAGTATAAAACGTGAGAGTTCCTCATGTTTCATGTGTGGAAATGTTTAGGTTTTCTTGAAATAATAAAATAGAATGTTTTAGACATCAATTTCGATATTGAATTTCTATATCAAAAGCTTGCAATTTTTCATTTTCCATTAAAACAAACTGTCCTCTATGTGTGTAGGCACTGGACTTAAAGGAGAAAGGGAATTTGATGGAGCTAGTGGATCCGAGGTTGGAATCAGATTTCAACAAAGAGCAAGTGATGGTGATGCTTAATGTAGCTCTGCTATGCACTAATGCCACAGCAGCAATCAGGCCTACAATGTCTTCAGTGCTAAGCATGCTCGAAGGCAAAGCCAAGGTTCAAAGTTTTTCAATTGATGGTATAGAGCTCGAGAAGACAGATAACTGGTTCCAATACAGCGCTGAAATCAGCACGAGTGACAGCCATAGCCACGGTATCTCAACTGACAGGCCATGGACTGACTCCACATCTGCTTCTGATCTTTACCCACTCAATTTGAGTTTTCAATGGGAAAAGAGAGATTGAAGTGTTGGAGTAGCAAAAGGCTTCTCTTTTCATCAAATTTAAATTTGATCAAATTTAAATTTGATGAAACAAAAGGTGGAGCATTGGAGATGTCTTAAAGTCTTTGTTTTTGGTCCGATGATCTATTTATTAGTATATGTTGTGTGTGTGTTTTTTTCTTTTTGTGTCGTAGGCATAGTTCTAAATCGTGGTATCGGCTGACGTAACGGTATCGGTCGCGGAGTATCGGTATCGGTAGTATCGGCCGGTACGTATCGGGAATCGGGTGTCGCGACCGTGAAATTTTAAAAATCATTAGCAATCCCTCTAAAACTAAATTTTATACATTTTTTTTTACTCTTTTAACCTTAATTTGTTACATTTTAATCAAAATTTCGTTATGTAAGAACATTTTTGACTCATTTTTAACTAAATGATACGTATTTATTTTTGGCATATAATAAAAAAATTGATTTGAATATTTATTTTTTCTTATACTGAGAAATAAATAAAAATATATATATATATATTAATAAAAAATATATATACATATATATTAATATTAATATAAAATATATAATATAACAGGTTGAGAGACCCAGTTGTGGATCAAGAGAACCAGTTGTGTATCGAGAGAGATAATCATGTTAGAGAGAGAGACAGAGGGGTCGTGCCTCTTGCCCCTGTGTGAGTCTTTCCTCAGTGTGTGCCTCCTCTCCCGCTCCATGTGTGTGTCTTTTTTCATTCAAGAGAGAGACCAGCCCATCTCCTCACTGTGTGATCTAGCCGAGTGCCCCTCTGTGTGTATCGGTGTGTTATCTCAATTGTAGAGAGGGATCAGAGAACCAGATGCATGTGTCAATGTATGGGTGCAGACCCCTTCTCTCCTCTTCAGCACCTTGAGAATATCAAGGAGAAAACAGAGCACATCAAGAAAACCAGAAATAGAGCAAATCACGAAGAAAACAGGTGAAACAGAGACCGTATCGGCGCGTATCGGCCCATATATCGGATTCACGCCGCTACGTACCGGGACTCGGCCGCTACGGGTGTAAATTTCATTCTCAGCGGTATACCGGTGAGTATCCGAATCGGAGGCATGATTTTCCAGTACGAATCGGCCGGTACGTACCGTACCGGCCGATATTTAGAACTATGGTCGTAGGCTGTTTGTTTTTGTTTTAGTTGAGAATTATTTGGAAGATGGTCTTGTGTTTGTGATGAATCTTGATTTGTATGGTTATATTGTCAAAAACTATTGTATCATCTTTATGGTTATTGAAGTTCTTTTCTTAGCAAATGGCAATAATAATAATATAATAATGAAGTGCATTTAATTTGCAAAACATAAAAATTTAAACAATCTTCAATATTTGTTGAAAAACACAAATCACATGTTGCTCCTCGTTTTTCGACAAGTATATTTTTAAAAATGAATTATTTATTTGTTTTAGAGACAAACATAATTTTTAAAAAAAATGTTATGATTATCAGACTGATTTAATTTTTTTCATGAGTGATATACATGGAGGGCCTTATAAAATAAACAATTTTGATCATCAAAACATGAATCGTGGTTGGTCTCAAGTTCTCTCAAATTCATATTTGAACTTGAAGAAATTTAACCTCGAGGCAATATGACTTTATTTGGTTTTGATTGATTTTTTGAAAATTAAGTATTTTATTTTTTATGTTTTTTTTAATGTTTTTAGTAATTTTTTTAAATATTTTAAATAATTTTTTTTTTATATTTTTTAGATACATCTAACCTGGATGTACCTAAAAAGTAAAATATTTGTGAAAAATATTTTAAAAAGCCAATAAATACACAAGAATGCGAAATATATTATTTTTTGAATTTTTTTTTTATATTTTTGGTATTTAGTGAATTTTTTTTAAAAAATTCATAAATAATTTTTAAGTGTATTTATATTACGTGTATCTAAAAACTATTTTTTTACATATTAAAAAAATTCATGAAAACAAAATAAAATATGAAAAAAAAAATCAATTTTCAAAAAAGAAGAATAAACCAAACAAGGTGAAATATGTTTGGAAATGATTTTTTTAATTTTTTTACGAAAAAATATATAAAAAATAGAGTGAATGGGAAGGAATTTTTGAATTTTTTATATGAATTTTAACTTTTTTAACTAAAATGTAAACAAACGAGGCCCAAAGGTGCGACGTGATCCATTTTTTAGTGCGTGTCTTGCGAAGCATGCTAAACCATCCTTTCTTTTCCAGCAAAAGGGAATTTTTTTTTTCTTTTTAAGTTTTATTATGAACACATAAATCATTGAATATATATATATATATATATTATTGGTTCTACTAATCAATCTTTTAAAATTTTATTCATTTGAAAAATATTATATTTTTTATGTGATATTTTTTATCATTAGATACAAAAGAAATGAATTACACATTTTTATTAATGATAAATTACATCGACCTACCATGAGGTTTTAAAAAAAAATGTCGCGCTGTGATTAGTGTAAAGATACGGATAATAGAGATAAAATATACATTTAAATGTAAAAAAATGACAATATTATTTTTTTAATTCATTTGACTAATAAATTATTAATGAAAATTGAGCTGTAAGTGTTATGTGAATTAAAGTCTAACAGAAGGCTAATATAATTATATCAAAATTTTGAAATTTATTGCATTTTTTTAAGCATTAAGGGAGGTCAGTGTACACTACTACAAAAATAGATAAAGATCACACTTTTTTTGTGTGATGTATGTTATTTAATCACACCTTTTAAGTTTTATTAAAGTGTGATCTTTGGGAGTGTGATTAAAAGGGGTCATTTTTAATCACACTTTTTAAGTGTGCTTAATAACATTTAGATCACACATTTTAAGTGTGATTAAAAATATTTAGATCACACCTTTTGAGTGTGATTAAAAATATTTTGATCACATCTTTTAAGTGTAATTAAAAATATTTAGGTCACACCTTTTAAGTGTGATCTTTGAAAGTGTGATTAAAAATGGTCATTTTTAATCACACTTTTTAAGTGTGATTAATAACATTTAGATTACATCTTTTAAGTGTGATTAAAAATATTTACATCACATCTTTTAAGTGTGATTAATAACATTTAGATCACATCTTTTAAGTGTAATTAATAACTAATAAAATCTGTGATAAAAAAAGGATTCGACATATTTGAAAAATAATCAATATTATTTTTGTATGCACATTTGAAGAATGTAATACACACTATATACTATATTTTAAATCATAACCACATATTGAATAGAATAACGTCATTTATTTCATAAATAGAAATTAAATATTCAAAAGTATATACAAAAGAATTAAATAAAAAAAAATAACTGTGTTTACATCTATTAAAAAATGAAAAAACTTAAAAAACTAAGTTCTTTAATTCTTGGACCATATTTTGCATCTCTTCAAAAAATTTCTGACCTGAAAAATGAAAGCACAAATTAATCCAGAAACCACTGATGCATATGAATAAACTAAAAAGTTAATTCATCAAACCAAAATAGGAACATTAATCATTTCTGCTTGATCTTAATCCTTTTGGAAGTAACTTCCCTGTTAACAATTAGATGCCATAGCAGCTCAGTGTCAATGACATTGTAATTAGGAGGTCACTAATGAGCACATCATTTAAAAATGATAAATCTCAATACAGCTTGTGTACGATCTTTTTGTGAATGTATATTATTATTACTGTTGAACCATAATTCTAGGTACCCATAAATAAATAAATAAAAACTCAAGAAACCTTTGGTGCCTTGGGGGTTCCTTGAGCCTTTGAAAACACTATTCCTCCATCCCTTCTCCAGCCACTCCCTCACCCCTTTAGCCATCCCTTCCCTTCCCGGCGACTACTTCACCCTTCCCGCAACTCACCAAACATGTTTTCTTATTTTTGTTAGTATTTGTTTGGAAAACATGTGTATATTAAACATGTTTTTAGTTTTTGCTTCTTTTTTTTTTTGGGACAATATGTTCCCTGCTTTTTGTTTACAAAGAAGAAACAGAAAATTAGTTTGAGAGTAAAATATAATGTTAAATACTAATTACCAATGGATGTAATGAGAAAACAAAGATGGAGCAAAGTCACATAAAATACCGTGGTCATCAAAGTCTCCTGCAGTCATGGTGGCTAACAAACTGTTGTTGACAAACTCAGAATCCTCAAGCTTGGAAGGAGATGTTCTTGCTGAGTTACTATTTGATCCATCTTTCTTCCTCTGATGCTGAGCAGCTGCCCCTATTAGCTTCATCCTCAATTTACTTGGAGATATTAAACCACCCTACATTACCCATTTATTTATACCACCAAAAAAAATTTAAAAATCAAATACCATAATCAGGAAAAATACCCAAAAAGATTAAAAAAAAAAAAGAAATTCAACATTGTAATAGAATCATTTGAACACTAAAGCCCCCCATTCAAGAATTTCATTCAAACACCATAATGAGTTCTCTTATCTTACTAATTCAAAATTTGAAAGATTTGTTTAAACAAAAATCAAATATTTGGGAAACCCATCAAGAATTTCTCTAAATTTCTTCTCTGCTGTTATTTAGGTCAAGAATTTCTTCTTCTTCTTTATATAATAATGGATTGGATCACCTAATGACTAAAACTATATATTATTTTCTCTACTGTTATTTTTCATATCTAATTTACTCTCTGTTAATTTCCCTAGCCTTAAAGCATTGTCACCTAGAGGTCAAGTTTGTGTGTTCTTTCTTGTGTGTTTGTTCTTCTTGTGTTTTGAGTCTTACCGATTATAGTTAGGCATTATGGATTGCTAACACCTTTGACATGTATGAACAAATTAAGTGGCTTTACTAAATGTGTCGATTCCCATCTCTTTCATTGATCATGGTAAACCTCATTCTTCTAGACTTGAGATGAAAGAGCTCAGCAATACTCAACAATCTCCAAAAATCATAGAATTAACATATCATCTCTTATATCACACCTCTAAGTAGGATTAATCATTGATTGGATTCACCACAGAACTGTTATGGTTCTTGAATAAATGCAATTAAGAACACAATCCCAATCCTACTGCACTCAAGGAAGTGCAAGTGTGTTTCCTTTTCAGACATCTTTCAAATTACAATGATTTACTTTATGAAGTATAAACAAGTATGTTCTTTCTATAAGAAAAAACACAAATAAATGAGTCCAAATGAAGAGAAAACCTCAAAAAATAAATAAACAAATAAAAGGGAAGGAAGAGAGCAGTTACAGAACTAGATGGTCTGGTCAGAAATATCTCAAGAAGCTTTACTCATCCCGTTGAGAATTACTCATCCCTGTTGAGAATAACAATTGTTACAACAATGATAAAAAGAAACTTTGAAGTATTCAAATGAAATGAATCTAGAACAACATTCGAAACAAGCAAATGTAGAAATCTATGCATTAGAAAATAATGAACACTTAACTGATTCATACAATTGGAGTGTGATCTATTCAGTTTTACACCTGTACATATGTTCTCCTCTAACAAATTGAAACAAATGCTAGTTATGAAAACTATATAAGTGCTACAGCCTGCAGGTGCTTTCCAATCCTCAATTAGTGCTACGTAGCACTAATTGATGGTGTCACCAACTTTCCTTCAAGAATGAGTTTCCAAACCTGTACAGATTATCTACAGAGCAAAGTGATACATTGTCAGATATGTGTGGTAGGAGAGGCACAAATGGTACTTGGAATCTATCTTTCAGAAGAAGTTTGTATGAGTGGGAGGTAGTGGATCTGCAGATCCTTCTCAACCATCTACCAGTAGGTCCTGTGTTAAGGCCATATCAGAGGGACTTGCCAGTCTGGTTAGCGTCTAAATCAGGTGAGTATTCTGTAGCAGCAATGTACAAGTCTATTATTAGCAATTTGGGTCCATCCCTCAGAATTAGTAAATTGGTCTGGTTAAAGTACATTCCTCCCAAGGCTCAAGTTTTTGGTTGGCTAGCTTGGAAGAAGAGAATTAAGACATTGGAGTTCCTACAAAGAGTGGGGGTTTTAAATATGAATGGGTCTAATCTCTGTGTCTTTTGTAGGTCAGATATTGAATCAGCAAACCATGTCTTAGTTTGTTGTCCCTTTGTGTGGAGTGTGTGGGCTGATATGCTGAACTGGTGGGGGTTGCAAGGGGCTCTGCCAGGCTCTGTGGACCAGTTGCTGTTATGGTGGGATGGAGGGAAGATGTCCAAGCTAGAAAGGAAAATTTGGAGTGCTATTCCTCTGGCTGTGTTGTGGTCAATCTGGAAATTGAGAAATGACTGCATCTTCAAGTCTTCTACTATAAATAGGAGTGAGTTGTGTGAGTTGATCAAGACCAGGATAGGCCTTTGGTTGAGTCCACACTTGAAGAACTTTAATTTTTCAATCAATGATTTTCTATGGAATCTGAGTCAGATTAGGATGTGCCTGGGGGGTGCTTTGGTGCTCTGAGCCAGGTCAACGCTGCAGTTGGGCTGGTGTGTTAATCTGAGGAGGAGCAACATCTGCAGGGCTGGGTGGATGAAGAAGTGGACAACTCCAGTTGGTTTGTTGCATGGGAGGTTGATTCTGCCCAGCTGGTTGGCTTATACCTGGGTGCCCAAACCTGTCTGGTTGTTCTGCTTGGAGTTGCTGAGTGGTTCTACTTTTGGTACTGATCTGATTGGTTTGGGGTTGAGTGATGGTCTGCTGTTGGGGGGTGCTTGGTGCTCTGAGCCAGGTCAATGCTGCAGTTGGGTTGGAGTGTTAAGTTGAATTGGAGCAACATCTGCAGGGCTGGGTGGGTGAAGCAGTGGACAACTCTAGTTGGTTTGCTACCTTGGAGGATAATTCTGCCCAGGTGTTGGGTAGGCAACACCAGTTGGATTTCTTGGGTGTGTTGATGCAGGGTGGTGGACTCATGACTGGTTGCTCAAACCTGCTCTGTGCTGCAGTTGGATTGGTGTGTTAAGATGGGAGCAACATCTGCAGGGCTGGGTGATTTGAGTGGTATGGGGGTAAGTGCTGGCCTGCTGCTGGGGGGTGCTTTGGTGATCTGGGCCAGGTCAATGCTGCAGTTGGTGTTAAGCTGACTGGGAGCAACATGTGCAGGGCTGGGTGAGTGAAGCAGTGGACAAATCCTGTTGGTTTGCTGCTGTGGAGGATGATTCTGCCCAGGTGTTTGGGTTGGCAACACCAGTTGGATCTCTTGGGTGTGAAACCTGTTCTGTTATGTGTTGTTATGCTTGGAGTGGCTGAGTTGGTCTAGTCTTGGTACTGATCTGATTGGTGAAGCAGTGGCCAAATACAGTTGGTTTGCAGTCTTGGAGGTTGATTGGTTTGGGGTTGGCAACATTAGGTGGTTCTCTTGGGTGTGGTTTGGGGTTTAGTGTGCTGCTTTGGTCATCAGTTGGTTGCTGATATGGTGGATGTTTTTGCCCTGTTGATTTGTTTGGCAATACCACTTGTTTCTTTTGGGTGTGTTGCTGCAGGGGCACTTTGTTTTGGTAACACCAGTTGTTTGCTGCTCAGTAGGAAGGGAGGTGCTTTGGTGATCTGTGCCAGGTCAATGTTGCACTTGGATTGGTGTGCTAAGCTGACTGGGAGCAACATCTGCAAGACTGGGTGATTTGAGTAGTTTGGGGTTGAGTGCTGGTCTGCTGCTGGGGGGTGCTTTGATGATCTGGGTTGGTTGCTGATATGGTGGATGTTGGTGATTTGGCAATACCACTTGTTTCTCTTGGGTGTGTTGCTGCAGGGGACACTTTGTTTTGGCAACACCAGTTGTTTGCTGCTCAGTAGGAAGGGAGTTGTTCAATTGGGGTTGCAATTTGGAAGTTGGAGAGGCACTAGGAAGGGAGTTGTTTTGCTATTCTGGTATATTGAGGAGGAGGACCTAATGAGATTTTTGAAGAGGGTTGAAATTCATACTATATTTCCCCTTTTTGAAGGAGCCCTTGAGACAGGAAGGATAACAAAATCTTCTTTTAGGAATTGGGTGATTGTGGGCACATTACTCTCGCATCCACTATGGGTTGAAACTGGATGGGATCAAACAAGCAAAGTTAAACAACTAAGTCATTTTGCAGGAAATGAAGACTCAAGAAAGACTCTAAGTTGAACTGGTTTTTGTGAGCAAGTCCGCTAAGTTGCTCATATTGTGGAATTCTTCAATGTTGGGGCTGCACATGCTTGGTTTAGTTGTGTATCTGTGTAGTATGGTTCTGGAGCAGGGTATGTAAGAATTTTGGGAGGTGGTAATCTATGTCAAGTCTGCTCTTCATAAGGCTGGGGATCCGTAGAGTTATCAGACAGTAAACCTGTGTCAAGTCTGCTCTTCATGAGCCTGCAGCTGCTTGGGAGGTGGTAATTGTGTTCATGAGGCTAGAAGATCCAGAGTTGAGAATTCGCCGATGTCTTTTTTGCTGATATCAAGTCTGCTTTTCATAAGCCTGCAGCTGTTTCAGAGTTGTTGTGCTGAAGAAGCTGATCCAGAATTCGCTGTCTGTAAGGTGCCTTTGTTTTTCAGGTGTTTGTTGAGTGCTGTCTGTAAGGTGCCTTGGTAAGGTGCCTTTCATCAGGTGTTTGCTGTCTGTTTGTATGTTTGTTCAGGTGTATGGGAGATAAGTTAGAGCTTCTTCTGCTTGTCCTGTTTTTCCTGTTGTTCCTTTGGTTTGGGCTGGATTGGTCTCTCACCAATTCTCTCCAAATCCAGGCTTTGTTGATGTCTTTTTGCATGTAAGGTGCCTTTTTTCATCAATAAAGCTCTTGTTTTTGCTGATCAAAAAAAATGTGAAGTTAAAATTGTAATTCAAACCATCAAATCCAAATAAACTTGGTGAAGAAACACACACACACACACACACAAAAATTATTGGTTTCTCCCAAATTATTTTGTGCTGTGCTCTAAGTAGCACTGACACATGACAAGGGCACAACTTTGACACAAGACCATGTTGTTGATTTTCAAAAAAATGCATGACACGATATGTCTGGAACATTTTTAAAAATTATACTTTTATAAATTTATTATATGTCAACTATGTGAATAGCTTATTCAGAGGTAATGAAAAAAAACAAATACACTAATTAAAATTAAAAGGTTATAAATTTCATAACCTAAAAACATCAATATATCAATCACATGACAATTAATTGCAATATAAAGAATGCAAAATAATTGTAGAATATAGAAATACAAATGATGAATTTATTTTATTAATGTTTGAAAATATATTCAGGTTCCACACGTAGAGCCCACATTTAGGTTCCACACACATGTTGTGAAAGTAATCGGGACACCATCCAGTATACCAATTACACTAAAATAATATCCACGAACTGAAATTACAAGCGCACAACCACCAATCAAACATTTCGCAAATGCACTATAATTTAAACTATTCCTTGGCACTTTTAACTCAATATTTTAATTTAAAAATCAAAAAAAAAAAAATCATTAAAAAATCAAAAATCAACAACTTATAACAACTTTAAAAAAAAAAGTCAAATATTGTTTTTTCTCTATACTTTTTGTACATTTTTCTGTAAAAAGTCAACAAGTGATCCCAATATATTTTTTTTACCTTATATTTTTGTCAAAAATAAAAAAAAAATTACTAAAATAGCATGTTAGGCAGAAAGTTACATATAACTCTAAAACAGGGAAAATTACTCCCTCCAGTGTTTTTGAAATTTTAAAAATTAGAGTTCTAAAAGGAACGAAATGCTCAAGGATTGCTTGCGCATATTTACATTATCTCCATATGAAAGAAATTGAAAAATAAAATAAAATAAATTGATGCATAAATAAATGTAATTTGGTGACACATATAACAAAAAATTGTCGATCATATGTTGTTTCACATCAGCTCCGGCGGAATTCACACAGTAAGTTTTTACCTGCACGAGCAGAACAAAAGAAGGGTCACTCATTAGAAATGTTGATACTACTATCTTTCCCAAACAAGAAGAGATGATAAACTACTTTCTTTCTCTTTTATCTCACTCTTATACTATCCAAACAAGAAGAAGATAAACTAGTACTACTATCATTTCTTTGTTTACTTCTCTCCTATTTTGCCAAATGGACTGAAATCTGATTGTGCTGACCCTCTTTTATCTAGAGGGGAATTCAAACTAGAGAGTTCCAATCCATTTCAAGAGGTTGACCTCCAAACCGCATTTTACTCATTAAGGTTATTATGTTTTTCCTTGATTCTGTAGTTAAATTAAAGAGAAAGAAGAAACTTGCCTGAATAGTACTGTGCGCCAAAAGTCTTTGTTTAGTTCCACTGAAGTCAATATCAACCCTTTCCCAGCTCATTTTTGTGAGACCCCTGATCATTGCCTCTACAATTGGACGCAATGAGGAAAGAGTGTGAAAATTAGGGAATAATCAAGAATAAATATTTTACTTACATATAGAGCTCAGAATAATTGGACAATCTGAAATGATGGTAATGAAATCATATTGAACTTCAAATCCTCAAGAGCATAATGAAAATTTCATTTACTTGTATAAAGTTCTTCACCAAATAACTGTTCTAGAACTTCTAGTATTGCCTCTTCAATTTCTCTTTTCCATTTTCTTTCCACTTGCTATAACAAATCAGGTTGTGTGTGTTGTGTGTGTTGTGTGTGTGTGTGTGTTTTTCTTCCAGTTTTGACTAAACCAAGACATGCTAGTTCGAAGCCCAACCTTGTTTCACACTGAAATTCATTTTCAGTTCCTTCATTCTTTTCACTAACTGGTATATGCTATAACAGTCTGTATGCCGAGAAATTGAGCTAGCCCGGTACACCTAAAATAATCCGATACAAACCAGAAAATTAACTGGAACTATGTTGAGTCTCCATTATTCCAGTTTCCTGTTAAAATGGTATGTACCAGCTGGTACAACATGGTGTTGAGCGGGATTCACAATATTGCCAGTAACTTTTTACTCTCTTTCACAATTCCAGAAAAAACTAAATATACGAGTGAAATCTACATTTAAAATGAAGGAAAAACCTTTTTTATTTTAATTTTTAACTTGGTTTTTTAATGGGAAGTAATGGTTCTTGAATCTTGTAAGATTAGTGTTGTAGAACATGAATAACATTGACAAAAATTTGGTAACTAACCTTCCATATCAATGGCCTTGCATACATTGACTTGGCCCTCTAAAGACATTTCTTCTTGAGTATTCACAAGTTTTGCTAACTCCACATTTACGACATGCGGGTATTTGTCAATTCTTGACAGATTTTGACACTGAAAAAAAAGAAAGAAAAAAAAGTAAGAAAATTTGGAAACACAATTCTAAAGCTCCATAAAGATTAAGAATTACCTTTGGGAGCTCACTTCGACGCCGCAGTGATGATGTACTCCAAATGAATTACCAACACCAAATGAAGATTTATAAAAATAAAAACTAATGAAAAGAAAATTAGTGTTCTGCAATAAGGATTCAAAAACCAAATTCATAAATCTATTAGATGTCATGACGGCCACATTCAAATGCTCAGATCAAAACTGTCCACATTTATTTGTTTTTATGAGAATCCAAATATTCAACATCATCAAATCTTGATAAGAAATAGAGAGAAAAATAATAAAGAGGAATTCAGGACTAATGCAAAGCCCAAAGCCAATACAGTAATCATCTTCCGATATCAAGATCAAAACGTATGAACATCATAATCACCAGATTACAAACCTTCAAAAACAAAAACAAAAATAGAAAATAAATTTATAAAAATGATATTTTATAATTTAGAGTGAAACAAATAAGACCATTAAGCAACTGACAGACTGACCATCCAATCTCTTACAATACAAAGAAGAAGAAACAGAAAACACATTGAGATTATTACCCAAATCTGATGAATCTTTAGGTCCAAAGAAGAGAGAGATCAAAATCAAAAACAAACCACTCCAAAAGTTGATACTATTCAAATGAAAAAACAAAGACAACCCACAAAGAAAAAAAAGCCCCAAAACATCCCAGGAATTTATAGACAGTTGAGCTGGTGACTTGTGAGTCCACAAGATCCTCAATAGTAATTTCATTTTCCAAAACAGTAAACAAGATCCTCAATAGAAAAGTGAAGAAACTGAACCTTCTGAGCAATCTGAGATTGCTTGTGGACTTGAAATGATCATGGCGATAGCCATTTCTCTTCCTGTGAAGCTCTATGTAATCTCCTTGAGGCTTAACAAATCTTAAGAGATTAGGGATTTTTGGTTTTGGGCCCGGGGGGGGAATGGAAAAAAAAAAACGGGAATGAAAAAAAAAAGAGGGGGAGACGGGGGGTGGATAAAAAAAAAATTAAAATCTTTTTTTTTTTGGGTCACAAATAAAATTTAAACAACAAAACAATGCCGTTTAACTTTCTTTCTTTTTTTTTTTGTAACGAGGGTTGCTGTCGCTAAAAAAATTTATTTTTTGTTAAAATAAATTTTTTTTTGTAGTTAATGAAAAAAATTTCATTTTTTTTTAGTTACTAAGATTGAAAATTTATTTGTTTCATTTTTATTTTAATTAAAAAAAATATTATTATTATTATTTATTTGGTAGAAGTAGGGGTAATATTTTAATGAAAAATATTTTCCACTAAAATAAAAGTTAATTTTCTGTGGTCAATGAAAAATATTTTTCTACGACCTATTTTTTTTGGTTACTAAAAATCATGAACTATTTTTTTGTGGTAGAGGAAAGGGAACGACATTAGTGGTGGAGGTGGTGGATAAGAGATGGTGGTGGTGGTGGTAGGTGGTGGTGGTGATGGCGAAAGATATTAGTGGTGAAGTTGTGGTAGTGGTAGTGGTAGTGTAGATGGATGGCAGGGGTGAAGGAGAGGTAATGGTAGTAGTAGTGGCTAGTGGTAGTCGGAGTGGTGGCGATGGTAATAGTAATGGTAGTCGTAGAGGTGAAGTGGCGACAGTGGAAGTAGTGGTAGTGGTGGAATGACGTTTGCAGTAGTGGTGAAGGTGGTAGAGGAGATGGGTGGTGAAAGAGAGAGATGAGTGAGAGACGGATGAAGAGAGAGAGAGAGAGAGAGGAGAGAGAAGAGAGAGAGAAACAAGGACAGAGTGATGAAGAGAGAGACAAATTTGGTTGCTAAAAGTGCATTTTCTTGTAGTGGATCGATAAATCGAGAGGGAGCTCGTAAAAATAGAGAAGACGGAGGGAGAGAGTGATCAACGCAAACACAGTGGGAGAGAAAGCGAGAGAGCGAGAAAAAAAAGAAAAGAGATCTAGAGAGAGACAGAAAAGACACAAAGAGAGAAGAGATGGACTGCGAGAGACAAGAGAGATAGAGAGAGACATAAAGAGAAGAGAGATGAACAAAGAACAAAGAGAAAGATAGAGAGAAGAGATGATCGAGAGAGACAGAGAAAGATGAGAGATGAGAGAGATAGTGAGAAGAGAGATGAGTGAGAGAATAAAGAGAGAGATGACGAAGAGGCAGAGAGAAAAATAGATAAGAGAAGAGATAGATGAGTGAGACACACAGAGAGAGAGAAGAGACAGACAGAGAGAAGAGTGAAAATAGAAGAGAGAGAGGAAGATGAAAAAATGGATGAAAAGATATAGACAAAGAGAGAGAGATAGACAGAAGAGGAGAAACAACAAATGCATATCTATATATATACATACAGCCTAATATATATAATCTAGGGTTTTAATAAATCGTGTCTCTATGACGATATTTGTCGTATATTTGCAAATACCTGGTTTCAACATATTAGAGGAGGAACAACAAAAAAATTATTTTCATTGCAGAGA
>JAPPVO010000032.1:25970531-26229968 GCA_030407325.1 Camellia japonica
AAACAGAAAGTTGTGGCTCGTGCCCCTCGCATTCTGCTAGATTCTTCTTCTTGTTCACACAGTGAGTTTCTTCCACAGGGGGGCCGCGCTACAATTGGGTTTGTTGAATCTGCGGCTGACATTGGTCGACGATGCTCTGCCGGGGAGTTTGGACATGGTTAGATTTGCCCAGATGATGGAGTGGAATACCTTGATCCATTCCAGTTCGTGCTTCGCACTTGGCTTGATACCTCGTTGCTTGGAGGATGAGGGAGCTTTCAGCCCTTTGTTGTGCCCTTTTCCGGCAAGTATGATGCCCTTCTTGGCAAGTATGTTGACAATGGGGAAAGACAGGAAGCCTGACTCAACTGTGCCCCTAGTTCATCATTTTGACCATTTTTTATTTTGCTTTCTACTAAAACAGTTTTGACCAACATGAGAGTTAGATTAACATGCCTGTTCGATTTTTGATTTGAAAATCATGCAAGTTAAGTTATGAGCACTGAAAATTTTCCTTTTTTGGGTCCAAGAAGTGGTCCAGTTTTTGGAAAAGATGGAACAGTTTTCGAGAAAATTAGTCAACCTCAGTAAAAATTCTCAAAAACTATTTTGCAAATGACCAATGCTCAACAAGCATGGAACCAACTCTTGAGATGCACACAACTCGGACCCATAGCAATGGAAAATTGCCCTTGTCTGAAGGACACTGCATGGCAACGGAAAGTTGCCCCTTGTTTGAAATGGCGCCACGGCGTTTTGAATGGCAACGGAAAGTTGCCCCTTGTTTGGACGATGTCGCAGCACATTGTAGTCAGTCCTCGGAGCGATGAACACAACCAGACTCTCAGATACAGAGAAGACAAAGATGATCAAAAACCATCACATGGACATAGTCGAATTTGAAGTGTTTCAGGGCTGGACTTCAGAATGAAGTTGCCTACGTATCCCAAACATGGGAATCAAGCCTTACGTAGTTCGGTGTTAAGGTACACTCGGGTATTAACCTCTCCTTTTTATGCTCTAACTTTTGCCAAGGCGCCTGTTGCAGGTTTTCGACCTTGCGAGCTTTGTTCTTCTTTCTTTTCAATTTTTTCATTTTTTTCTCTTTTTTTCTTTTAGGCTCTAACTTTTGCCAAGGCGCCTGATGCGGGTTTTTCGACCTTGCGAGCTTCTTTTTCTTTTCTTTTCTTTTTCTTCTTCCTTTGTTCTTCTTTTTTGTATTTTTTTCTTTCCTTTTGTATGTATTTTTTGTTTGCTCTAACTTTTGCCTGGGTCGCCTTTCGGGTTTTCGGCCCAGCGAGCCTCTCAAAGGGTAAAAGTGTAACAAGTCCATGCCAAATGGTTTTGAGATTGAAGCCCTCTGTATCCAGGAGAGTGGCTGTTGTATTGATTTGCAGAAAGATCCACCTTTGGCTCTTCGAGCACATCGGATATTTTTTTGCCCCTAGTTCGAGGGGTGCCTCTGATCTAACTTTGCAAGCTTCTTTTGATGAGGTCTGATCTTCTTGATCTGACTTTCCTTGCCTCTTGTTCGAGCGCTGCTTCAAATCTAGCCACACAGGCCTCACATTGTAGTTGACCATTGAACGTTCTGAATGCAAGTTCAAGGTTTGAAAGCAAAGGGGGGGCGAGTCTCGAGGTTGAGAGCGATCCTAAGCTGCATAATCTCAAGAGCGATTCCACACATGTCTTCGCAGGACCGCGCAAAACATTTTTTTTTTGAAAGTTTTTAAGAAAGCGACAAATCGCTCGTGCTAAAGACAGTGTAGAACCAATCTGGATCAAAGCTAGGGTCCTTCTCAGTACTCACACTAACAAGCATGATTTCATTCATTAAGGGCTTAGCACGCCTCTCTTTCTCTCAGTTGATCAAATTTTTACAAACCCGAGGAATTCCTTCCTCTTCGTTTTCACCGTAGTGTTCAAAAAGTTTTGAAAAACTCAGGTCAATACAACGACTTCAAGGCACAGAAAAGACAGAGTTCTTAGTCAAATACTGTCATCTCATTTAGAAATTCTGGCACAACTGGCACACGGCAGAAGCAACACAAGAGTGTGAAAATCACTGCTGTTTCATTCAAAATCTGTTGGCATAACTGGTTCCCTGGCAGAAACAGACTCAAAACAAAACAAAAGACAAACGCAAAACAAAATGGTGACGCCCGAGGTAACACCCCGGAATCACCGACTCCTATACAACAGGACTGACTCGATACAACAAGACAGACCCAAACAAAAGACTGACTCAAAACAAAAGAGACAGACTCAAAACAACACAACAAAAGACTGACCCAATACCCAAGTCAGAAAGTACAAAAACTGCATTTGCAAATGCTCAAAACAGTGCGTGCCATTCCCACGTCTGGAGTAAACTGAGCGCCGCCCGCAGGTGGTTCATCCCCCATCACATAACATTATCCCCAAGTTCACTGACCAGTGCCGATAGACTTTGCTGAGCTTGGTGCGGGGATGACCTTTGTCAATCAAATTTTGTATCTCATGGCGGAGACGGACACAACTGTCGGTGTCATGACCGATTTGCTGATGGAAAGCACAGTACTTAGCCGGGTCATGCTTTGGAGGGAGAGGATCGGGTAGAGGCCGTTGCTCTAACGGTTTCAAATGTCCTTTCCTGAGTAGGACCCCTAGGGCCTTAGACAAAGACATATAGAGTGGGGTGAAGACCCTCTTGCCTCGGGGTAGATAGTCTGAAGTTCGGGGGTTTGAAGTGGATGTACCAACAAAGGGGGTGGCTGCTTTTGGTGTGGTGGTGGCGACCATGCCCACGTCGGAAGATCTTGCAGCTGCGTCACCGCTGGTGGTCGCATTCGAATTGCGGGTAAACGCCCTCCTGGGCTGCTCCTTCTCCTGATCAATAAGGCCTTGTTTTATAGCATCTTCGATCTGTACTCCCATCTCATGTAAGTCTGAAAAGGTGGGGAAGGGGACTACTATCATCTTTTGCATCAACTTCGGCTGTAGATTGCGCACAATCATCCGAATCTGGTCTTTGTCCGTAGGCCTCAAGGTCATCATCGAAGCCTTGGCCTCCATCTGGTTACAAATCTGAAAAACTCTCCTTAGGCTCTTGCCTAGTTGTCTCGAGATCACGGGTCGTAATCTCAATCTGTGTGTTGTATGAGTACTGCGTGATGAAGGCCTCAGCCATCTCCTCCCAGCTTCGTTTCACTGAATTCTCCAACTTGGCGTACCAGATGACTGCAATACCCGACAGGGTCCTGCCGAACAAAGACAGTTTCTGCAGTCTGGTGAGGCCCATCGGCCTTAAGATATCTGAAAACAATCTCAGGTGCACCATGGGGTCCCGGACCCATCAAATCGGTCAATTTGAGGCATCTTGAACCGATCTGGCAGCGTCACAACTGCGTCCGTATACCCATCCTCGATGTCGGGAATAGACCTGACTCCTTGGGATTTCCTAAACATTTTTTCCAACTTACTCAGCTTCAGCGCTGTGGGGTCCGCTTCGAACTCAAAGGGAGAGTCCGGTACATTGATAGGCGTGGGCGCCTTGGATAGTTGCGGTAGAATTGGGGGTGGAGCTGGCCCCGTTGGAAGGGCTGTATCCTCTTGGACATTTTGGACATTTGGCGTCCCCTCGGGTATCGGAACCCTTGGTGGGGGAGGAGCCTGATGCGGAGCAGATGCCCCGGCTTGCTGCTCTAGCCTAGCAATTGTCTCTGTCTGTTGGGCTATGACCACAGCTGTTGCTTGGCGAATTCTGCTTGATGAACAGCGTCTTGCTGCATGGCTTTCATACTATCCTGGAGTTGGCGCACCATCTCTTCCAAACTCGACATATTGCCCGGTCTAACTGAGCAACCGGTATATCTGTTTCTGCAGTAGGCTCGGAAATCTCAACCTGACTCCTCAAAGATCACTGATCTGGTAGCTGTTGTACTGGTGGTCTATGTCTGACTAGCCTTCTCTGGCCCTGATTACCTTTGAACTGAGTCTCTGACCTGACAAAGTCTATCAGCACAAATCCTGATGAACCCGGGGGATAGTGGAGCCTTCTGAAGCTATGGTTCCAAGACTACCTAGCAAAAGAGAAAACAGACAGCATCTCAGCTCAACTTCACTGGAACGGATATGAGCAAGCTGAACGACTGTATTCTATTACTGATCACTGTTCCCCGAAATCACTGCCCCAAATCTGAATCTGATACCCGCAGATATAACTGATTCTCAAAAACACTGATACTGGTGCCCGCAGGCCGGATACCCAGACTCGCAAACTGGTATATGCATTCCCTGTAGAGATACACTCTAAAAGCACATAGCAAGTAAAAGAGAGCCAAAACACCCTATGTTGGGGTAGGGTTTCCCTGTCCTATTTTGTCAGGAGCTAGGGTTTCACTACGCACGCAGCGGTTTCAAACAACCTAACATCGGGTAAGCAACCTGTCCTAGTTTGGAATGGTCACTATGGATCCGAATATGCACTAGGTCGAATGGTCAAAAGGGTGCCCCGGTAAAACCGGGGTTTATGTTCCCATACTGGCAGAGCCCGCAACCGGTCAGCCTTATGGTCATGCCTTGACAAGACAAGCCTCCGGCAAACCGCTCAGGAATAGCAGATGGCCAACACGGTGTCCTAGGCGCACCAATGCACATGCAATGCAAAGAAACACATAAGTGTAGTCAAAACAGGATATCACGAGTTCGAGTCAAGCTCTCTAAAATCCCCAGCAGAGTCGCCAGAAACTGTAGCACGTCCGCGGGGACCTCGGCTACAGTTCGGACTCGATTTGTGTCGCGGTTCTAAATCTGAACCAAAGAGTCCAAATCCGGCAAATCGTTTTGAAGAAAAACAGATTTTTGAAAAAGTAGTGCCAAACATGGACTGCTTTGCCAGATTACAGAGTCGCCACCTAAATATTTTAAAATGGGAAATTTAGGAAACCCTGACTCGGTGCCGAAGGCCACATGTCCGTCATCACCAAAGTGGTCTTGGCTCGGGAGCTTGGGTACGATCGGGGAAGGTCAGCTATGAGCACCCCCTTTCGCCCGGTCCGAAGACCGGCCTCTACTAACCGTGATATCCGTTTTTGAAAACTTTATGCGTTCTTATTCCGGTTATTAGCCTAGAATTACTATATTATGCGCACAGCAAACAAGTATAGACCAAATCGCCTAAGTTGGAACAAAACACCACATGTTTGTTTTGAAAATGATTTGCTACTCACAAGTAGGCTAAAATGCAGGTTTTGCCACTCTCAAGCGGGCTTTTAGAAAAGACGGTTTTGCCACTATCTAGTGGGCTTTAAAACTCACAGTTTTAATGTGTTGTCCCAATTTAGGTAATTCAACCTCCATCCACAGGCATTCATGCAGTTATATCACATAAGCACTTAGCCTCATGGTAAGCATGCTATTATGGCAACATTCACACACATGCGATATGCTAAAGCATAAAAGCTCACCTAGTACTCCAAGCCAAAACAGAAGCTTATTAGAAATCCATGCATGGACCTAAGCATACTGAAATGTCTAATGCAACACATGCAAAGATGTAATCTAGGCAGGCTCGGCTATCCTAAACGTGGCATATGGAATGCTACAAATAACACGTATTCAATTTGGAATTGAAAGTACGATGCAGTTTGTATGATGTGCCGAGCCCGATGCATGTCAACAAATGCATGGATGCACGCATGCATTGCATAAGGTATGCTAAATTAAATATGCCCTAATCTACCATCATAAGCAGGTAAATAAAAGGGAGAAAGAAATGGGGGTTGGAAGACATACACACACTCACACACCCTTATTACAAATATGCCCTCACACGGAGGGACCAAAAGAATAATATACAGTCCCAAATAATAAATCAACTATCCTAGCTAATTAATTATTACAGACCCTTAATTAATTAACAAATTAATTAAACTACTGAAAGCAGTAAAAGGCCTCGGGAAGAGGGATGCACGCATGCTCGGATTGGCTTCGCCTGGAAACTCGCTGCCATAGCACTGTTGGCTCTGCTTTTACTGTTCTGCTTCTCTGGAAGACTGTAAAAGTCCCAGAATAGGCTCCCTGCATCCTAAGAATCATCATCGGCTGGATGGAATGTCCACCGGCCGTGTATAAAGTCCACCGGCTGGAAATGAAGCTATCGGCACTAAATACATTGCCGGTCGGCACTCTATACTGCCGGTCGGCACAAAATTCCTGCAGAAGACAGTTTTGACAGCAACAGCAGACCAGCAGTGCAAGGTATAGAATTTCTAGGCAAATGTATGCATGGACACACTCCCTATCATGTAATGGACTCAAGGGAGTATGGCCCTCGACCCCCGGGCCATCAATCACACATTTCAATGCATGATGGCCCAAAAGCCAAGTTAGCAACTTTGATATCAAATGGAATGCAATGCACAAAACAAATCAAAGGGCCCCAACCCCTATCATGATTAGTCAAGAGGCAAGGGATGCATGTTCAATGAAATGCAACCTAGGCATGGCGGCTAAGTACGCAAACATGCGATGCAACTACGTGGCATACACGATGCTAACAACATAACATGCACAACGCATTGAACATGGCATACACAATGCAAGATGGGCTTACACCAATACAAGGAGGCCATTAGAGGAAAAAGAGATTCCCGAAACGCGTGCACGTATGCACGCAAACCGAGGACCGATCCTAAGGCACGAATGCCACTCTATCAAAGCATGGCAAGGCATGAAACATGACATATGAACGTGCAATGCAATGATGGACTTAAACTAACATGGATAACTCGCAAGCATGCCAAAATCAGCGGCCATGAGATGAAAATGGGACGCTCGGAATGCGTGCACGTATGCACGCGAACCGAAGACATGGCATACGCAATGCAATGAGACTAAAATGGCATATACAATGCAACATGGACTTACACTAACATAAGCGGGTCTCAGCCACACTCACATAAGAGGCCATCGGATAAAAAAATGAAGTGCCTCGAAGTGCGTGCACACGGGCACGCAAACCGAGGCAATGGCCCTAAGGCATGAAATGACACAGGAAATGATATGCAAACATGCAAATGAAATTTCAGCAGCTAAATGAGGGGGAAAACAGCCCCGAAATGATGTGAAATGACACCAAATGCACGGAATGGTCCCGAAATGCGATATTAAGCGCCCGAAATGGCCTACGGCTATACTAAACATGCAAAATTGGTACATGACATGCAAAACAGTAGCAAGGCAGCCCCAAAAATAGCATTTTTACAGTACAAAACATGGCCAAATAGTAAGCATAGATAGGGCAACAATGGCATGCAAAAATGGGGGTCAAGAGAGGGGTATTGAAACAAGTGGTATATGCAAATCCCAAACTGAAAAATTCCCTTCTACAATACTGAAGAGGGACTAAAAAAATGCACATTTACAGTTTATGACAACCCTCAAATCAGCATATAAATATGGCAAAAATGTGATGCAAGATTGAAGCCAACAAAGGGTTATAACATGAGATATGCCAAACATTCATCAAACAGCCTTGGACCCTTAACAAAATATGACAAGAAGGCCAAAATATGACTCTTTCCAGACCTGATCATGGCCGAAAACAGAAGCTAGATAGGCTTAACAAAGCATGTAAGAATGGGGGTCAAGGAGGGATATAATGACAAGTATAACATGGAGACCCCCAACAAAGTTGATCCCTTCTACAATGTTGTAGAGGGACCCAAAATAAGCCCATTCACAGTTCATGACATGCTCCGAAACAGATCACACAGAGGCTAAACAAATCATGCAATTTTACGGTAAATATGAGAGATTATGAAACAAGTGCATGATAGAGAGGCCAAACAGGGTTGAGCCCTTCTTCAATGTTGAAGAAGGGCTCAAAATGAGCCTACTTACAGTTTACATTATGCTCAAAAACAGATCACACGCAGGTCAGAAATTCCATGCAAAAATGTGGCATATCAAGGAGTATTGAAGCAAGTGCACTAGGGAGGGCTCAAACAGGGTTGAGCCCTTAAACAAACATGAAGAATGGCTCAAAAGAGTCCCCCTTTCAGTAGGGGTCGGAGCTCAAAACCACAAGCAAAGAGGATAGAAAAATGGTACAAGAATGGAGCTCAAAAGGGGAAATGAGTGCTTACCCTTGTAGACCAAGACCTTGGCTGCTTCTAAGACTGAAAATGGTGCCTTTTAGCTACTGGAAGACCCTCCTTGCTGCTGGAAATGGTGTAGTGGTGGTGGTGCTAGGTGGTGATGAAGGGGGGGTGTAGAAACTTGGATGATTTTGGTGTTTTAAATATAGAGAGAGAGATTGTATGGAGGAGCTCCCAAATCAGATTTTCTAACCCTAAAAATCACAGCTGGGGCTGCTGTTATATAGACAAAATGAGGGGGAAAATGGAGGGAAAAAAGGGAGGGAAAACATATCAAGTTTCCCGCCAAAAATGGCCAAAAGGGAAAGTGGTAGCTACGGGTTTCAAATGGCCGAGAGTCCTTCAACAAAGTTGAAGAGGGGCTCAAAATAAGACACTTTGTAGTTTACGCCCAAGTCCAACGCAGCCCACAAGTACGCCTAAAATACCGTGCAAAAAGGCCCAAAAAGAGGTAAAAAGGCAAGTGACAGATGGAGATGTCAAACAGTAAGAGGTCCTTAATCAAACATGAAAAGGACCTCAAAATATGACTATCTCAAGTTTGGGTCGGAGCCCAAAAATGTAGAATGAAGGTTCGGGAGCCGAAACACGCAGTTCGAGGCCCCGAAAGTGGGCTGTTAGGCACCGGGAGTGGTGCACGACCACGAAGTTGGTCTCTCGGACCCAGTGTCCCTAAAAAGGGAGTAAATAAGGATACATGCCAAAAATCGGGGCAAACAGAGGTGGTTAGGCGGTCCCGAACCGAGGCACACGGCCTGACGGCTCCGAAAACCGGGAACCGGGCTCCAAAATGGGAAAAATGGCCTATGGCCACGAAATGTAGCCTACGGCCACTGAGAGATGATCTACGAGACCTCTCCCTCCCTTCAGGAAGAGAAACAGAGAAAATCGAGCCTGGTTCGCAAACCGAGACAAAGCACAAAAGAGTCCGGAAGTCCGGAGGCAAGGCTCGTAGCCGGGACTCCGCAACCTCAGAACGAGCACAATATGCAACATCACCAAGCGCTCAATTGATGACGTCTGAGTCTTAAGGTCGGTCAAAAATGGGGTGTCTACACCAGTTTACAGTTTTTCTTACTTAATTTGTTAATTAATTAGGAATTTGTATATTATTCGGACTGTATTATTTCGGACTGTACTATTCTTTCATTCGGACTGTATTATTTATTCGGACCCTCTGCGCGAGGGCGTAATTGTAATAAGTGTGTGTGAGTGTGATGTATATCTTCCAACCCCACGTCTTTCTCCCTTTTATTTACCCGCTTATGATGGTTAGATATAGGGCATATTTTGATTAGCATATAGTATGACAGCATGTTTGCATCATTCATCTGTTTTGCACGCACCGGGCTCGGCGCATCATACAAACTGCATTTATATTTCAATTCCAAATTGAATACTCGATAGCTGTAGCATTCCATATTCCATGTTTAGAATAGCCGAGCCTGCTATAGTTTGCATTTTTGCATGTGTTGCATTAGGCATTTCTGTATATTTAGGATCATGCATGATTTCTAATCGGTTTCTGTTTTTGGCTTGGAGTACTCGGTGAGTTTTATGCTTTAGCATCCTTGCATGCGTGTGAGTGACTGCCATGAACAGCATGCTTACCATGAGGCTATGTGCTTATGTGATATAACTGCCTTGAATGCCTGTGGGTGGAGGTTGTGTTACTTGAATTGGAGCAATTCATCAAATGTTTGTTTTAAGCCCACTAGATAGTGGCAAATTTGTTTTCTAAGCCCGCCTGAGGGTGGCAAATCCATGTCTTAGCCTACCTGCGGGTAGCACCATCAAACCATTTTCAAACAAACAAACATGAAATGTTTTGTTCCAATTCAGGCGGCCAGTCTATACTTGTTTGCTGCGAGCATCACATAGTAACCTAGGCTAATAACGGAATAAGAACTCACATGTTTTCAAAATAAGATATCATGGTTAGTAGAGGCCGGTCTTTGGCGGGCGAGCGGGGGTGCTCACGAAGTGACCTTCCCCAATCGTACCCAAGTTCCCGAGCCGAGGCAACTTTGGTGATGACGGACACGTGGCCTTTGGCACCGAGTCAGGGTTTCCTAAATTTCCCATTTAAAAACATTTAGGTGGCGACTCTGTATCTGGCGAAACAGTCCATGTTTGGCACTTCTTTCAAAAAATCTGTTTTCAAAACGATTTGCCGGATTTGGACTCTTTGGTTCAAGATTAAGAACCGTGACAACAAATCGAGTCCGAGCTGTAGCGAGGTCCCCCGCGGGCTTGTTACACCTGCTAACAGAGTAGGCTATATCTGGCCTTGTACAACTCATTAAATATATCAAACTTCCAATGACTCGAGAATATTCTAGCTGAGAGACACTCTCTCTATTATTCTTGGCCAAATGTAGACTCACATCTACCGGTGTCCTAGACACACTTGTATCTGATTTATTAAATTTCTCCAGTATTTTCTCAACATAGTGAGACTGAGAAAGTACAACACCCCTAGATGTTCTGGTAATCTTAATACCCAGAATGACAGCTGCAAGGCCCATATCTTTCATTTCAAACTTGGAGTTTAATAATCTCTTGGTAGTTCTAATCATCTTATCATTACTACTAACAATGAGTATGTCATCAACGTATAGACACAAAATGACATAACCTCTGTCAATGTCTTTGACATATACACACTTGTTACACTCATTGATTTTGAACTCATTTGACAACATAGCGTTGTCAAACTTCTCATGCCATTGCTTAGGAGCTTGCTTCAAACCATACAATGATTTGACGAGCTTACAGATTTCTTATTTTGTCCGAGAGCTAAAAACCCCTTGGGTTGCTCCATGTAGATTTCTTCATCTAAATCTCCATTTAAGAAAGTTGTCTTTATATCCATTTGATGTATTTCCAGACCACGTAAAGCTGCTATCGCAATCACCATGCGAATGGATGTAATCCTTGTCACAGGTGAATACGTATTAAAGTAATCTAGGCCTTCTTGCTGCATGTATCCTTTGATAACTAACCTAGCTTTATACTTATCAATTGACCCATCAGCTTTCATCTTTCTTCTAAAGATCCATTTCTCTCCTAAGGCTTTACTGTCTGTGGGTAGATCAACCAACTCCCAAGTATGGTTCTGTAAGATGGAGTCAATTTCACTCTTTAATTGCTTCTTTCCACAAAGGACTTTCAGATAAACTCAGAGCTTCATGGAAAGTTCAAGGTTCTCTCTTTAACATATAAGTCAAGAAGTCCGGACCAAAGGACTTTGCGGTCCCAGCCTTTTTACTCCTTCTTGGCTCATCTTTTTCCTCATGTTGATCATCAACTTGATCATTGTCACCTTCAACCTCTTTCATGGAACTCGGAACCCCTTCTTGGATACGACAAGGAAATACATTTTCAAAGAAAGATGCATTTCTGGATTCCATGATAATATTCATATGTATATCTGGAATAGCAAACTTATACACAAGAAATCAATATACACTACCATATTGTGCATAACAGTTGAATACAAAGTCAACGGATTTTAAGGCTTACCCTAACCCTCTTGGGTTTAGGTATTGCCACCTTTTGCATGAGACCTCCACATTTGTAGAATTTATACAAAGGCTTTTGGCCTTTTCCAAAAATTCATGCAGGTCTTTAAACAATTCCTTGTGTCACAATGATTATGAAACTCTCAAAATCATATCACAATAAATACATTCCCAGAATGTCATCAACCAAATTAGGTATCCAAACATATTTGATCCAACCTATCACTCTGAAGCCAATAGTCTTACTATTAGAAAACATAAATCCAGTGTTCAATAGTCAACTATTCGAAACTTCATAATATGACCAGCAGTCTTATCACTAGGAATCACTAATTTCTCAGCATGTGGTCAGTAGACTTTCTACTACCAGGAATCACAATGTCTTAACCTGTGATCAGTAGTCACTTTACTACTAGAAATCACAACGTCCTGACATAGGATCAATAGACTCTTTCATTACTAAGAATCATCATGTCTTGACATATGATCAATAGCCTCTCCACTACTAGGAACCATCATGTCTTGACATGTGATCAGTAATCTGTTCATTATTAGGAACCATAATCTTATAACTGTATAGCCAGTGGTCTAACACCTCCTAGGAACCACTAGTTTTCTATCTCTATGATCAGTGATCTTGTACTCACTAGGAGCCACCAATGTAAGAATATGTTTGGAATTTAAAATTTCAAAAACATATTCACCCACCCTAACGGGTTGTCTCATCTTTACTTTCAAGCAAAGTCACACAGCAATCATATATGCTATAATTGACACAAGGATAACATACTAATTGCCTCTGATTAATTTAGAGATATTATCATGCAATCTTTATGATTTCTTATAATCACACTTGATCTCTCTAGATATTCTTTTAAGAACCTCACAAGGCTTAAGATTGGCAGGTGAAACAACATTTCTGTTGTCACCTCTTGAAGCCATTTTTGAAAAATCCCAACTGAATTTCACTTCCTGCGTTTCCAAAAATTAAACTTAACACTTAGAAAATCCCACAATTGGAAATTTAATTCAAAACTAGTCTCACAACTTAACGTTGAATCGAACATGGTCAAGAATGTTCCCAGGAAGACTGTAGGGGTCATATCGGTCCCACTTAAAATCCAGTTAACTTTTGACATAACTTTCAAGAGCATGTTGACTCCTAGTACATGGGAAACAATTTTTAGAATTAAGGTTTTCCAAAGGATAAACTAGGTTAAAACAAACCATTTTCCAAGCAAATAAAATTTGCTACCAAAATTACACCACTCATAAAAGTTAACCGGTATTCCTGGAACTGAGCCCATTATTTCTTAAAAAATCAGAAATATTATAGCTAATGCTAAAATTTGGTTTCTTTTCTCAAAACCAAAACACTTTTGAAATAATCAGATTATAAACCAAAACACTTTGGAAATTGTCACGACCCAAACCCGCCCCTATGGGTTTAGCATCGTAGCCGGCCATAATCCTTAGATTACCAAAGGCCTCTGAACAGAATAATATATAGACAGGGGCTACGGAAGCAAATATACTAAACATACATAGTCCATAGAGTTGTGCAGACATACATGGGACAAAAGATTTTCAAAACAAACTTATATATATATATACAGATGTGGCTTCAAAAATACATTAGTCTTATGTCACCCAAGCCACTTATACAAAACTTCCAAAATGTGTTCAGACCAGACATGAGCATTTAGAAGGTACAAAAGTCCCAAGGACACAAAAACTTGAGCATATTTCAAAAGGGAACCTTCACAGGAGGCATGATGGCTAGCTGACACCAAAACTTGCTAGGCAGCAACTTAGGCCCGGTCACGCGCTTACTCACCTACATTCATACAATAAATAGTAAGCGGAAGCCCAGTGAATAATAATAAGGTAAAGGATTTAATGAATGATGTCTATCACAGAGTTAAAAATCAGAGCTTATATTAGAAACAGATTCTTATGCATATTCATATTTCAAATCAGAATTAGGTTCATATACACGTTCAAATTCACATTCATATTCATATTCGGATTTCACATAAGATCATACGTGGTACATCCATTAGCTATCATATTAACTTGATCCTGAAACACATATATATATAGTTGGTACCGTCAACCATAAGGGTCCATATCTTGCACGCAAGTAGCCATGGTATTGTTACCCCCAGGCAAAGGCCACGTGAACATAGGCCTCGGTATTGTTACCCCCGAACAAGGGCCACGTGAATATAAGCCACAGTATTATTACCCTTGGGCAAAGGCTACATGCATATTGGCCAAGGTATTGTTACCCCTAGGCAAGGGCCACGTGAGCTAAGGATGCCACAAATACATTTCAGAAAAATAGACATTCATTCGTAATTCATAAAATAGCATTTCAGAAAATAGATTGTATCATACCAATCAAAAAATACTTGTAATTAAATATAGCTTTACAGAGTTATTATTCACGGTTAACAGATGGTTCCAAGTAGACGAGTAGAGTAGATAATTCACTTAGCTCGTGGCTCATGACCTACATAGCATGACAGAGACATACATTGATACACACGCTCGAGTTACACATAACACATTTTCTTGTCCTAAGTGTGTTTCTAACCTTCATCCTCATTATAGTGTCTCAATCATGGCCTAGGAATGCCTAGGATGGAACGAGGATGCAAAAATGCACTTGAAAACATTTTTCAAAACTTGCTGAAAACAGGGTCCACGCTCGAGCGTGGATTTCCTCGCTCGAGCGAGCATGCAAAAAGTGAGGGTCCGCTCGAGCGTAACTTTCTTCGCTCGAGCGGTCTATAAACTTTGAAAAAAGTACTAGTTGCTTGATTTTCACACTCGACGAACGCTCGATCCCTGCTCGAGCGTGAGACTCATACCTTCACTCGAGCTTGACTTCTGTCGCTCGAGCATGCTGCAAAACACAAGAACTTCTGAGGGCTTGCATTTCACGCTCGAGCGTAACTCAAGTGGCTCGAGCGGAAGTGCACGCACTCAAAGTGGTCTCTCGAGCGTGGGTTCCTACGCTCGAGCATGGACGCAAATTCTAGAATTTCTAGATTTGATCTTCAAGCTCAAACTCAAACTTTAAAGCATTAAACTTGATTTTTCTGGGCCAAAACTTGAAGAAACTCTTAGGAACTCATAAAACATCATGAATTAAAGATCATTTCAAGAAATCACAGCCCAATGGCTTGCCAATTATGCAAATTCAACTTAAAGTTTATGAATGATCCATGAACATGACATGCATGAATTTCTTGACCTTAAGCTTCTCAAAACATGATCAAATGCTACAAAACAATTTGAAACTTGATGACCCCCCCAAAATTAAGGTGAATTCAAGACATGCATGGGGAAATTCTTGGAAATCATAATCAATTTGTAAAGGAATGGACATTCATGCATGGTATGGCTCCACACTCTACATTCTAATCAATTCTTGCATTATTCAACATAATTCTCTTGTGTTCATGCATTAGAGTCTAGATTTCAAGGCTTAAGGATAAAATTCTTACCTAGAGGCATGAGTTCACAAGTGTTGAAGTTGTAACACTTAAATTCTCTTCAATTCCTCTAATTCTTGCTAGCTTGGCTTCAAATTGACTCCAATCTCCCCCTTCTCTCACTCTCACGGTTGTGTGTGTGTATCAGCGCAAGAGTGTGTTTGACAATGAAGAAAAGAGTTGAGTGGGGCTTGTATGGAGCCTTATATAGGCTTCATTATTGTTGGTTTATTAAAACTAATCAAATATGTATTAAATTAATCTAATTTATTCGTTCCGAATTGAACTTCAATTGATCCTACGATAAAATTCTAAAAATTCTAATTAACACATAAATCAAGTCGATTTCTGAGTCGGATGCCGATAAGGCCTTCAATTCGCAGATCGAAATAAAAGCATGAACAGATCTTTCTATATTAAACAGATATAAACACAAAATAATGCAACGCACATGTGATTAACTCAATATTTCTTCTTAATTACTCGTTAGGCATACTTAAACATGAATTAACGCTAATCATGGGTCGGGGTTGTTACAGAAATAATCAGATTTTAACCAAAGACTTTCTCTAAACTTGGTTTTCCAACACTTTGGGAATAAAATGATTAAATCTCAAACCCCAAAGGTTTAAAGCCAAATCTGTCTTAGTTGTCATTTTTGAACAAATAAGACCTACTCTTTAGCCAAGGTTAAACACTTCGGTTTATATTATAGAAAACCAAACCAAATTCCAAACTTACAAGAAATTTAAAAATTGCTAACCAAATTACAAACGATGTAAAAAATTGCTACAACAAAGATTAAGCAAATAAAATGCTTCTAACAGTACAAGCAAATAAAACTTGCTTTTACACTATTGGTAAAAACAAACTAAATCCAAGCAAAAAATTGCTTCAATTATAAATAGAGTAACCAATCCATAAGGACTTTATATAGTCCAAAATCTTTTTCACGCTTAGAAATTCCCGTCCATACTTTTTGTTTTGACATCCCAAATACTATTCATTTGGTTTTGTATTTGTTTTTCCAATCTCTTTCGCATAGGTATTCCTGTAAAAAAGGTTAGCAGAAAAACACAAAAAAATACAAACCAAATAATCTAAACAAAATGTAATATAATAAATTAATTGAAACCATCTAGCCAACTATTGAATAATACAATTAACAAATGAATTAAAATGCTAGATGAGTTACAAACCAAAATCAAATTTTTAACTTCACAATTTAAATTAAAACTTTAAAATAAAATTTGTAACTCCAAAATTAAATTAAAACTTTAAAATAAAATTTGTAATTCCACAATTAAATTAAAACTTTAAAATAAAATTTGTAACTCCACAATTAAATTAAAACTTTAAATTGGCAAGAGTTACATATGAACTTATTACACATTCAACATGTACATAATTGTGGGCAATTAACATGTAAATAAATATACATAACTGTAGAAACAATAAGCATGTGATAAAAATTAAAATCCAGGAAATTTTGAACATGCCAATTATATTATACAGTTATAAATTATGAGCATGCTAAGATACAAAACTAAATTAGTACTCATATAATCAAATTATACTAGACCACATAAAAAACAAATTATCCAAATATGCCAGCCTAATGAAACTGTGCAAATATCAATCCATGTCCATAGAAAACAATAAACTACTAAATTATAACATCCATAAGCATGTAAAATTATAAAACTAAAAGACAAGCAAAGCATGGTAGGGAATTAAAGCCACATGCTCATAAAATCACACTATAATAGTAAAATCAAACAAAGAGCATGCAAATTATATTACACTTCTGGAAAATAATAAGTAACTTATACTAGAAAAGTATATTAACTTAAACTTATGCACTCACTGCCGGAAAATTCACTTTTAGCGGCGTTTAAAAAATGCCGCTATAGGTGCAAAAAACGTCGCTAATCCTTTTTGTGGCGTTTAGTACCAAATGCCGACCCCCCCTCATAGTTTCTCTGATTTGAATAGGAACTCTTGCAGGCCCACCAGCAGGCTTTGCTAGAGACACCCCATCTCCTCGGGAAAGAATTGGTGGGCTTTGATCCAGTAGATCAAATACGTCTTCCTTAAATATCTGCAATAGCACAAATTCATTGGGAAGCAAGTCAACATCCTTATCAGAAGGAATGAAAAAAAATAGTATAATAAAATCAAACAGAATGTATAGATACCTCAATAAAAGATACTCTAATTAGAAATTCAGTTAAGTCCTTAGTTGCCTCTTCTCTGGAGAATATAGTTTCCATCACTTTAGGAATAATTCCACCATTATGTTTATAAATTTCAAATTAACAGGGATGAGAGAGAATTAGAGAGTGAAACAAAATAATAATAATAAAATGACCTCAAATTAACTATATTTTCAATGATCACATTTATCAATAAACATGGCATTCAAACTACAAATGCTAATAAATTGATGTCAATTCCCAAACAATGAACAAAAAGGTAACACAGAGTTATTCAATACAAACACTACTACAAAAACAGATAAAGATCACACTTTTTTGGTGTGATATATGTTATTTAATCACACTTTTTAAGTTTTATTAAAGTGTGATCTTTTTTTAAGTGTGATTAAAAATATTTAAATCACACCTTTTAAGTGTGATTAAAAATATTTTGATCACATCTTTTAAGTGTGATTAAAAGTATTTAGATCACACTTTTTAAGTGTGATTAAAAATATTTTGATCACATCTTTTAAGTGTGATTAAAAGTATTTTGATCACACCTTTTAAGTGTGATCTTTGGAAGTGTGATTAAAAAGAGTCATTTTTAATCACACTTTTTAAGTGTGATTAATAACATTTAGATCACACCTTTTAAGTGTGATTAAAAATATTTACATCACATCTTTTAAGTGTGATTAATAACATTCACTACTAAAAAAAATACTTTTTGTGACCGTCACATGCCGTCGCAAATAATAAAAATACAGTCGCAAAAGACTTTTTGCGACAGCTATTTTGCCGTCGCAAAAAAAAAAATAAAAAAATAAAAAACACTTTTAGCGACCATTGTTTTACTGTCGCAAATAATTATTTATTAAAAAAAATCATATATGAGTTTGCTACAACAAAAAAATCAATTACAAGCACCAACCAATTTTTTGTAAATGAAAAATAACAAAATTAACAAATTAATTAAATTTATAATAGACATTATCCATTAACCATCTTTAAATACACTGTACTAAAAAATTCAAGTCTTCAAAAAAAAAAAAAAAAAAAAAGAAGAGCAACATAATCTTTAGCTCCCAACATCAACCGCTCGATCGTATCAACTATTCCCTCAACAAAATCTGCAAAAACATATATCAAACTTGACTTGAAAATTTAATGCACTTAAATGTGTTAGTTTAGCTTAAAATAATCAAAATAAAACTATGTCAGTGACCTATCTCTATGGCAGATCAGTAATTTGCAACAAGAGTTTCAATTACCTTAAGAGCAACTTCAAGCTTAACTATGGGATCACTTAATTATGGCGTTCGGAATTATATAACAATATTGTGGCGAGAGATTTCCCTAAGAACTCCACCATCACCACCTCCTACAACCAAAACCTGCATCAAGTAATTCAATTAAATTTAGCATAAATACCTGACAAACAGAATAATATATATATCATTCTAATCGGCCCATTTATATCTTATGAGCAAGTCTACAAAATTATGACACCTACATGCAAAGCTAAATCATGAGACAGAAACAGCCATTCTCTAGAACTTCACCCATTTCTTTCTTTTTAATTTTTTACTTTTCACTTTTTTTTTTACCAACCCTTCACAATTAATAGTTGTTTCTCATTAATTATCGGACAGGTTTGTGAAACATACCCAATGAACTGAGAAACTGAAACCCATGATCTTCCCACGCATCCTGCTGCTACTAAGCCTCGGTATAATAATACCAGTTACTGGGCCAGATCCAATGGCAAAGGTAAATATGTACCTAAAAGCATGTAAAAGATAGAATCCAATAATATAGCACATCTATAGATTTGCTGCTATGAGTAAGCTGAGAATTCTACAATTAAATTCAATTGATTTAATAATTTATATCTTAAAAACACTTTTAAATGCCACACGGTGAAGAAAACATACAGGACAGTTCCCAATATTGATCAGTTGTGACCAAGCTCTTCATCTATTGGAGAGCTGATAGCATAGAATACTAGAAACATCGATATTGCCTGCAAAAAGACAGATTTTGTGGGTTAGTCCATGGGCTATGTAATCAAGAATAAACATTTAGACAGCAAAATATATCTGAAAGAGAACATATTGTCCCACTCCAACCAACTGCCTCCCTTAAACAAATCCATTTTCATATTTTATGAGTGTACACAAGACGAAATGTTCCAATATTTCCTCTCAAACACCCTTTCCGAGCTATGAAACATGGATACAAAATATGATACAAGAATACGGCGATACGACAAAATCTTAAAAAATAGGATATGGATATGAATAGGATGTATTAAAAAAAAATTATATTTTTTTAAAATATTTTTTAGTATTATATGATACATGAACTCAAAAAATAATTAATTTACTTGTTTTTTTCCTTCTTTTTTTTTTTCAGTGGACACGTTAATTTGATAAATTCTACTACTTTAATTTCACTATTTTCTTCTTCGGTAAGAAATAAGAAAATATTGAAAAACTACTTTGTATTTATTCTAACAATCATACTCTAATACTATGCAAAAATTACTACAATCTCGATTTCATAATAATTTGAATACGTAACCGAGAGTGTTTGAAAAATATCCAATACTTCTCAAAATTAACATTAAATATCAGATATGTGTAGGAAGTATTGGACGTATCAGGGAGTATCCATGGAGTATCAATATCCAGAATATGGGTACGACATAGATATGACTCCATTTAGAAGTATCCGTGCTTCAAAGCTTTTGAGTAATGTTGACATGTTGTATTACATAGTTTAATATCCCACCAATAGCTTAAGCTATGTGTAAGCTATTCAATTTATCTCCATCCAAAAAAAAATGTCATTAGATAAGAAACATCTCATTTTCACTTCCCTCACCATTCCCAAGTAACTACCAATTAGAAGCGTTTTCCTCCCTTGCTTATCCATCAAGTATAAAGCACCAAGTGCACCTAGACATGAGTACCATCATCATATTTTTCATGCGTGTATCATACTAATATGATATACATATATATCTATAATTTATACCAGCAAACTGTTGAAGTATGAAAAGGGCACCTCCAATGAATGCAACTGCAGCGATAAAGAAATTTGTGACTGAAACTGAGGACAGATATGTCAAATAACTCAAAATAAGGACATACTGCGTGCTAAAATACAACAAGATGATCCAGATAATGCCACAAAAACATAACACTGCACATATCTAAAATAGAACTGAGTGAAAATGGCATCTCCTTAGGGGTGTCTAAAGTGCACCGTTCACAATATGTAAGCATGAGAACCAAGAAGACAAGCACACTTGTCGGGTAATGACAGCATTGATCATTACTGGGAAAAGAACTTGTATGCCTAGAACTTCTTCTAAACTCATCTAAACCAATCCTTATCAAAACTATTTGTGCCTGTTTGTATTTCTCACAACTTCCAAGTTCCAACGATCAAAGAAAGCAGGTTGAGTTATAAGTGCGCACGTGTACTGTCTTTGAAAAGATAATGTTCAAACGAGCGGTGCCTAGCATGGTTTTTAGAATCATACAATCCATGATTCGGTATAAGTTTCAACCAAAACAATTGGAGTCGTGTTGTTTCATTGAAAATGAGTGAATCGTGCAATTCAATTTGTGATTCATAATGATTCACTGTGATTCAGTGAGATTCAGTTGTTTTTGTTTTTATTTTCATAATGCACAAAACAATGTCTTTTTTGCCTCGCTATCAAGAAATTTTTAAAAAAAAAAAATCATTACCTTTGCCGTAAGAATAGATTTGATATGGTGTAAATTGAAAAAAAAATCATTACCACTGTGAAATAGATTTGATATGGTGTAAGCAAACACAGAACTCCAATATATAACAACTAAGAATTTTTAAAATTAACATCAAAGAAAATGTAGACAGGCTGATTTTCATTTTCATTCCCCTTAATGTCACGGGCATAGATGAAAAATCAAAGCAGCTTCATATTATAGCAAACAAAATGCAAGAGGAACCTCAATTTCAAATGTAAGGATATAAATCAAAGAAAACCTCATATTCACATCCAAAAAATTGCCTAAAATAGCTTCATATCTACGATACCAACACCATACTAAGTAGATAAACAAATGTACACAATAAATAAGCATTGAATATCAACCAATAGAAAGAGAAGACAACCAAAAAAAAGAAAAGAAGGTCCACCAACACAAACATATATGAATCCCCAAATGCGAATTTTTAAAAATGTTACAGAAAATAAGCAATTTTTAAGGGCATTCCTTTCACCTTCATTCTTTACCATAACTAATGGAACCCCATATATAAATTACCATTCAACACAGGTGAAAATGTCAGCTAAACTCAACAATCAGACCTTTCAAAAGATTAGGGCACGCACACAAATTTCAGAAAGCCTCAATGAAATATGAGACGTGTGTGTGTGTGTGTATATATGTGGTGTGTGTGCAGATGGAATGAAATGAGGATTACCTTACAGAGTTGATTCAAGGCATGCTTAAGACCTAGAAAGTCCTCTGAGAGCTAAGACGGAGAAGGTATATAGATAGAGTTGGGGGTTTAGAGCAACATCTCGGTCTTCAAAATGGACACGCCTTGGGAAACCCTAACCCTAACACACCAAAATAGACAGAGAAGAAGAGAGACAAAAAGAGGGCTCTGTGTCTTGAAAAAGGGCGGTGTTGTTGGGGGAAAAATTGAGAGAAAACTGAGAGACGCGGAGAGAGAGAGAGAGAGAGAGAGAGAAAACTGAGAGACGCGGAGAAGGTACATGAAGCGTTTTGTGTTTTTAGGCTAAGAATAAATATTGACATCTCAAATTTTAAAGTTTTAAAGAAATTTATAGTTGTGTGATAAGGAGTGAGATTTGAGATTTATTTGGGGAATTCAATTTTTTTGGTAGTAAAATTATTTTATTTTAAAAAAATAATTTTTTAAAATTATTCTTTGATAGTATAGTTTTTGGAGAATGTCAAGATTTCTCTAATAAACTAGATAAATCTGTTTTAGAAACGGATTTCTATTATAATATGAGCAACTTATTTACTCTAATAGATAAATCTAGGTAACTAAGATTTCTTTTATCTTCATATTCCCATGATTGCAGGCTATTTTTTTTAATTGCCAAATCAATTTTGGCCATTGTCAAAAAGAAGAATGTTAGCCTAGTGACTGGTATGACACGTGAATTACGGAGAATAGAAAATCCACGTGGGTGCGCATGGCTAACATTATGCTATGCCTCCTATTGTAAAGTAAAACATATATTATATTTATATACTCCTAATTAATTCATGGTACCTTACTATATTTTGCAGACTTTGATCTTATCCATTTTATGTGCCAGGGAGAATTTTCATCACAAATTTAATCGCTATGAAGTATGAATGTAAATTTATAATTGTTTTAAATTAAAAAAACAAAAAGAAGATCATCGCACTCATCACTAGACGATGTAATAGAATTTCTCTACTATAAATATGTAATGAAGAGAATCACAATCTATATTTTGATTCAATATACTAATTAGTTTATATGGAAAGCCTATCGTATTCATATTAATATTTTTATAATTTAGGATTTAGGATATTGGTCAGATTATATCTTATTTATATCTAATAATCTTTTCATTTTTAGGACCTCCCAATAAGTAAGAATTTGTAAACAGTGTGCAAAGATCTAGGGAAAGGTTTCTTTGTGAGTTGGAGGTGCAGGTGTTGTTGGGTCTTGCGGGGCTCACCACAGTTCCACTCGAATTATCTGACTAATTGATTTTTGTTCAATTATGTTTATAGATTATTTATTAAAAAAAAATAATCTGATAACAGTAGCCATCAAGATCAAGCTCTGCCCAATTGGAACTTCTCTAAATTATCAATCAGTTAAAAAAAACAATAACAAAATGAACAAACAATAAGAACAATGATAAATAATCTGCCAATTACACAGTGAATCTCCATCGCACCATATTTTCCAGAACAAGTGTAAGTGTTGGTGCAGTGCCTGTGTAAATGCATATCTATATATATACATACAGCCTAATATATATAATCTAGGGTTTTAATAAATCGTGTCTCTGTGACGACATTTGTCGTATATTTGCCGTATATTTGCAAATACCTGTTTCAACATATTAGAGGAGGAACAACAAAAAAATTATTTTCATTGCAAGACATGTATTCGGATTCAACACAACGAGTGAACATTTTTCAGCTGATAAAAGTCAATGGCAAGAGGAAATAGTGGAATGACGGAAGAGAATGTTACTTGGATAGAACAGAGAGAGAGAGAGAGAGAGAGAGAGAGAGACTGCGAGCTGTGCAATGGCGAACGGCTAGGGCTCGTTTGCCCTTTCGGCTGCTCCTCTGCCGCTCGCCGTCGATCGAGAGAGAGAGAGGGGGGGTAAGAAGAGATTAGGGATTTTTGGGGAAGAGATTAGGGATTTTTTGTTTTTTGGGGGGGGAATGGAAAAAAAAAAAAGTGGGGAAGGGAGCGGGAATGGAAAACAAAAAGGGGTGGGAATAAAAAATAAATTTTTTTTTGGGGAGAAATGAAATTTAAATAACAAAAGAATGTCGTTTAAATTTTTTTTTTTTCGACGGGAGTTGCCGTCGTCAAAAAAATTTATTTTTTTATTAAAATATATATTTTTTGTAGTTAATGAATTAAAAAAAAAATTCTTTTTTTTTAGTTATTAAAATTGAAAATTTATTTGTTTCATTTTTGTTTTAATGAAAAAAATATTATTATTTTTTATTTGGTAGAAGTAGGGGTAAAAAATAAATTTTTTTTTTGTCAGAAATGAAATTTAAATAACAAAATAATGTCATTTAACTTTTTTTTTTTTTTTTTTTTTTTTTGCGACGGGGGTTGCCGTCGTAAAAAAAAATTATTTTTGTTAAAATATATATTTTTTGTAGTCAATGAATTTAAAAAAAAAAATCTTTTTTTTTTTAGTTACTAAGATTGAAAATTTATTTGTTTCATTTTTATTTTAATGAAAAAAATATTATTATTTTTTATTTGGTAGAAGTAGGGGTAATATTTTAATGAAAAATATTTTCCACTAAAATAAAAGTTAATTTTCTGTGATCAATGAAAAATATTTTTCTACGGCCCATTTTTTTTTTGTTATTAAAAATCATGAACTAATTTTTTGTGGTAGAGGAGAGGGAGTGGCAGTAGTGGTGAAGGTGGTGGATAAGAGATGATGGTGGTGGTGGTGGTGGTGGTGGTGGCGGCGAAGGAGATTAGTGGTGAAGTTGTGGTAGTGGTAGAGTAGATGAAGTGGCAAGGGTGAAGGAGAGGTAATGGTAGTAGTAGTGGCAGTAGTGGTGAAGGTGGTGGATAAGAGATGATGGTGGTGGTGGTGGTGGTGGTAGCGAAAGAGATTAGTGGTGAAGTTGTGGTAGTGGTAGAGTAGATGAAGTGGCAAGGGTGAAGGAGAGGCAATGGTAGTAATAGTGGCAGTAGTGGTAGTGGTGGCAATGGTAGTAGTAATGGTAGTCGTAGAGGTGAAGTGGCGACAGTGGTAGTAATGGTGGTAGTGGAATGGCGTTTGCAGTAGTGGTGAAGGTGGTAAAGGAGATGGGTGGGAGGAGAGAGATGAGTGAGAGACAGATAGAGGATGAGAGAGAGAGAGAGAGAGAGAGAGAGAGAGAAAGAGAAAGACAGAGTGATGAGCGAGAGAGAGACAAAGTGGTCGCTAAAAGTGCATTTTCTTGTAGTGGATAGATAAATCGAGAGGAGCTCAGTAAATAGAGAAGACGGAAGGGAGAGAGTGAGCAACGCGAACACAGTGGGGAGAGAGAGAAGAGAGAGAGAGAGAGAAAGAGAAGAGAGAGAAAGGGACAAAAAAGATAAAGAAATAGAGAGTGAGAGACAGAAAAAGAGACAGAAGAGAAGAGAGAGATGAACGAGAGAGACAGAGAGAGAGATAGAGAGAAGAAAGATGAGCGAGAGAGACAGAGAGAGATGAGAGATGAGAGAGATAGAGAGATGAGCGAAGAGACAGGGAGAGATGAGAGATGAGAGATGAGAGAAGAGATAGATGAGTGAGAGACATAGAGAGAGAGAGAGACAGATAGACAAAAAGAAAAGAGTGATGAGTGAGAGAGAGGAAGATGAAAAATGGGTGAAATGATATAGACAAAGAGAGAGAGAGAGAAAAAAAAAGAGCGAAAAGAGATAAACGAGAGAGAGACAGAGAGAGATGAGTGAGAGAGATAAAGAAAGAAGAGAGATAGAGAAGAGAGACAGAGAGAGATAGATAGAAGAGAGATGGACGAGAGAACACAAGAGAGAAAGAGAGAGAGAGACAGAGAGACAGAGAAAGTGATGAGTGAGAGAGAGAAAAATAAGAGACACAGAGACACAGAGAAAGAGAGAGACAGACAGACAGAGAAGAGTGATGAGTGAAAGAGAGAGAGAGAGAGAGAGAAGAGAGACAGAGACAGAGAGATAGGAAGATGAAAAAATGGGTGAAAAAGTTCCGTGTCTAAAGCCTCCTTTTCTAGTAGTGAGTCGTCTCTATCATTCATGAGTAGAATAGAGGCGCGGATTTGGGAATTGTATATTTTATATAAAAATCAAATTGAAATATTTTATACAATCACACCTATTTAGGGAGTGTGATTAAATATATATATATATATATATATATAATTACACTTATTTAAAAAGTGTGATTAAAAAGTAGTAATGTATATATAATCACACTTTAATTAAAATGTGTGATTAAAAAATATATATATAATCACACTTATTTAAAAAGTGTGATTAAAAAGTAGTAGTGTATATATAATCACACTTTAATTAGAAGGTGTGATTAAAAAATATATAAATAATCACACTTTAATTAGAATGTGTGGTTAAAAAATATATATATAATCACACCTATTTAAAAAGTGTGATTAAAAAGTAGTAGTGTATATATAATCACACTTTAATTAGAAGGTGTGATTAAAAAATATATAAATAATCACACTTTAATTAGAATGTGTGATTAAAAAATATATATATAATCACACCTATTTAAAAAGTGTGATTAAAAAGTAGTAGTGTATATATAATCACACTTTAATTAGAAGGTGTGATTAAAAAATATATAAATAATCACACTTTAATTAGAATGTGTGATTAAAAAATATATATATATAATCACACTTGTTTAAAAAGTGTGATTAAAAAGTAGTAGTGTATATATAATCACACTTTAATTAGAAGGTGTGATTAAAAATATATATATAATCACACTTAATTGAAAAGTGACATAAAAAATAAATATTATCACACTCAATTCAAATTAAGTGTGATTAAAATATCAATCTAATTTTTTTTATCACACTTCCAATAAAAGTGAGATCTTTTTTTTTTTTTTTTTGTCAAAGTGTGATCTTTAACTATTTTTGTAGTAATTTACCCATTTATTAATGTTGACCAACTATTGGGGGGTGTGCGGGTGCGATTCGGGCGGTTTGAGAGTAAAATTATTAAACCAAATGATGGATTGGAAGATTGGTAAATTACAGTTTGGATGAATTGGCAGATTGAAGAATATTCTAACCATTTGTCAAACTTTTGCATAATATATAACACTAACTTGAATAATATTTTCAATATATAACACAAACTAATTTTACATAATATTTTTCATATATATAACTATTAATTTGTAATAAATTTCACATTAAATGTGACAACCTTACTCCATGTTATACTAATGAATCTTAATTATATTTATAATTACATGCTTGATATGATTTTGAGTGCTTATAATATGTTATATGTGTTTTTGTATTTTGATCTGTTCATCGTAGGAAAATGTCCTATTTTCTGCTATAATTTGAAATGGAAGACCGTAGAGACTACAGAAACTGAAATTAACTGTATGATTGTGATTAGCATGATTTTTAGAGTTTATGGTGAAATTTAATTAAAAATTGATTCGGATCAAAATAATTAAATTAATTTGATTTAATTAAGTTTACTTGATTAGACCTAAGACTTGATTAGTCAATATGACTAGTGAGACCTATATATGTGCTAATGGGGACTTAGCTCATATCTTTGAGCTCATTTTTCTAACTCTTGGCTGAGTTATACACTTTAGAAAGGGAAAACACTTGAGTCAGAGAGAGAGAGACCAATTCTTGGAGATTGGATTTCAAGATTGAAGAATTGGGAAGCTAGGCTCAAGAAATTGTTAGAGTTAGAAGGATTGAAGGCTCCAAGTGAGTATTTGAACTCTAATTCATGAGTTAAAGTTCATGAATATGTGTATTCAAGAAGAATTGGTGAATTGTTGTACAATACAAACTTAATATGTAGAATTTGGTGCCAAATTGCATATGCATGCATAATTTTGTTAAGCTTCATGATTTTGATCATCATTTGTATCATTTGACATGGAATTAGAGTCTATATTTCACATGCATGCATCATCCTTGAAGATATGAAACTTGGTTGCATGTATTTTGAAGTTGTAAAAAAGAATGTGAAATGATTTGGGAACTGGATCATGGCTTTGAACAATTAGACTCAATTTACCTATGTTGTCATGTTATATAATGTCTTTCCATGTTTTTAAACCACAAACACGAGCTTTAGACCTTTGAACATCAAGTTTGAGCTTCAAACACAATCCTGGAAATTCCAGAATTCGGCCTGTTCGCTCGAGCGACTCCCAGAAGTTTTACAGAGAATTGCACGGTGGCTTAAGCAGCAAACCTTGCGGTTGAGCGAGCCTTGTTTTACTTGGCTCATCGCTCGAGCGACAGAAGTCTCTCTCGAGCATAAAATTCATGCAACCAATACTTTCACAAAGTTTTACAGACTGCTTGAGCGACCAAAACTATGCTCGAGCGAGATGCCCTGTTTCAAAAATTTTTGAAAAACAGTATTATGTTCCAATTTCCGTTCTCTTCCATTTCTAAGCATTCTTGGACACGCATTAAGCATTCGAAATGAGAGTTAAAAGGGCATGAAAGAAGCCTACGAAGTTAAGTAAACGAAAGAATGGATTGATGAATTGTATTATGACCCAATGTGTTATGAATTATGTAAGGTCAAGTGCAATGCAAATCAAGCACTAGAACACTGTGAGTAATATTTTTGACGAAAGAGTATTTTTGATGAATCAGGCCCATTTCATATTTTTGTATATACATTATTTTCTAAATGACGCATATATGGTAAGGTTCTAAACCTTTGAAGTGACATTATGAATGAGTATTCTAATCACTTAATTCGAAATGAAATATGCGAAGTGATTGACGAAGGAGTATGAAATGGGCCTAAGGCTGTTCAGTATATTCAGTAAGGATGTAGATTGGGCCTAAGGTCGTTCTGTATAATTGTTAAATAGGCCGAAGGCTGTTCGGAATAAGAAATTGAATAGACCTAAGGTCGTTTTGGATACAAGGATGAATATGTATATGACCATGGATCTAAATGTGTGCACACAAATGTGTATATGAAATGGATCCAAGGTCGTTTTGAGTGTAAATTGGACCCAAGATCGTTTTGCCTATGATGGACCCAAGGTCGTTTTGTGTTTGGGATATGATAGAAAAGACCTGAGGTCGTTCTGCTTTAACATTGATTACTAAGTGTAATAGTGAATTATGATTATAAGAATCTTGTTCATGAACTTCTCTGCTTGGGTATTATTTACTGAGCGTTAGCTCACTGTTTATATTTATGTATGTAAGTGAATAGTGGGATGTCTAGCCCCAGCTCAATCTTGCACAAGTTCAGCCCAAGTCAATGTTAGATTTGCTATTATTTATTATTATAATTATGTATTTTTTTTTAATGTGACCGGTTGTGGGAGATCAGTGGGGATGTCTGTTGTGGGTGTGTCAAGAAAAGAAGGAAATTGGGGGTGTCTGTTGTGCCTCGCATTTATTGTTGTGCAGTTATATGGATATATTTTGAGAATCATTTCGATGATTCAAATTATTTATATTTTAGAATGTATCAAGTAAAATATATTTATAAAAAAATTAAGTTAATTAGACATCATTAATCATTTTGTCAAATTGCATTTATATTTAAAAAATAATTAACAATTGTAATTTAAAGTATAAAAATTAATACAAATATGAGTGAATAAAATGATTAACAATATCCGATTAATTTAATATTTTATAACTAAATTCTACTCGATATATTCTAAAATATAAATAATTTAAATTATCGAAACAAATTCTGAAATAGGCTCATATTGGCACAAGAAGTGTAGTTTAGTACAGTGAGAAGAGTTTAGTTTAATTGAATTCGGGGACTATCACATTACAAAGCCAAACACCCCTAATTTGATAGAAATATATAATACTCTTGACATTTGATAAAAATACACGAACATTTCTTGAGTTTATGTGATCTTTAAAAATAAATTATTAATTAATTTTATTGATTATAATAAATGGTAACAACATATCAATAAACATTATCAAATTTTTTTTTAAAAAAATATTATGAAGAATGCTTATTTTTTTTTATTTTCCATATTAAAATTTGAATATGCAGAAAAACTGCAATTGAGGTGCTATTGACTCAATTTTAATAACTTGTTTGGTTCATAAATTGATAAAATATGAATGAAATATAATTATACCTTATGATTAGTATCTATAAAGAGGTAATTATCTAAAAGTCCTATCTACACATTTGGTGGTAGCTTAGGTCCTATCAAAAAAAATTTGAACCAATAAGTCTCATGTACAGATAAAAAGACCTTTTGCCCTTTAATCCCAAAACTGAGAATGTTCTCAATTTCAAAGCTGAGAATATTCTCAATTTATAATTATCAAAACTAGGAAATTTCTCAATTTTTTTTCTAATTTGAACTGGGAATATTATCAAAAGTATAAAAACTAAAAATTTTATAATTATCAATTTTGAGAATTTTCTCAATTTTTCATAATTAAAATTGAGAATATTATAAATTGAGAAGGTTCTCAATTTCAAAAAAACCCAAGATCTCTCTCTATCTCTAATGGCAGTGGCCGATCTATCTCTGCAAATTCCCTGAGTGAGGTGACGGTAATTTCCTCAATTTACACACCAACTCCGATTCGACGACCATTATAGTACTAGTTCTCTTTGCTCTGGTCTTCGGATTTCTCAGCTGAAAGAAGAACTATGATGAAGATCATCATCAGGATCATCAGATTGTTTCTAGTAATGTCAGAAATGAGGTCCAGAAATCGGATTCGTCTACGGTTGATCGATGGTATGAGTATTCGGATCATCAGACGGTGTATGATTCATCTGGTGTTGGTGGATTGAGGAGGACTAGTAGGACCAGTAGCTCGTATCCAGATCTGCGTGAAGCGTCGCCTTGGGATGCTACCGCTGATGATCAGTGGCGATTTTCCGATGATAATCAAGTGGATGCGTATCGGCATTCAGAGTCCGATCGATTTCGCAGACGACGGAGTTGGAAACAGATTGAAGAAGAAGAAGATGATGAAGGATCTGATTGTAGCAAGACTATTCATGTTGACCAGAGACTGGGTCTGTGGAGAGAGAGAGAGAGAGAGAAAGAGAGAGAGAGAGAGAGAGAGAGAGAGAGTGTGTGTGTGTGTGTGTGTGTCTGGTTGGCGAGGAGGTCTCGGAAGGGTAAATTGGCCTATTAAAAATTAATGGGACTTGAAGGAGCAAATAATTTTATATAGGACTTAATGGATTATAAGTTTACAAAATAGGACTTGTATGTAAATGCCCCTATTATAAATTTATTCTTATCAATTTAAAAATTACTTAGGAGTTAATATTCACTAGTAAAAATGTTAGGAATTCTAAATATATTTTATTAATATTTGACAAAATGTTTTACATAGGTATATGACCCACACCTATATAAGACATAAAATGCTAGTAAAATATTTAGAGTTTTTAGTATTACTCACCATCTACTATACCTCACATAGACCATATATAGACTTTATACTTAGAAATTAATCTTTACCACACAATCATCCACTTAAAAATTTCTGAATAAATAAATCTGAGTTAGTAGACTTCACCATATTTCACAATTTTTTTATTTTTTTTAATCCGAATTTCTACCTAAATTTATAAATGGAACACAACCGAGATTTACCACATTCATATCTATATGGCTCCGTTTGGGAAGAAAAAAATTAGGCTTTCTTTTTTTTTTTTTTTGTGTGTGTGCTAAAACAACCACAAAAGAAAAAAATTGGGCTTTTTTTTTTGGCTAAAACAACCACAAAAAATAAAATAAGTTTTTTAGTCTAATAAAACAAAACATCACATCTAATTTATAATAATTACATTTTTTCTCTTAAAAAAAGTAAAAAAGCTAAAAAAATCAACAAAACAAAAAATTCTTTCCAAATAAGACCTTTTAACCCATGTTAAAATAGTCAAAAAAAAATTAAAAAAATCAAAAAACAAACCCACTCTCCAAACAAACCTATAATATATATATACACATATTGAAAACGTACTGGCAGAGCGAGAAGGAGTGAGAGGGATTTCTCCTCTTATATATCACTGCTCTTCCAAAGCCTCTTTTCGCTCTCTCTAAAATTCATTCTCGCTCTCTCTCTCTCTCTCTCTCTCTCTCTCTCTCTCTCTCTCTCCAGATGGGTTTGTGGGTTGGATATAGTTTGTTTGTGCTGTTGAATCTTGTCCTCCAACAAACCCATGTTGGAGGATGCGACTTCTTCCAAGGGAAGTGGGTCGTACCCGGTCTACAACTCCACCGCATATCCATTCATAGAGAAAGAGTCCAACTGCGAGAAAAATGGACGCCCTGATCGAAACTATCTCACTCACACTTGGCGACCCCTTGACTGCAACTTACCAAGGTATCCAATGTATTATTATATGTAACCTTTCTTTCTTTTTCTACGATCATGTACTGCTCGTCTAGGCCGCATCCCCACCTTGCATTTCCTACTTGCAGGGTTATTGGGTCCACTTTTAGGCTTAATTTTGATAATCCGAACCGTTTATATTTTAAGATTTGTTTAGTATATCATATCTGTAAAAAATCAAGTTGATCAAATATCAGAAAGCATGTGTTCAGCAAATTGTTTATTAAATTCTTTAAAAAATAGTTTTTAGTTCGAGTTTTCCGAACACATGTTTTCTGATATCCTATCAACTTGATTTTTTACAGGTATGATATACTGAACAAATCTTAAAATATTAACGGTTCGGATTATCAAAATTGAAACTAAAAGTGAGCCCAATAACCCTACAAATAAAAAATACAAGGAGGGGATCCTGATTCGCTCGTCTATGGTACCTTTCTTGCTTATGCATCATCACCGTTGAGGGCCCCCATTCTCTAATTTATTAAGTGTTACATCATTTTCATCATAAATAGGGACAAATTTATGATGCAAACTTTAAATAAGCAGAAAAGCTAAGGGTTGTTTGGTCATTGGGCTAAATAATCAAGGACAAAAAAAAGTATAAAAATCACAAAAGGATAAAAAAAAATTTCACCATTTCAAAATTAAAAAATCAAAAAAATCAATCAAGAATACCAAACGAACAAAAAAGTCACAGGCTAAAAAAGTCAAAAAAACCAATAAAAAAGTCATTACCAAACGAAAGTTAAGTCTTAGAATTGGGAGTCAGAATTAGAGGTTAAAAATTAAATTGATGAAGTGTGTGTACATACGACATGAATGAAATTTTATATAAGATTAATGATTTGTGCCTCAAAACTTTTTGCACCGAATGTCCCCTAATGTCCAAAACGACGTCGTTTTGGGCATTAGTTTTTTTTTTTTTTTCCTTTTTTTTCTTCCATTTTTCCAGTCGTTTTTCCATTTTCCATTTTCGCCGCAGAGAGGAAGAGGGAGAGAAACAAAGAAGAGAGAGAGAGAGAGAGAAGAGGAGGAGAGGAGAGAAGGGCCCCCTCCTGTGCCTCGCCGCTGCCGATTGTCGATCATCGCAGCACCGCGATCGTCGCAGCCCACCACCGTCGCCTCCGGCCTCGCCTCCGCCTCGCCTCTGCCTCCATCCGGTTGATATGGCCCCCTCCAGTCCTTGCTCTTCTTCCTTCTTCTTCTTCTTCTTCTTCTTCTCTTCCTTGCTCTTCTTCCTTCGCTTCTTCTCTTTTTTCATTTTCGGGGCATTCGGGGCCGGCTGAATTCGAGCTCCATATCGGAACTCTTTCTGAATTTTTATGTCTAGATCCCTAATATATTGATGTGAAATTTTAAACAGTTTTTGAATTTTTATGTCTATGTCTGGATCGGTAATATTACTATAAATATAATAGCAACATGATAAAAATATTATAAATAAATTTTAACGATATGAAATATTAAAAAATTAAAATATATTATAATATTTATTATAAGATGTTAGGGTTATATTATTGGTGGTGCTACACGCAATATGTGTTATAATATTTTTTTTTTTAAAATTATAATTTCATCTATTATATAAATTATAAAAATTTAAAATTTTTAAAATAATATCATCTCATCTGTTTATATACTAATTAATATATCTATGAATACATAGTATTTTCGGAATATGGACACGTGGTACTCCATAAGGTTTTGATTGGTGGAGAAGCACAAAGGTCCACGATTTATGTTAGAAATGGAAGAACAACATGGAGTTAACTAATTGGTGATTGACTTAGAGTATAGACACATGATACTCCGAAAATATTGAATAATCTTCCGAATACATATAGCATTATTTTATAATAATGTGTAGCGGCTCCATTAAATGGAGACCAGTGGGGACCATGGACGCGCTGTCACATTTTGATTATTTAAATTATTATATTATAAAATTGGTTGATTATATTATCAAAAAAATAAAAAATAAAAAAAGAAGTTTAATTAAACATATGTAATACCATTATCAGACCCTGATTATTTTTAAATAAAAATTATTAAAATTATATTAATTATTTATTTTTTTAAACATAAATGTAGTCAATACATATGTTCAATTAATTTAATTTTTTTTATTCCTTCACATGGATACTCTCCACATCATTAAAATTGTATTAGAGCTTTCAAATTACAAATCTTAAACATTATTGTAATTTCATATATTTGTACAAAGAGGACTGTCTTGGCTCTTGCCCAGAAAGTCCAGTTTTAGATTCGTTAGGTGATTATTTGTTAATTTAGTTTTGGTGGGACAAGTAGACCCTCACAATTGGGCTGTGCGACATCCTCCTAATTTTTGACCCCCTAATCCCCATAAATTTCGAACCAAGGCAAAAAAAATATATATATATATATATATTTGCCCAAAACGATGTCGTTTTGGGCATTAGGGGGATTAGGGGGGGCTTTTTTAGGGGGACAAATCATTTCCCTCACAATTAGTTTAATTGAATTAAAGTAGGGTTGAAATACTAATAAATCTTAAAATGTGATCTTTTTAATTGTTTAGTCCTTTCTCTTTTCTTTTTTTTTTTATAAACCCAAAGGTCCCATTAAAGTACACAAAAAGGTAGTCACTTAACATGTTTGGGTTTAATTTTCTAAGGATAAAAGTAAATTTTTCTAAATGTAAAATTACATATTTGGGCAATTCACATTATAGAGGTTTTAGATTTTCCCTCCTAGAACAAATCTCACATTACGAAAAAAAAATGTAACACTCTAATAACATAACACTCTAATGTAATACTAACGTAACATCAAATGTAAAACACTAAAAAACTCTTTGGTGCATTTTTTCTAAACGTAACAACGTAACACTCTAAAAAAAACTCATTAGTGGACTTTTTTCCAAACGTAACACTCTAATGCAACACACACAAAAAACTTCTTAGTATATTTTTTTTTAACTAAACGTAACACTTCAATCAATGTAACACACCAAAAAAATTCATTAGTGTACTTTTTCCAAACGCAACACTTCAATCAATGTAACCCCAAACGTAACACTCCAATGTAACACACACAAAAATACTAAAAAATTCATTAATATAATTTTTCTAAACGTGACACTTACAATTTGAAATTATACATTTGTTCAAAACTTACTAAGGAATTTTTTCACATCCTTTTGGAATGGTTTGAAGAATCACATATACTTTTTTGGGAGTGTTACACTTAGAAAAGGTACTCCAAGAGGTTTTTTATGTGTTACATTGGAATGTTACACTAAGAAATTTTTTTAGAGTGTTACATTTGGAAAAAGTACACGAAGATTTTTTTTTAGTGTTATATTTGAGTGTTACATTTGAGTGTTATGTGGGAGTGATACAGTTTGAAATTATATATTTGCCCAAAGTTTACTAAGGGATTTTTGTAATACTTTTGAAATATTTGAAGAATCTCACATCCTTTTGGAATGTTTAAGGATCCCATATTTTAAGTTATTTTTGTACTCATTTTGAAATGTTTTATAAATAAAAAAGATTCTCATATAAAAATTTATCCCAAATTTGATTATCATAGATTGTGTACATTACCTTTCTAGAGAGAGAGAGAGAGAGAGAGAGAGAAGGAAACATAATAAGGGTATAACTGTAAATTTAATTTCTAAATAGTATATTAAATTTACCTTTCCAAAATCAATGGAACTAATTCGTCTATAAAAAAATCCTTGGACTAAATGGATTATCATTCCTCAAAATAGGATTTATAGGTAAATTTTATATACAAACCAAACCAAAAAAAAAAAGGAAAAATTACCGATAAATCCCAAATCAGGGAATGTTATTTCATTTGGTCCTATGTTTTTTTTCTTATGAACCATTTGGTTCTATTTAGTTGGGGAGGAATCTTTTTATTTGATTTGATATTGGTAGAGTTTACATAATTATCCCCTTTTTTATGGTATTCACATGTTTCTGGTGCTGACGTGGTTTTTGTTTGGTTGGGTAACGTATTTTTACATTGCTTGATTTATATATATATATATATATATATGATTCAGTGATTTGCGGTGAAATTGGTTAATTTGTTGATGTGGAGTATTAGTTGTGGGATTTGATTTTGTTACTTTGGGAACTCTGTCGTCGTGTTGTGGGTTCTCGTCGTTGGCGATGGTATGATCTTTTCTTTCACAAGGTGAGTGTGTGGGTGAAGTGATGTGTTTATTGGGTTGTTTTGTTTTTGGAAATGGATTTGTTTTGATGTTTCCGTAGATGTCTTTGGTGGTGTGGGTACTGGGGCTCTCAGTGCTTTGTTTTTAACTTTTTTTGGTTAATCTTTTTTTGGTCACCTGACAGTGGGGGATTTGTTGGGGCTGTTGTGTTGGTTTCATGTTGTATCAACTGGTATGCTTATTTATTTATTTTCTTATGTATATTTGTGTTTAATCTTTTGTTGTGTGGCCTAACGTTGGCCCATGGGGGTGTGTTTGTTGTGCTTTGTTCTATTACCCGAACACAGGGTTGTTTTCCGTAGCGTTCGCGATTGTCGACGCAGAGAACGCATCAGACTGGGAGTGGTTTCTTTGCCAGTTGTCGGAGGTTGTTGATCGCAGTCGAACATTGACATTTGTACCGGACCGTCAGAATGTGTGTTTTATGCTTATTGTGTTCAAAACATTTTATTTTTAGCAATGACAAAACCATCCGCATAATGCAACCACATCTGTAAGCTATGTTCCATGATGTCGACAATATGCATGTTTTTCATGGGCAAAAAGTCTATAACATTAGCATTAACAAATGGCAACAAAATCATCGTAACACAGGATGCACTCACTCACGACATTCAACGTAGACAAACATAACACACAAGACATTCAAGGTAGACAAACATAACACACAACGTGAAACTCCGGAATTACATATTCTATCAGCTGTGATCCACACAGTACATCACAGCCATCCTCGCACTCATTTCATTCTTAGTTTCTTTTTTTTTTCTTTTTTTTTTTGCTGTGAACATATATCATTCTTAGATTCTGTCAATCTGTTTTTTGCTCAGTTTATGGGGCGCACATTGCCGAACAACTGGTACAGGACGTTGGGTTTTAAACAAATGCTCAATGTCTTTGGGATGTTAGTGTGTTAATCATCTAAGCAGTGTTATGCACAGGACATACAACATGGTTTTCCTGCGCGTGACGTGTGTGTGGTTCGACAGCTTAGTTCATGGAACATCATGATATATGTCAACTTTGTAAAGTGGAATGGTGAAAATGACACCATTTTTTTACATTCTCTACTTTAATGTTTGGGTCATAATGCCAACCAACTCAGCAGACACACGTCAAATTTTTACTGGAATGTGTATGTGATATTATGATTGGAACCCAGGTGGGCTGTCTAATTATAACATCATCATCTATCACACAATAAAAATGGTAACACAGTTACATTGCAGCACTTAATGTTGTAACACGGCGTAACATTAACCCCAAGTGTACAAAACACTGTTAGTGAACACATATCATCTCCATCACACAGAACATAAATGTACCAAACTCATATATGTGAATTGCACATTGGGAAAACAATAAACACACCAACATTTAGACCATGATCCCATCGTATTATAATGTCACTTGCTCACAAATTAAAAGGTAACCCGACAACATATAAAACCAAAACATTATTCGTCGATTTAAACCATAAATAAGTTGACGTAAACAATACCAACAACTACATTCAGTCATGTCTAAAAAATAAACACTAACACAATTTGCAAAGCCAAAATATATATATATATATATATATCAATTAGTCACATTGGAGACTGTGTTTAGTGACATTGGGTGCTGTCAAAGAACTCACAATATCCTTGCACGCAGTCCCTTGCTTGGGTCGTTCAGGAACATTTTCACCATCACCGAGCGTAAAATAGGTGGCGACAACCCATCTATCGTGTTCTCAACCTCGATGCCATGTACGTATTGGTGGATTATGTAACAAATAAAAATCCCACAATCTACCCTGCAATATAATACACCACGGGCCACGTTATTTTCATTACAATTCAAGAAAAGCGAACCTCAAACATAACTCCAAACATCGCGCGTTATTTTCTTTCGATGTAAGATGCCACCCAATATGACACACTATGCAATTTTCACACACTACCCAATATCACACAAACTCAACCAAGGGGGAACCAAATTCAACGACAAATCCAGTTAAACACATTAACATTCGTATCGTATTTCAATCATATTGACAACAACAATATTACATTTTCAACAATATTGATTTCCTAATTAATCCACATCAAGCACACCCCAAAACAAAATTGGAACACCAGAGGCATATGTGAAACACTAAAACAACACAACATAACCATCAACAACATCATAACATAGCATCAGATACTAGCATAACAAACCCCCCACCCCTAAGTGCCACTAAACGACACTGAACTAGACCCATTTCGGATGGAAACAACATCACTGTGCAGTATCCAACATCAATCGACAATCACAAATTCCAATTTAACATCATTACAGTTGTAGGAAACCCTCAAAACAACATCGTCATAACCATACCTGAGGCCATGGGTCACCAAACACAACCGGCGGTCATCGTCGAAGGTCGTATGTGAACTTGTCGGCCACCCCTCCCTAACGTTGCACGTAACGTTAATTGATTCAGTGCTCGCTCTGAGTCGGCGATGGAAATGTAATCGCAGCAAGGGTTTCTCCTATTTCTAGGGTTCATCATGAATATGGATGTTAAAGTTGAATGTTAAATTAAGGCTCCAACAGTACCAAAATCAAATGACACAAACGTTGAAACACACAGAACCTTCCATCTTTGTCCCTTCCGTTTCGATCGGTAAGGGGAAACCAAAAACCTCTATAGTATGTTGTCAGGACACATTCGTAATTTCCACATCACCAAAATGCCCCATACACCCCTACCATTTGGGTGACACGCGTTGAAATTCTGTACATTAACATTACATTGGGACTTATGAGTTTAAAAGATAAAAAACAGGATTAATTAGTTCACAAATTCCTAACTTGGAATTTATTGGTGTTTTATCCAAAATAAAAAATAAATAAATAATATACACAGTGATGTATTAAGTTTGTGTTGATTTATTTTAAATCAAAAAACATATTCAGTGTGTTTGGTTTCATTTTTTAAATTCAGTTTTTTGAAAATTAAGTTTTTTTGTTTTTTAAATTTTTTGTTTTTAGTGAATATTTTTTAAATTTTAAGTAATTTTTTACTTTTTTAGATGCACATTACTTAAATGTATCTAAATTATAAATTTTTGTGAAAAAAATATTTTAAAAAATTAATAAATACACAAAAATACGAAAAAATGTACAAAATTTTCATTTTTTTTTTGTATTTTTGATATTTAGTGAATTTTTTAAAGATTTTTTTCACAAATATTATACTTTTTAAGTGTATTTATGTTAGGTGTGTCTACAAATTAAAAAAATTGCTTAAAATATTTAAAAATTTATTCAAAACAAAAAAATACAGAAAATAAAAGAATTTTCTAAAAAGTGTTTTATGAAAACGAAACCAAAACCAAACAAGCTGATTAAGTTTCAAAAAAATAATCATACCATTATGTTAATTTATTTATTTTTTTGTATAAAATTTATGTTTATAAATCATTTTTCAATGACAATACATTTTCACATCACATCTGTTGTATTAATAGTTATAAGTGTGCCACATCAGATAATAAATAAAATTTGATTAAAAAAATTGTAATTATTTATGTGAGTGAATTTCTGACCACACTGCCAACTCAGTATTCAACTGGAGAGCACTGACGGAATAGATGGTGCCTGAACGACCTGCAACAGAAAGAAGAGACTCCGGCAGTGATTCGTCCACCCGGGGCACTCCGATGATTAAATCAGTAATCAAATATCTGTCAAAGATAATCAATAGTGCTAAACTTACTGTTCTGAATATAAATTGCGTACCTTAGACCCATGGGGGTGCCTCTCTTTTATAGCCAACTCAATCCTAGTCCCTATAGAAGCTTAGCTTCAATGGACTTCTTGCTCCATGCCTATCTTGGACTTTTCAATAGATAAAGATAAACTCCCTAAGAGTTATCCAGGCTGAAGTCCTTCATCATTCTAGGACTCTTGTCCCCTATCCGCTTATCCCGGACTCCGATATCTTCGGAGATAACCTCGGCCTAGCCGAGATCACCTCGGCGTCATGACCAGGACACGTGGCACCTCGGCTGACACGTTGGCGTCACCTTGGCCACGTATTGGTACCAAGGTTGTTAAAATCAGGATCCTAAGTAGGATCGGTGAGAGGGTCTGGTGGATCGGATCGAGGATCGTAAGATCCTACTTTCTATTAAAAAAAAAGATAAAAATTAAAATTAAAATGATACATATTAAAAATAAGGTGAAAAACCATAAAATCTACGATCCTACTTGCGATCCTACCTACAATCCTATACGATCCCATACGATCCCATGCGATCCTACACGATCCTACTTACGATCCTGTTATAACATCGATCCTACAACGATCTGGATCGTTTTGGCAAAGTAGGATCGTACGATCGTACGATCCTACGATCCGAATCGCGATTTTAACAACCATGGTTGGTACTCAGAAAATATATCCCCACAACTGCCCCTTAGGTTCTATTACCTCGGCATCCTGGGGTGATGGAACCTATATCATTCATGTCTGTTATCTTGCTGTATGATCCATTTACCGAGGTCGTTATACACCGGCCTCTTTCAACCAGATCTTGTAGTCTGTCTCATCAAGGTTTCATAATTTTTAACCAAGATTGTCCAAGTTCCTCAGCCGAGATCACTTCCAGGCCGAGGTACTACTCCATAAAATCAAGAATTCCAAGAGCTCCCTCACGCGTATGAGCTGTTATGCATAATAACTCAACCGTTTTATCCACGCGTCTTCCCACTACTGGATCGTATTTGATACGCGCCTGTAAGTTGAATTTTTCTTACGTGCACCGTCTGTCGCATACATCTTTTTAGGCACATTAATTGCCTTTTTTCCGCCGTTTCGAGTTTTAACAAAACTTCCTTCCTTCCCCTGTCTTTTCACTTTTGCCTCCTTATCCTCAAGCTTCCAACTCTTTCTTTCTCTAATTCCTTCAGAATACGCCATTGTTATAGATTTTCAAGCTCTGTAGCAGCTTTTATTCCTTTCCTCCGGTGAAGCTTTTGTTGTTCTTTCCTGACTGTGATCGTCTTCTGACTTCGGCGTTCCTTACACCGACCTTACTTTTTCTGGTAAGCTACTGTTCCTCTCGATTTTAGTTCCTGGAAAAGCTTTACCTTATTATCTGTTGTTATTGTTGTTCTGCTCAAAATTTTTGATTCATAAATCTCTATGTTCTTGAGCACATCACGATTTTGTTTCTGCCCAATTTGTGTCTTGAATACGCATACACTATTCACCAATTTGCTCACTTTTGCCACTGTCCTTGGCCTCGTGCCTTTGTGCACATTTTTTCACAGTTTTCTTGTTAGTTCACCACTTGTTCTTGATTCTAAAACACATTCTTACTTTTCTGTTTTCTGTGACTTTTCCAGATTTGTGCCTTTAATCTTCGTTTCCATAGAACTAGGTTTGGGATATGTTTGTAGAACCCATAAATTTTAAGAGAGATTGAAACGATCCCCCCAGATCCTTACCTTAACTCGTATTTAGGTTCTTGCCGTGGTCGCTAAAACCCTTACAAAACCTCTCATTTCTTGAAATCCAGCTCCCACAATTTTAAGTCGATATCATGGGTATGTGGAAGCATAGGGTAGACACCCCGACCAAGTTAGAGCATTTTAGGCGAGAGTTTGACATCCCGGCCGACGTTCATCTGAGGTTGGTTGGGGAGGATGACTCTATCATGCCCACAGCTGATTCTATGCCCTTCCCTGTTGTAGCTTTTATCGAGTACGGATTTCGGCTCCCACTCAATATCCTTTTCCGTGAGATAATCCATTACTATAAACTGAACCCAATGCAGCTTGCCATCAATTCCTACCGAGTCATAAATGGTATAATAGCCTTAGCTAAACAAGAGAACGCTAGGGTCACCTTAGCCAACATCCAATATTGCTACACCATGTGTGGCCTCAAAAAAGACACAGGCTATGCTTACTACCTAAAACCGAGGTCCACAGAGTACAAAATCGTTGCCGACCTCCCAGACTCCAACAAGGGAGCTGGGGATGATTACTTCATTACCTCGGGGAACTGGGAGTTCACTCCAGATGAGGACCTCCATCTCTATCATCTTCCTCGAACAGTTTTTGTAGAGAGTAATGGTAAGAGCCCTCTACTCATACTTTACTTGTCTTTAAAATCTTCAATACTTCAATTATTCTAATGTCTGTTTTTTCTTGTAGCTCTACCTCAGCCACCAAAGGGCTTTCGCCAGTCTTTCTTTCCCAGCAAAGACTTGAAGAGGCTTTTGGATTTGCCAGTCCACAAGCGCAGAGCCCCTCTGCTGCTCAATTTCATCCCAACATACAAATCAGTACTCCCCGACGTCCCAAAGAAAAAGAAAAGTCATTCTCCTCCTTCTGTCACAACTTCTCAAGTAGCTTCCTCATCTCGGCCAAATCAAGGATCTATTTCAGATCCAGCAGAGCAGCCATCCACCTCAGCTCCCCAACTGATCCCGCTATCCGAACGCCGTCGTCGACGCCGAATTATTTTTGCCGCTGAGATGGGTCGTCAAAAAGCAGTTGCTAAGGACCTCTTGGCCAACATCCCATTTATTGTCGACGTTGAACCAGCACGATCTCAGCAAAAACCAAAACAAAAGAGGATAAAGAAAGCTCAGCCAAAGGCAACGGTGACTCAGGTTGATACTGAGGATACCTTGCCAATTTCCAAATTGGCTGAGAGTGATAAGGCCCCATCAGTTGCCGAGAAGAGGCCTGCCGAGGCCCAACCATCTGAATCCACAAGATCAAAGAGGCCGAGGTCATCCTCTGCAACAACTTCGGGCTCCATGAGGTCTGACTCCCCCTAGGCCCCTCAAATCACATTGGAGGACAGGCCAGTCAGAGCTGGTGACAGCGCCGATGATGTAAACGTCGGTGTTGCCCTTAGCACAGCTGTGCTTCTTCCTGGAGATCTCGACTGAAATGCCGAGATGAGCGAATATGAAAACTTTGTGCTGATGCTCCAGCATTCTGTTCAAGCAAGTCTTCATACTTGGTGTTTTTTCTTTCTTTTTTATACTTGGAAAATTTTCTGATAACTTCTACTCTATTCATTTTCTTTAGGCAATCCAACACGCCCACTCCTTCTCAATGCAATCTTTTGAGACAAGGAAGGCGTTGGCCGACAAGACTAGAGAGGCCACTAGTCTGCTGAAGACCAACAAAAGCTTACAATAAAAATGAAGACTCTGGCAGATTAGGCTGAGGCCGCTGTCAAAGCCAAAGACGTGGCCGAGGAAAAGGTAGAAGCTGCTGATGCCATAAAAAAGGTGCGTGAGGCTCAGAAGAAAGAGGCCGAGGAAAAGACGGTCGAGGCCCAAAAGGAACTCCAAGATGCCTTGGCCACCAAGAGGCCGAGCTTAAGGCCGCCAATCAAAAGGGATACAATGAGGGGGTTGTCGATGTTACAGCGGATTACGAGAAGCAGGTGAAGCAAGCATGCAACAAGGGTTTCGCCCTTGGTTAGATGACTTTGCTGAAAAAGCTTGAAATCCCCGATGACTCCCCCCTCAGGAACACCGACGTCCTTCCTCTGCCGTTCCCCCCAACTCCAAGCCAATCCGACTACGATTCTGAGTCTGAGGAGGAGGCTTTGGTGAGAAAGTCAAAAGAAGCTGCTGGGGCCAAGTCCCCTACTCAAAATGAGCAAGTCTTAGACTTGACTCAAGATGAGGAGGGTGATGAGGTTCCCAAGGATGCTACTTCTGAGAAGGCATCATCGGACGTGCCTCTCGCCGACAAGAGCCTTGATCAAACCATTCAAGAAATAGATGCCGAGCTCGCGGCTGAGAAGGCTACCGAGATGTCCTCCCAGCAGTCTTCTGAGCTTCAAACCCAACCACCTGGTGTTGCCGAAGAGTCTTAATTTTAATGTCTTTTTTCTTTTGTATTCTGTACCTTGCACTTTTTCTTTCTCTGGAACAATGCAAGTTCTTCATGTGGCTGATGTGCCTTCATTTGAATATAAATACAACTTTCTCTTATGAATGCTTGTATCTTTGTCTTCTCTTTATTGCTCTTGTATGACTCCATACTTAGAGTTATTTCGCATATCTTCAATGTACACTTTAACTGTGTAATCTTCTCGGGGTGAAATACCTTGGTTATACCCTCCAACGGTTTACATCGGTAAGTACATAAGTACTTAGTTTAATACAACTTTGGCCTTAATTTGTAAATGTTTTCACAAATTTCAACAAGTGTTAAACAAATTCTTCACAAATTTCAACAAGTGTTAGCCATAACCTTAGTTTAACTTCAACTTGTAAATTTTTCTCAAATTTTAACAAGTGTTAAACATGATATCAGTCTAACTCAACTTGTAAATTTTTCACAAATTTCAACAAGTGTTAGCCATAACCTTAGTTTAACTTCAACTTGTAAATTTTTCTCAAATTTCAACAAGTGTTAAACATGATCTCGGTCTAACTTCAACTTGTAAATTTTTCACAATTTCAACAAGTGTTAGACATGATCTCAGTTTAACTTCAACTTGTACATTTTTCTCAAATTTCAACAAGTGTTAAACATGATCTCGGTCTAACTTCAACTTGTAAATTTTTTACAAATTTCAACAAGTGTTAGACATAACCTTAGTTTAACTTCAACTTGTAAATTTTTCTCAAATTTCAATAAGTGTTAACATGATCTCGGTCTAACTTCAACTTGTAAATTTTTCACAAATTTCAACAAGTGTTAGACATAACCTTAGTTTAACTTCAACTTGTAAATTTTTCTCAAATTTCAACAAGTGTTATACATGATCTCGGTCTAACTCAACTTGTAATTTTTTCACAAATTTCAACAAGTGTTAGACATAACCTTAGTTTAACTTCAACTTGTAAATTTTTCTCAAATTTCAGCAAGTGTTATACATGATCTCGGTCTAACTCAACTTGTAAATTTTTCAAAAATTTCAACAAGTGTTAGACATAACCTTAGTTTAACTTCAACTTATAAATTTTTCTCAAATTTCAACAAGTGTTAAACATGATCTCGGTCTAACTTCAACTTGTAAATTTTTCACAAATTTCAACAAGTGTTAAACTAATTTTAGCTTGTATTATTTCCACTTTCTGCCCCCTAATGTGAACTTAAGTTCTACTTGGGTTCTCATTATGCATGTATTCATCAACTATTTTCTCAGTCACAAGTGTAAAAAATCAAGCTTTATTTATTACTTCAGCTAATAACAAAGAACAAGAAAATTTAAAAACTTAAGATTGCAAGTATTCCAGGGCCTTGGCAACTCTTTGCCCTCATTCTCTTCAAGCTGATATGCCCCATTGTCCAGTGCCGAGATGATTCTATAGGGTCCCTCATAGTTTGGGCCAAGCTTGCCCTCTCTAGGATCCTATTTGTTGCAGGTGGATTTCATTGCTGCCATGGATCAGTTCTTTGCTTGCAGCTGATCCCCTCTGACCTCTTCTATCCCATGCTCTGTTGGGAACCACAGTAGCTGATGCAATGTTGAGGGAACCACCCCCATTGCATGCAACCACTTCCTTCCCAAGATAATATTGTAAGGGGAGGGTGTGTCAATTATGGTGAACTTTGTCTTTATTTCTTAGTGCCAGCCTGCACTTCCAAGCTTGTTGTGCCCAGCGGCCATGTCGGCGTTCCATTGAATCCGACCATTAGGCCATTGGATTGCTCCATATCGTCAGGGTGAAGGCTCAGCTCCTTGTAACATCTGACATACATGATGTCACAGGGAGCTGCCTTGGTCAATTAGGATATGCTTCACTTGGCACTCCTCAACCTAGAGGGATACTACCAAGGCATCATTGTGGCGGATGTTGTACCATCTCAAGGTCGGCTTCAGTAAGGACACCATCGATCCCTGGCACTCCTTGGCCCGAGGTCTTTTCTGCCGGAACTGGTACACATGCTGTAGGTGCTTTACCTTCCTAGGTCTCCCCCTGTATCTCGTTTTCGTGACCTTCGAATGAATTACATTGACTACCCGAGGGTCGCCTACCTGCGGTTGTTGTGCTGGGGGAGGTGGAGCTTCGGTGCCTGAGGAGTCTTGCTTGCTCCTCTCTTGTCCTGGCCTCATCTACCAGGTCCCTCAAATGACCTTGCCTTACCAAGTCTTCTAGGTGTGACTTCAGGGCTCTGCAACCCTGAGTCAGGTGCCCATCTTTATTATGGTAAGCACAATGCTTGCCAAGGCTCCTTCCCATAAACTCTCTGGTACTCTAGCCGGTGCTCTGAAATAAGGTTGGGTTCGGATTTTATCCAGGACTTTGTGAATTGGGATTCGAAATACAGGTGTGACTGCCTGTGCAGTTCTCAGCCCTATCTCTTGTTTATTGGATCCGTTGTTACCTCGGCCTCACTTCGCGAGCCGTTTGCTTTCTCCTGCTTTGTCGCCTTTATCCCTGGCGCGTCTTCCTCGGCTTTGGTGTATTCTCAATTCTGGCCATGAGCTCCTCTATACTTTTTGCAATTGCTTTGCCAATGACTTTTGTAGTGCGCAATCATCTTTCAGCCGTTCTTAAAAGACACGACCGCCACTCTTGGTGCATTTCGGGTATTCGGTGAACACCTCATAATATCTTGCGTAGGCCCTAAGGCTTTATCCTCAATGATTCTTAGGGCCATTAGGGCGTCCACCCTTAATGGCTGCAGTTTGTTTGTCACGAAACTCCCGAATATCTCGGCCAGGCCTCCCAGGTCTTCACACTTCCCTTGGCAATTTGTGGAACCAGTCCGATGCAATCTCCCCGAAGGATGAGGGGAACACCTTGCAGAGCAGCGGCTCGTTCCCAGTGTACAGTGCCATCGAGTTCAGGTATAATCCACGTGAAAGTTGGGGTCCGACTTTCCATCGTATATCTGAAACCTCGCATACTGAATCTTTTCGGAGCCTCAACTTTGTCCAATTCTACCGAGAATGGTGTTCTTGGTTAACTGTTGAAGTTACCTCGGCATGTTGATCTTGCTTCCTCTTGAGGTAATCTTTCAAGTCCTCTTTGGTTCGCCCAGGAGCTCGGCTATCCCCTGATTTCAGTCTCTTAGGTGCACCACTTTCAGCTTCGTTATGAGTTCGTTTTGACCTTTCTCCATTGGTCGCATCGAAGCACAACTCCTGCCTTTGAACATGCCGATGTTCTCTGGGGTCTGCCTCCTTGGTGCGATGTGTCCTTCGTGATTCTTCCCCTCTTGGCTTTCCCCGCTCGACCTCTCTTGAAGGCCGGTGAGAGTGTCTTTCGCTCCTAGCGTGTTGGGGTGCTACGGAATTGTTTTCTGCCCTTCCTTCTCGGCATTGGCTGCTTGAATCGGCGTGTCCTACAGCAGGAATGGTGGCTGCATGACGTTATTTTGCATCATGAAATTGACCATTGTTTGTAGGTCCGCCAGTTTGTTTGCCATGGTCTTTACCTTATCGTCCCTCCGCAGAATCTTTTTTTCCATACCTGGAGGTCGTCCTCGCTGTAGTACCCGCTTTGGTCTGTCTTCTTCAGTACGTCGCCTTCCTGGCCGACGTCCTTCCCTCCGTGATTTTGGTCACGAGTTTCTTCGTTACAATTATCTTCTTCGACGTCAAGGTCAATAGGTCTCCCACTCCCAGTAGGAGTGTTGTCCCCAATCTTCTCTTTCTGTTCAACGTTGGCCATCATTCTCCTTTCCTTCCCACAGACGGCGCCAAATTGTGTGGGTGAATTTCTGACCACACTGCCAACTTAGTATTCAGCTGGAGAGCACTGGCGGAATAGATGGTGCCTGAACGACCTGCAACAGAAAGAAGAGACTCCAACGGTGGTTCGTCCACCCGGGGGCACTCCGATGATTAAATCAGTAATCAAATATCTCTCAAAGATAATCAATAGTGTTAAACTCATAAATTGCGTACCTTAGACCCATGGGGGTGAGTCTCTTTTATAGCCAACTCAATCCTAGTCCCTATAGAAGCCTAGGTTCAATGGACTTCTTGCTCCGTGCCTATCTTGGACTCTTCAATAGATAAAGATAAACTCCCTAAGAGTTTTATCCTTATCCAGGCTGAAGTCCTTCCTCATTCTAAGACTCTTGTCCCCTATCCGCTTATCCCGGACTCCGATATCTTTGGAGATAACTTCGGCCTAGCCGAGATCACCTCGGCGTCATGATCAGGACACGTGGCACCTCGGCTGACACGTCGGCGTCACCTTGACCACGTGTTGGTACTCAAAAAATATATCCTCACATTATTTTAACATTATTTTTTATGTGCATAAAAAAATTAATTAAAAAATAAGTAGAACATTCACCCATGTGGAATGAGTGCTATGGATTTTTTTATGATTGGTTTGTGTGTACTTAAATTTAACATTTTTTTAATTATTTTATTTTATTTTCGTGTGTGTATTTGGTAGTATTCTGGCCCATACTCAAGTAAAGTGTAACTAATCAGTAATTCACTGAAAAGAGAACTGTTTTCAAGGACACGTTTCTTTACGGAGTTGCTGCAGAGCTCTAATTGGAGTTGTTGCAGTACAGTTCTAATGAACTGTCTATGAATAAAAAAAAAATAGTGAAGTAAAAGACAGAAAAGGAAGAGGAAAAAGAAAAATTACAGTTCCATTAGAGCTCTTTTTTTAGAGGTCTAAATCATTTTTCGTTCCTTTATTCTTCTTTATTTATTAGGACTCTCTCTCCCTGCATTCTTTTTTATTATTTTTTGCTGTTCGTCATTTTATTTTACAAGGAAGATAATCCATAAAAGACAGTCTCTAATCACACATGAGTCCCTTATTTTATTCTATTGCTAAAAAAGTTAAAAAAACAGTCTCTAACCTAAAAAAAGTCTCTTATTTTACTAGTCTTTATGTTAAAAAAGGGTGAAAATCATAAATCTATTAAAATCGGTTTCAACTGTATAGTTTAGTCTACGCTTTCCGAGCAGACGATTTGGTTCCAATTGTAAAAAATTAAGAATGGTTGATTACAATTCAATTTTCTAATTGACGCTCAAAATTAATTTTGGTGGTATTACATGTACCAATTAGTGTACTAATTAAATTATAAATACTACAAATATTTTAAATTATGTAACATTATCAATTAATACACTAGTTAGTACACTAGACTAGATAGTAAAGAATGAGAGAAAAGGGTATACAAACTTGCTAAGATATGGGAGAGGAAAACAAGAGATTTTAATCAAGTTAAGTACATCAAGAGTGAGGATTCTAAGGTATTGGTGAAGGATGAAGAGATTAAGGAAAGATAGAAGAACCATTTTGTGAAGCTATTAAATGAGGAACATTGAGGTACGTCAATAGGGGCAGAAATGACTAGTAATATGATATACCAAGACTATAGGTTTTATCGCGGGATTAGGAACTTTGAAGTGGAGATTGTACTTAAGAAGATGAAATCAAATAAGGTTTTAGGACCCAATGATATCCCTATTGAAACTTGGAAGTGCTTGGGTAAAAAGGGGGTTGCTTGGTTGACTAGGTTGTTTAGCAAAATTTTGTTGACTAGGAACATGCCAGATGAGTGAACGAAGAATATTTTAGTGCCAATATATAAGAATAAAGGATATGTCTAGAATTGCAACAACTATAGAGGAATCAAGCTAATGTACTATATAATGAAAGTGTGGAAGAAGGTGATAGAACGCCGATTGCGAGATATAACAGAGGTGTCAGAGAATCAATTTGGGTTTATGCCCGGCAGGTCAAAAAAGGAAGCGATTTATCATTTGAAGAGAGTAATAGAAAAGTATAGAGAAAATAAAAGAGACATTCATATGGTGTTTATCGACCTTGAGAAAGCATATGATGAAGTGCCCCGAGATAAAATATGGTGGGTGTTAGAGAAGAAAGATGTGAGAAAAGGTTACATTGATGTAATTAGGAACATGTATGAAGGGGTGGTGACCACTATTAAATCGCCTACTGGAGAGACAAATGAATTTTCTATTACTGTTGGGTTACACTAAGGATTTACCTTAAGCCCTTATCTTTTTGCTTTAGTTATGGATAAGTTGACGAAAAATATTCAGGATGACGTACCATGGTGTATGCTTTTTATAGACGATATCGTGCTAGTGGATGAGACTAAAGAAGGAGTTAATATAAAGTTGGAGATTTGGAGAAAAACTCTTGAATCTAAAGATTTCTAGATAAGCAGAAATAAGACAGAGTACATGGAGTGTAAATTTAGCAACAGTAACAATGAAAGTAGAGGAGAAGTGAAGATTGAGAATCAAGAATTGCCTAAGAGTGAACATTTTCGTTATTTAGGGTCGATTATCACAATAGCGGGGGAGATTAATGCGGATGTGGCCCATAAGATTAAGGCGAGATGATGTAAGTGGAGAAGTGCGTCTGTGGTACTGTGTGATAAACAAATACCCACTAGACTAAAATGTAAGTTCTATAGAATGGCTATTAGACCAACGATATTATATGGAACGGTGTGTTGGGCAACCAAGAAACAACATGTAGATAAGATGAGTGTGGCTGAGATAAGAATGCTAATGTGGATGTGTGGCAAGACTAAATAAGACAGAATTAGAAATGAGTGTATTCGGGAATGGGTAAGAGTAGTACCGATAGAAGATAAGTTGAGAGAGAATCGATTGAGATGGTTTGGTCACATTCAACGAATACCAACAAAGGCAGTAGTGAAGAGATGCGATGCTGTAACGGTAGAGGGGAGTGTTAGGGGATGGGGCAGACATAGATTAACGTTGCCTAACATTGTAAATAGAGATATAGATCTACTTAATTTGACTAACGAAATGGCCTTTGATAGGGCCGCGTGGAGAAGAATGATTCATATAGCCGGCCCCATTTGATGGGACTTAAGGCTTGATTTGGTTTGGTTTGGTTTTATGCGCAGAGTGTTCTACTGCTACAAGAGGCTTAGGTAATGTTTGGTAGAATTTTCTATGATTTGTATATAGAGTTGTATTTTGAGTTTGTGAGTTTTGGAATTATGATTGAGTGTAGAAGATTTATTTGATTATGATATTTGAATAGAGTGTTGAATTGAGTTTTGAAAGTTTGATGTGACATGTGAAATAAAAAAATTTATTTGGTTATGAGTTTTGAAAAAAAATTTCAAAACTTAATTTCAAAAGCTATAACTCATAATCAAACATACAACTCAAAACTCTATTAAAATTTTTGATCAACAATCATAACCAATTTTTTTTTTAAAATTCAATTCAAAAAATTAATTATTAACAAAAAAAACACTGTTAACCAAACTATTTTTAAAATTCAATTGAAAAAATTAATGATTAACAAAAAAATAACAGTTATACCCAAATTTTTTTCAAATTCAACTCAAAAAATTAATTATTAACAAAAATTTAAAAATAAAAAATTTTTGTATTGAAATTATTATAAACAAAATAATTTGAAGGTCACAATAAATATTCAATTACTGATCAAACCGAGCTTATGATTGTATATTTGATTCGAATTATGTTTTTTTCAATATTTTCAGTTCAAATATTTTTATATATTTAATAATTACTGTCACCAATTATTTGTTAGTTATTATATTGTCATTTTCAAATAAATGGCTATAAAATTTATCAATATTATATATAATGGGAGTCAAAAAAAAAATTAAAATACATTTGATTAGTATCTACACAATTTATTATACGTAATTTAATATTATCAAAAGAAATTATTTGTTAAATTTTATCACTTTTGTAAAAAATTCATGAACCTGTACCATCCTCACCTTTATTATTGTGCCTCACCCATAAACTTCTGTACCACCTATATTATTGTGTCGGCTGATTGATATATTTGGTATTGAAATAACTAAATTACCCCTATTTTATGAAAGCTAAATTGATATGTTAGTCAAAAATAAAAAAGACAACATGGTAATTTCACTCCTGTCAGAGCGTCACTCCTCTGCAATACCTCGGTGGATCAGTTGGTCAGTTTTTGATGGACATCTCCAAATTTCAATTTTGTCCACTTCATGCTTCTTTTTCTTTTTCTTTTTTCTTTTCTTTTTTTCACATGAGAAAAGATGGTAGGACCATAAGGAAGTCCCACTTCATTCTTCTCATTCACAAAATATTTGTAGTCTTTTCATTATTTATATAATTTTTACACTTCTTGTATTACTGAAAATTGTAATGCTCATAGGGATAATCAATTTTTATTCAATTAAATAGTTTAAATAGAGTGATTAATTTATTGTTAAAAGTAAAGCATATACAAAATTGAGATTTTTGTTTTATTCATGTGTTTTGTTTTTGAAAATAATTTTTGTATTTTTTTAAGCATTAACCAAATAATTTGTTATGATTTAGATATGTATGGATGATTTAAATTTTTTAAATTTGAAAAAAATTAAATATTTAAAATAAAAAGGGCAAATTACATATACCCCTCGAGGTTTAGCTAAATACAGATACCTATATGAGGTTTCAGAAATTATATCCCGCCTTCTAAGATTTATATTCGCGTAACATATTGACCCTTACCGTGAACTACATCGTTACAAAAGTGTGCTGACGTCACCAAAATGTATAGTGATGGACCATATTACCCCTGGGACCTCTGGGGTATCTATAATTTAGCTAAACCTGAAGGGAGTATATGTAATTTGACGCTTTTCTTCTTTTTTTTTTTTTTTTTTGTTAAACACAACCAAACAACCTGATTTAACTTAAAATCCCTTTGCTTTGTTGTTTAAATAAAAATATCAAACTTTTTTATAAAAAAAAACAAAAAATAATTTAATAAAAATAAATATGAAGAAATATATTTAATTTGTAAAAAATTAATTCTAACCACTCGAAAGATAAAATTATATAAAAATGATAATTATTTTTATCTTTTATTTCTTAACCAAATTAATTTTTTATTTTTAAAAAATTTTCTAAAAATCAAACCATACATAGCCTAAAGTGTAAATTACAAATACATCCCCTGAGGTTTGATTAAAATACAAATTGTCCCCTCCAGTTCTGAAAATTATATTCCACCCTCTGAGGTTTCTAATTTCATGACGAATCACTCATTTTATTAATAAATCATCAAATCAATTAACAGTTTTTAATAATATTAGAAACATGTTTTAATTAACAATTTAGGTAATTTTATTATTATATAGGAGAACAATTATGAATTTTATTTTTTTAGTTAATTCTGTTAAATAAATTTTTTTAACAAGGGGTGTTTGTAATTTTTTAAACCACAGAGGGTTATCTGTACTTTAAGAAAATCTCAGGAGTGTATTTGTAATTTAACCTAGCCTAAAAATCAAACTAGTCAAAGGGCATTTTAGTCAATTTACTGTCTTGGTTAATGGAGTTAATTGTCAGGGGGCGGGATGTAATTTTCGAAACCTCAGGGGGGTATCTGTAATTTAGCTAAACCTCAAGGGGAATATGTAATTTGCCCAAATAAAAATAAAAAATATTTAAAATAAAAACATAAAATTTGTAAATATTTAAAAAAATAAAAAAAATATGTTTAAATTTTTTTTAAAATAACTTTTGTCTAAATTTTTTAAAATGATTTAAAAATAAAAAAATATTTTTTTCGAAAAATAAAAATAAAAATAAAAAATAAATATTTTTTACAAGAATAAAAAGTAAAAATTTCAAAAAAATAAATTAAATAAAAAAATTAGTTTCAAAACTCATAAATAAGTTTTCAAAATATACAATTCAAAAACTAGTTTCAAAACTCATGACCAAACAAGTTTTTTTTTTTTTCAAAACTCATTTTAAAAACTTATCTTTCAAATACAATTTAAAACTCAAAATTCATTTCAAAACTAAAATTCATTTCTCCTGTGAATTTTGAAACTTAAAAATTAAAATTCATTTCTCCTGTGAATCTTTCTTTTACACTAGAAAATTTAAAAATTAAACCATAGCATGAGATAGTTCCGCATATTTAAAATAAATGTAGTAACGCATTGTTTTTTAGATTTTTACATTTTTTTTGGTATAGGTATTTTGAATCTCTAACAGAGTTGGTCGTCCATTAGGCAAGCTTAAAAACCACTGAAGACCCTATAATTGAGAAGGCTCCCAAAATTTTAGAATACTTATATACATTGTTGTATTAAGCAAATGCAAGCAATGGGAAAGCTCAAAATATTTGTTATTTGTTCGGGCTTAAAAATAAAGTTGATGAAATCTCACATGTTCAAATCATAATTACAAATGGAAAAATGAAACCTCACATATATTTATTTTCTTCTATAAATGGATTAGTTCAAATAAATAAAAGGCACATGATGTGTTGAAATGTTATAGATAAAATCATTTTTGTTCAATTTAGGCCGCAAAATAATGATGTATGCTGCTAGAAGCCTAATATCAATCAATTATATCAGCATTTCTTCTTTAAAGTGAAATAAAAATATTTTTAATAAAAAATATAGGGTAAACTATCAATAGTTTCTAATAATTAGACTTAATTTCTATTCAGTCCTATTGAAAGTTAGTCATAATAAAATCATCGCTAAAGATAATTTTTTGTGATGATTTTTTTACATGTCGCTAAAAATTAACAATTAGTGACTTTTTTTTGTCACAATTTTTGTAAATTGTCCCTAAAATTTACGATTAGTGACATTTTTCTGTGATGAATTTTTTGAATTGTCGCTGAAAGTTAAAAATTAGTGACATTTTTTGTGATAATTTTCAAACTGCCACTGAAAATTAACAATTAGTGACTTTTTTTTTAATAGTATTTGATGAAAAATGTTATTAATTGATGATACAGTTCGTTCCAGTGAATGGATCAGACTGGTCCAAGCTCCTCCAGCCCACGTCCAAATGATCAAGCACATCGGATAACTTGCAAACAAGTTCAACGGGGAACGAGGTAGTCCCCCAGTGAACCCTCCGACGGGCAACTTAGAAAGAGAAGTAGAATGTAGAGGGAAAGATTGGAGATAGAAAGCTTAACCTTCTTCTTGTCTTCAACGTTTGCTTATATCCTTTGGTAATCATTTCGCTGTCCCTTCCGACCTGCCGTCTTGGCCGAGAGTCTATGTTGTAGCTTACCTTGTTCAGGGTAAGGGGGTGTTGTTCCGACGGAGAGGTGTTGTCATAATAAATGCTGTGATGGGCTGCATTAATGGTGATGTGCAGTGGCAATAACTTTGCAGATCTTTGTCTGCTGATGTGGCTTGTCCTTTACCTGCCATGCGTCTGAATGTCATTGGTTCTTTATGCTATGTTGGATTCCAGCTGTTCTGGACTTCACCAGCTGGGTTATGTGTTGGGCTCCAAGTGATGGGCTTGGGTTGTTCATAGTGGGCTATGGCCTTTATGGGCTTAGCTACGTCAATAGTCCCTCATTCCCGAGTGCAGCTTTAGTCCAACGAAGGGAATACTAATGAAGAAAATGAGGGTGTTAGAGACTGGCAGGATGGAGGTCGACCGGCTGGGGTGATTGAGTGGGTGAACCGACCGTGAAGAGTGGCCGAGTGGAAGGGCCGACCATGAGGTGGACCGACTGTGAAGGGTGGCCGAGTGTGGAAGGTCGACCGCAAGGAGGGCCGACCGCGAAGGTTGGCCGAGTAGGAAGGCCGACCACGATGAGGGCCGATCGCGAAGGTTAAGGCGGAGGGGCACGGGGCTCAAGAGGCGGCGTGTCACGTAGTGATTTGAAGTGGAAAAGACAGGGAAGTGGAAAAGACAGGGTAAGGGGAGGAGACAGTGGATCGTGGTCGTACACGTGGCAACATCTCGTGGGGGGAGATTAGGCGTTGGATCACAAATGAAACGATAGGTCATTATGGGTGTTGAAAAGACAGTTTTGGCGGATGTTTTGAAAAGTTTTCAAACTAGCAAAAATTAATTGGGATCCTTGGAATACGGGCAAACCGTGGGCTTTTGGTATTATTCAATTTACCTACTTCTTTGCGAAAAATCAAAACATTCCAAGTGTTAATTCCTTTGTTGCTCACGATACACCTCTGCAACACTTTTTCAATTTCCTTGTACCCGCATCTGAAGCGATTCGCAGACATACCATAGAAATGGCCCAAGAAGAAGCTGCGAATGCCAGGGTGGATCCGCTTGGTGATGACGATGCAGTGGAGCTAGCGGAGTAGTATAGGACGGAGAGGCAAATGGAGAGGGTGGGTGAGCCGGTGGTACGATCTCATGCCTCCACCATAATGGCAGCTCCGAAGCCAATCAGCCAGGCGGAACCGGATCACTGGCACACGAAGGCTGACAAATCAACGGCTACTGCAGCGGAGTTGGAGGCTATTCGCGAAAAATACCAGGTTCCTACTAAAATAGAGTTATTGTTGCCGATGTCGACAGAAAGGCCATCCGACGCCAGGCCAAGGGAGTTTGCCCTTTACGAGGAAGCATTGAAGGGAGGACTGAGGCTGCCCCTGCCGCAAGTGGTGGTAGATGCCCTAAATCGTTTGGAGGTAGCGCCGGGCCAACTAATGCCCAATGCGTGGAAAATCGTATTGGCCTGTGCAAGTGCGTGGCCGAAGGCGAACGAAGGGGCGGCCATGACAGTAGACGAATTCTTCGCATGTTATAAGGCCTCAGGACAACAAGAGACTTGGGTGACGCTGCAGGCGGCGGTAGAGACGGGTCTGGTGACGGGGCTGCCGTCATCAATTAAGGGTTGAAGGTCGTGGTGGTTCTACGTGTCCGCGAATGGAGGGGCTGGGGTGCGCACGGTGTGGAGAGTGCCCACCAAATCTGTAGAGCCAAAATTGGGGGCAGCAGCGGAGGAGAGGGTGAAGAAGGTAAAGGAATGGAGGGAGAAGGAAGGGGCCAGATGGGACGAGCTCGTTCAGCCGTCGGCTTTGTTTGCGGTAGGGTTGGGTCCACAGCCGAGAGGTGGGGACCTCGACCGAGCAGAGTTGGAGGCGAGGAGGAAGGCTCAAGAGGCGGAGGATCAGACCATCTTTGCCAAAGCCCAAAATTCAAAGAGTTTTAGGCAGACCGACCGCCAAAGCCGGTTGCGAGGGAGAGGATCCGACCTCGCCCCAAACCCGTGGGGGAAAAAGACTTGGGTGAATTTGTGCCACGACCGCCCCCGATAGATCCTTTGAAGGAGAGGGCTTTGAAGGAGATGGAGGTGGAGGGCGTAGTGAAGAAGAAGAGGAGAGTGAGGAGGAGTGAAGAAGAGCCTGCCTTGAAGAGAATGAGGGAAGTGAGGGAAGAAGAGACTAGTATGGCCAAGGAGGCAGAGAGGGGGAGAGTGGAGGAGACCCCAGGAAGGGTGGTCGTTCCAAAAGTGGTGGACATCGCCTCGGAGGGAATGGAGGTCATCCCAGTGGTGGTGGAGATCGCCTCATCGGTCGGGAGGGTCGCCCCCGAAGTGCAAGTTGAAGGTGGGGCAACTGGCCCTGAGCCAAGGGGAGGGGGACAGCCCCAGGGGGGTCCTGCGCCCCAAGGAGGGGGGTTGGTTTGACGACTGTGATCTACCATGCTCGCGCAGTGGCTGGGCGGCTGGAGGGAGAAGAAGGCCTAGCTAGGGCGGGTGCAGATTCAATGAGGCTGAGCTGCTGAGGGGGTTATGCTCTGCGCAAATTGAGGTAACCACCCTAGCAGGGGCTCTGCTGGGAAAGGCGGCAGCTGCAAAGATGAAGGCAGGCGAAGCCAAGGCTCAACTTGCAAGTTTGAAGAAAGAGAGTGTAAACTGGGAGAGTGCCCATGCTGAGCTGCGAGCGGTCAAGTTGGAGCTGGAGAACGAACGCCGTCAGGTTGTGTCGCTCGAGTTCCAGCTGGCTAGTGAGCGGAAGAAGCTGGAGGAGGCCCAAAAAGACTGCGCGGTCGCGCTCGAACGACATGAAGAGGCGATGACCAGCAATGAAGAGCTGGTCAAACAGAAGGATGAGGTAGACGTGAAGATTGATGGTCTGCAGAAGGAGCTGGAGGGTGAGCGTGTGAAGGCAATGGAGGAGAGGGAGGGCCTGCAGAAGGAGTTGGAGGAAGAGAGAGCCAAGGCGATTGCTGAAAGGGGGAGCCTACAGAAGGAGGTGGAGGAAGAGAGGGCCAATGCAGCCTCTGAAAGGGCGATCCTGAAGGAGTTGGAGGAAGAGAGGGCTAAGGAAGCCTTCGAAAGGGCGACCCTGCAGAAGGATCTGGATGAAGAGAGGGCCAAGGCAGCCTCTGAAAGGGCGGCATACCCCGATCTGTATGTTGCAGCAGTGGATCAGTTCAAGGGGTTTGCTGAATTTCAAATGGCAGTTGATGCCGCGGTCGCCAGCAGCTTGGCGAGGGAGGAGTCTGGGGGGGCGGGCCCATCGAGGGTGACCGCTAGGGGCAGGACTGAGGCAGAAGTCATTGAGAGCTTCCAGCGGTCAGACTTTTATGAACACGAAATGGCTGAGTTCTGGGACAGTGGTTGGAAGATGTTCAAGCGGAAAGCTGAGGTGCTGTTCCCAGACTTAGACCTGATTAGTGTAAAAATTGACGACGACGATGTGGCCCAGACCCCCCTAGAAGAGGGTATTGAAGAAGAAGACCTAGTGTCCAGTGAAAAGGAGTAATTGAAGAAGAAGAAGAAGACCTTGTACTTAGAGTTGTTTTGGCGTGTTTGTTTTTGTTTTTTTTTTTGAATTGCTGTAATAAACTTATGTACAAATTTGTGAATAAATAAAATTTCAGTTGTGTTTTCATTTGATTGTTTGTGCTTGTGCAACTGAAATGAATGAGAATGTATAACTCATTGTGAAGTGCAAAGTGGAGTTAAGCTTGTAATAAAAACTTAATTTAAGAACTCCTCAATGCAGAGTGAAATTGAACGTGTAATAAAAACTCAATGTAGAGTAAAGTTAATGACTCCTCAATGCAGAGTGAAATTTAAAATGTGTAAAAATTGTGAATTTGTGCGCGCCACACTGCTGAAGTGGATGAGAGTGGTTTATTGGAGTCATGCTTGACTAGTAATGAAAGAGGCTGACTTGTAAAAGTTGATGGAGAAGAAAATAATCTGACTAGTAAAGGAAACATGTAAGAACATCTTTGGAATTTGACTAAGTAAAGAGTGGTGTAAAAACTTAGACCTGGAATTGTGACTAAGTATGTCTATTAATGCCACAAGCATGAAGTTTGTATAGATGGCCTTGTTATGCTTGGTCTGGTGGGGGCTTGGTCTGGCCGAGTGTTTCATGCTCAGTCTGGCTGAGGCTGTTAATGCTCAGTCTGGCTGAGGCTCGGTCTGGCCGAGTTCTTCATGCTCAGTCTGGCTGAGGCTTTTTGTTGCTCGTCTGGACGAGGCTCTTGGTGCTCAGTCTGGCTGAGGCATTTAATGCTCAGTCTGGCTGAGGCTTTTGGTGCTCAGTCTGGTTGAGGCTTTTGGTGCTCAGTCTGGCTGAGGCTCGGTCTCGCCGAGTTCTTCATGCTCAGTCTGGCTGAGGCTTTTTGTGCTCGTCTGGACGAGGCTCTTGGTGCTCAGTCTGGCTGAGGCTTTTAATACTCAGTCTGGCTAAGGCTTTTGGTGCTCAGTCTGGCTGAGGCTCGGTCTAGCCGAGTTCTTCATGCTCAGTCTGGCTGAGGCTTTTTGTGCTCGTCTGGACGAGGCTCTTGGTGCTCAGTCTGGCTGAGGCTTTTAATGCTCAATCTGGTTGAGGCTTTTGGTGCTCAGTCTGGCTAAGGCTTTTGGTACTTAGTCTGGCTGAGGCTCGGTTTGGCCGAGTTCTTCATGCTCAGTCTGGCTGAGGTTTTTAATAAGTGCTGTAAATAAAAATGTTATTGAGACAACACACAGATAGCTGAGATATAAAATTGTTGTCATGGAACGTGTAGCCCAGTTAATCAAAAAGTTACATTATGTGGGAGAAGAACAAGAATGTTCGAGTGTGTAAATTTGCCGAAAAGAAAATACAATAACTGAGCAATACAAAGATAGGAACTTATTGAAAGTAACATTTCAGGTGTTCGGCGTTCCATGGATGGGGGAGGTCTCGACCTTCCATGTCCTGAAGTCAGTAAGTGCCTGGGCGTGGTCGGGCTTTCACAACGTAAGGTCCCTCCCATTTGGGTGCCAGTTTACCCTCAGTCGAATTTTTGGTGGCAAGAGTTGCTTCTCTCAAGACAAGGTCCCCTACAGCGAACTCCCTTGGTCGGACTTTACGGTTGTAGTGTGTTCTCATTTTTTGCTGGTATGAGGCCAATTTGACAGCAGTGGTCTCTCTGAGCTCTTCGATTAGGTCTAGGTCTGCCCGACGAAGCTCTTCAGTTAGTTCTGGATCCGGATGTAAGACCCTTGGGGTAAGCAGACCGACTTCCACTGGAATAACCGCCTCAGCGCCGTATGTTAAGCGGAAAGGGGTTTCCCCAGTGGGAGTCCGAGCTGTAGTTCGGTAAGCCCAGAGTACATTCGGTAGTTCCTTAGCCCAAAGTCCCTTAGTAGCTTCTAGCTTAGTTTTGATGATCTTCAGAAGAGAACGGTTGGTAACCTCAACTTGGCCATTGGCTTGGGGGTGACCTGGGGAAGAGAAATATGGTTGGATCCGGAGGTCTACGCAGAATTTCCTGTACTTGGCGTTGTCGAATTGTTTGCCGTTGTCGGAGACGATGGCCTGAGGGATGCCAAACCGGCATACGATCGACTGCCAGATGAACTTGGTCGTGTTCCGCTCGGTAATGGTGGCCAGGGGTTTTGCCTCTACCCACTTCGTGAAATAATCAATGGCGACAATCGCAAACTTGGTTTGGCCTTGGCCGGTGGGTAGTGGACCAACTAGGTCGATCCCCCATTTGGCGAACGGGTAGGGGCTGCTGAGTGTGATCAATTAAGTAGGAGGAGCATGGGGGATGTTGGCAAAACGCTGGCACTTGTCACATTTGAGCACGAAGTCAGTCGTATCTTGATGGGGAGTAGGCCAGAAATAACCAGTGCGAAGTATCTTGTGGGCCAGGGACCTGTCGCCTGAGTGATTGTCGCAGATACCCTCATGAATTTCTTGCATCACATAGGTTGCTTGAGCCGGATTGAGGCACCGCAGATACAGGCGTGAGAAACTACGTTTGTACAAGATGCCATTGACGAGGATGTAATTGGACGACCGGACCCTGACTTTGGCGGCTTGCTGTTGGTCGTCTGGAAGTTCCCCCATTGTTAGAAATAGAAAGATGTCCGACGCCCAAGGGATGGGCTCATTTTAGAGGAACTGTACTTCTTGTTGGTCGGGGGAAATGGCAGGGTGGGTTGGGTATTCGAGGCGGACACCACGGCTGAGGTCGGACTGGTCTGCGGAAGCCAACTGAGCCATCTCATCTTCCGTAGAGTTTTCCGCTCGAGAAATGTGCTTGATGCGGAAGGTATTGAAGAGACGAACAAGGGGAAGTGAAATATCCCTGTAAGCCCGCATTGTGTCCTCTTTGGCATCGAATTCCCCTGTGATTTGTCCGACGATGAGTTGGAAGTCGCTGAACACCCGGATGTGGCTGACACCAATATCCCTGGCTAGGCGAAGACCTGCTATCAATGCCTCATATTCGGCCTCATTGTTACTGGCATCAAACAAGAAACGGAGAGCATATTTGAAATAACCACCCTCAGGGGTGGTGAGGATGAGGCCAGCCCCACTACCTTCCCTGCGGGATGATCCGTCGACGTTGAGAGTCCACGAATGAGGGTCTTCTGGGTCGGCAGAAGTTGGTGGGGGTGGAGGGGCAGTGGTTGGGGGTAGGATTAGTGAATTCCAGGATGAAATCGGCGATAACCTGCCCCTTAATTGCTGTTCGAGGCCGGTAGGAGATGTCGAACTGGCTGAGTTCCACTGACCACTACATGAGTCTGCCGGAAAGTTCTGGTTGCTGCATGACCTTCTTCAAGGGTTGTTCGGTGGGGACCACTATGGAATGGGCTTGGAAGTAAGGACGGAGTCGTCTGGAGGCGGTAACCAAGGCCAAGGACAATTTTTCTAACAGTGGGTAGTTCTACTCTGCTCCCCTGAGAGCCCGACTGATGTAGTAGACTGGTCGTTGGACAGAGCTGTCTTCCCTGATAAGAGCTGCACTGACTGCGGTGTTTGATACGGCTAAATAGAGGAAGAGGGGCTCGCGCCGTGATTGCTTGTGAAAGGAGGGGGGGTTGGCCATGCACTGCTTCAACTGCTGAAAAGCCTCTTCGTCAGTGTTATGGCCATGGTCCTGGTGAAAACGACAATATTTGGACTAATCTTTCCGGGTGGAAGGGGTTCGTGAAGGTAGGGGCCATTTGAGGGGGTAGTCCCGTTGGATCTAGTTGAGGACGTGTTCCATAGGGGAATTAAGGGGTGTGTATCGTTCGAACCGATCGGGCAGTCGGGCTGGTGCCGGTCAGTCAGCTCAGGGGGTCAGTCGGTATAGTGGGGTGTTTGGCTGTTCTACTGGGTGTTTCTGGGTTCTGAGTCTTTTCTCTTCTCTCTGGGGTCGGGTTTTTAGTTATTGGATCCTATCGAGCGACTAGTGAATCTTTTGCATTCATGTATTTTTGGGCTTTGGTGAGAAGGGCTGCCATGGAGGTCGGGGGGTTTTAGAGAGGGAGAAGAGGAAATCGAATGACCGTAATCCGGCCATGAAAGTCGTGAGGATGACCTTGTCATCGTTTTTCGCTACTTGCAGGGCCTCGGTGTTGAAGCGGGTAACGAAACTGCGCAACGACTCCCCCTCGGTCTGACGGATGTTGAGGAGTTGGGTTACCGGGCGGCGTTGGCGCTGGGCTCCAATAAAATGGCTAAGAAAGGAGTCACTGAGGTGCTGGAAAGTGGAGACGGAGTCTGCTGGTAACTAGCTGAACCACAGTCGAGCTGACCCCTTCAGTGTCACAAGGAAAGCTCGACACATGATCTCGTTAGGGAAGACATGGAGGATCATGAGGGTGCGGTAGGTCTCCAGATGGTCGACTAGGTCCGTCGTACCGTCAAAAGAGTCGATGGTGGGCATTTTGAACTTGGCGGATAGAGGTTTGTCTCGGATGGAGGCAACAAATGGCGAGTTTGCCATGGTAGAGGGTTTATGCTGGATGTTCTGCATGACCCCTTGGAGTTGGAGCTTCATGGCTTGGAGTTCAGTGTCCCAGAGGGGAATGTTGTCGCCCCCGGAAGGAAACGGGGGCTGGACGCTGCTGGCTTCCCCTTCAGGGGCTGGTGCTATGACCGATGGATGTGGGGGTGGAGGTGGTGGATTTATATGTGGGGGAGGTGGTTGCAAACCTTCCAAGTTCGGTGGATAGGGCTGCGTAACGGTATGGCTCGGGGCTCGTTCTTGGTTGGGTGAAATATCTGGAGGTGGTGGAGGAGGCACAGGGAGATTTCTTTGGAGTAAAGCATTTATCAGGGCCTGGTTTTGCTCGGCCATGTGGTTAATGCTGTTGGTAAGCTTGATGAAATACTGTGGTGGATTATTTGGATTGGGAGGGTCGGTTTGATGGTCGGCAGTATTATGGTGAGAAGCCATGGATCTAGTCGTGACCATACACTTTGATGGGTAGTAAGAAAAGGTTGTTGGGACAGGGTCTCCGGCGACAATGAGCACAACTAGCGCACGGATAAAAGCGGTTCCCACAGACGGCACCAACTGATGATACAGTTTGTTCCAGTGAATGGATCGGACTGGTCCAAGTTCCTCCAGCCCACGTCCAAATGATCAAGCCCACCGGATAACCTGCAAACAAGTTCAACGGGGAACGGGGTAGTCCCCCGGTGAAACTCTGACGGGTAAGTTAGAAAGAGAAGTAGAATGTAGAGGGAGAGATTGGAGATAGAAAGCTTAACCTTCTTCTTGTCTTCAACGTTTGCTTATATCCTTTGGTAATCATTTCGCTGTCCCTTCCGACCTGCTGTCTTGACCGAAAGTCTATGATGTAACTTACCTTGTTTAGGGTAAGGGGGTGCTGTTCTGACGGAGAGGTGTTGTCGTAATAAATGCTGTGATGGACTGCATTAATGGTGATGTGCAGTGGCAATAACTTTGTAAATCTTTGTCTGCTGATGTGACTTGTCCATTACCTGCCATGTGTCTGAATGTCATTGGTTCTTTATGCCATGTTGGATTCCAGCTGTTCTGGACTTCACCAGCTGGGTTATGTGTTGGGCTCCAAGTGATGAGCTTGGGTTGTTCATAGTGGGCTATGGCCTTTATAGGCTTAACCACGTCATTAATTATCACAAAACTTATTAGATAATAAGTTCACTTATTATGACCTATATATAAGTACCCAAAAAATATATTAGAAAATTTGCATTGTAAGAATTTAATTAATAATTCTGCATCATGAAAAGTATTAAAAAAAATTAAATTAAATAAGAAATTTAATATTTAAAAATTAAGTGATAATTATTTAAATGTTTTTTTTAGATGGTAATAATTATTTAAATGTTAAAAGACCTCCATTCAATACTTCACCTAAGACCCTAAAAATAATTAAGCTGTCCCTAATCTCTAAGAGCATTCGCATCAAACTCAATAAACTTGATTTGTAGCTAAATTAGTGATATAAACTTAAAAAAATCAACTCCATCAATCTTGCTTACAACGCGCTTCATTTTGTAATTGCTATAGTATCTCGTTACAACAAAAGAGATGCTATTCATCGCTACAACAAGCAAAAGAACAAGTAGATTAGTGTTACTGGATGTCGGCCCGATCAATAGGTCAATGGCAATTATTTGTTATTTATTTATTTTTATTTTTTTTTTGCATTTTTAAAGAATTGTTTGACTAACACCTTATCAATTTAATAAAAAAATAACCAAAAAAAATAAAATAATAACAAACACAATAAGAAAATAATATTTTAATAAGATTAAGTTATAATAGAGAGTTTGATGCAATAGGTAATAACGAGGTGATTAGCTAAAATAGCAAAATAGGTTTTTAAACTCTAATTTGACTAAAAATTTGAAGAGGCTGGTGCGGATACTCTAACACTTCTCTTTACATATAATAACTCTAAACATATCTAGATCATCACATTTTTTACTTTTCAATGAAGCTCACTTTTTAATTAAGCCATCATTAGTGGCGAAGTTAAAAATTTAATATAAGAGACACCTATTAATTATAAGTTGAATTTTTTTTATCCAATCAATAACAATAACATAATAATAATTTTTTGAGCTAATATTAAGAGTAATCTTATATGTACCAATTAATGTATTAATTAGTGTATCAATTGATGATGTGACGTAATTTAAGATGTTTTTAATATTTGTAATTTGTATAATGAATGGAGTCAATCATAAAATCATAACTAATATTGATGCATTAATTAATATACTAATTAATACATGTAACATTACTCCAATATTAAAACACAAAAAATTAATAATCATTGAAAAGTCAGTGTCTCGTTCGGGACTGTGTGTCCCCGTTTAGCTAAGATTAAAAAAAGAGCAATGCTAGGGAGCTTGAAAATGAGCTCCCCCGAATCCCCCTAATTTTTTTTTTCAGAAGCAGAGAAGGAGAAGAGGAGGAAGGAGAAGAGGAGGAAGGAGGAGGAGGAGGAAGGAGGAGGAGTGGACTGGAGGGGGCCATAACAGTGGGAGGAGGCGGAGGCGGGACCGGAGGCGACGGCGGTGGTGCTGCGACGATCGCTGGTGCTGCGACGATCGGCGGCGGCGAGGCGACATCGGTGGTGAGCAGACGATCTCCTCTCCTCCTCTCTCCCTCTCCCTCTCCCTCTTTCTCTTTCTCTCCCTTTCTCTCTGCTCAGACTCGACTGCAGGAAGAAGAAGAAAAAAAAATAAAAATAATGCCCAAAACGGTCATTTTGGGCATTAGGGGGATTAGGGGGGGAATTTTCGAGCTCTCAAACATTATTCTTAAAAAAAATATAAAAATATAAAGTTAGAACGTGATTAAAACGTTATGATCCAACCTTATTCTGTCCCCTAAAAAGAAAAGTAAAAGTTGTGAAATAATTTCATTTGATTATAAGATCTCTCTCTCTCTCAACTTAGAGAACTTGTAAAAATGTTCTTCGCTCGGCTTCTTGCTTCAGTTGCTGTAATCATTTTCTTGGCTACTTTCGCCTCCGGATCTACTCCACTTCCCTCTTCTGAAGGTATATATATACACATATACACATGAATATAAGATTAGGAACACCAACAAGGGTTGACTCAAGACTTTCAAATTCCTTACTCAAAATTTGGATTTGAGTCTCGATAATCTCTTATTAAGATTAAATATATTGTTTAGTGTTTAGAGCACGCAGGGTCTTAGTTTGGTCTGACGTAAGTTCGGTGGGATTCTGGGCATATGCACTGTGAGTACTAAGGATAATATTTCGGTGTCTCGGCGGTTGATCGGTGTTTGGGTTGTCAACGTTGGAGCTTCTGCAGTGGGTGTGTTCGGAGTTTGGATCGGAAAAGAAGATTTGTTCCGACCATGGTAGTGGAGATGACAGTGGGTCTTGTTTGGCTGTGGCAGTGGGTTTGATCGTCGTTGGGTGTGTCCGGTTGCAGGGGTGTTCGGAGATTGAATCGGAAAAGAAGTGGTCTGACCATGGAAGTGGAGATGGGCGTTTGACGGTCATGGTGTTTATCGGTCTTGGTGGGTGTGGCGGGCGGAGAGGTAGGTGTGGGAGTCTCTGGTCAGTGTGGGTGAATAAAGCTATGAAAAAGTATAAAAATGTTGATTAGAAATGAAAAGTGCTTTTGCTTTTGGTGAAAATGAGGTGTGTAGTATGCGTCTCTTTGTATTGGATTTTGTGGGGGGTAATTTTGTGGAATTTGATGTGTTTCACTTAGGAGTGGGTTGGTTTTTTGGTTTTTTAGTTTTTTTGACTATTTTAGTTTGGGCTAAAAAGTTTAGTTTGGGAAGGACTTTTTGACTTTTTTTGTAAGAGAAGAGTGTAATGATTATGGGTTGGATGTGATGTTTTATTTGTTGTGGTTATTAAAATAGCCTATTTTGTCTTTTGTGACTAAAATAGCCCCAAACCTCCTTGCCAAACGGAACCTTAAGTTCTTCTCATCTTCTGTTGTTATTATTATTATTGTATTATTATTTTTTGTTTAAAAAAAAAAATTTGTGAGCTCGAGGGATTAGTTGTATGAGGTGAATAGCAGTAGTAATCTCTCTCAATATATGTCATTTTTTTTTGTATTTTTAATTTCATGTTGTTAATAAAAAAAATTATTGATAAAAAAAGGAGTAATATTTCGGTGACGGATATAAATTAATGTGGGTTTTATTTTTGCAGTGCAAGCTCTGAAGGAAATAGCGAATAAGTTGGGAAAGAAGAATTGGAATTTCAATGTAGATCCATGTAGTGGGGAATCGGGTTGGGCCAACCGGAGTGATCCTAACGGGTTTCAAAATGCTGTCACCTGTGGTAACTGTACCTCCGATAACACTATCTGCCATGTTGTCAGCATGTAAGCTCTCTCTCTCTCTCTCTCTCTAGGATAATTTACATGGAGGAAAAATAACTTTTTATATATTTATGTATTTATTAATGAATTAGACTAACAAACAGACGTTTAATAATTATCTATAAATTGCTAGCAAAAAAAAAAAAAAAACCCTATAAATTCAAACCTCAAACATCTTCTTAAAACCTAGAATGTTATATATTTTTAAGTTTTCTTTGCTTGTACTTGTAGTAGGTTTAAACATGAGAATATAAAATATGGTTTCAAGATTAATTTTTCATATGAAAATTAAAACCAATTTCTATTTAGTCTTAGGATTGCCTTCTTTTTTTCTTTTTGTTTGTTTATTTGTTTATTTGTCGTTTTCTTTTCATATCTTGATCAAAACTCAAAGTTCAAGTTGTCCTTGTATGCACAATAAATGAGAAATCACAACTTTCTATTAGGGGTAGGAGGTGATGTTGGGCCCGTGAGATGAGATGTGCCATAAGTCCTATTTTAATAATCTGAACCGTTTAATATATAGAGCTCGTCAAGTATTTTATTCTTGTAAAAAATTACGTTAATCGAATATCGATAGCTACTTGATCGGATTAGATTTTTGTCAACAATTTATTTTGAAAATTATATTTACCGTTGACAGAAATCTGATCCGATCAAATAATTATTGATATCTGATAAAAAAAATCAACCCACACAACCAAAAGCAAAAACACCCATGCTGCTACTGCACTCGTCTTTTCAACCAGCCACACCCTTCTTTTCAACCCAAATCACTTTTCATTTCACCGACCCACACTTTTCTTTTCCACCAAAAGCTACAGCACTTATCTTTTCAATAACCCGCACAAACTAAAGACAAGACACACGCTTGAAGAACACTGATCCATAGCATCAAAAATCATGTCGCATGCGTAAGGAACACTGCCACCATGCTGTTCCGCTGAACCGATCGAGAACTACCATCACACCTCCCATGGCCAAAAGAACCATGGCCGGAAAATAGAATATTAATTAGAAAGGAAGATAGAAAGGAAGATAGCATGGAAAATAGAATGCTCACTACTACAGCTTTTGTGTTACATCACATAAAAGGAATAATGATTAATCAATTTCAGGAGGTTACCGTTCCAATGGCAAGTGCAACATCTTCATTTGAGTGATGATCATCAATATGAATGTCACCAATAGCCATCACATGGACATCAAATAACCTGTGAGAAGCAAGTCGCTGACATAAATCCAAACAAGAAAAAAAAAATCACGTCAGCTTCAAAATAGACAATGGTAAATTGACTACCAAAAAAAAAAAAAAAAAAATTTGGCAAAGAACACTTCAATAAGACATTCCAGGTCTCCATTCTGTCGTCTGGATAATCCATGTTTTTTTTTTTTTTTTTTTTTGATCGGCAAAGAAAAATTCCATTAAAAACATAAAATTTACAGGTACAAGAAAGAAGAACGCATTGAGAGAGATTCGAAGAATAAATACTCACTCTCCTACTACTGCTACTCGCGTTTTAATAACCAACCCCTTAGCCTCACGATTTTAAAATACAACTTAAAAAAAAAAAAAAAATTGACAGGTAGAATAAAGTCCTTAACGGGTTGGGAGATTTGGAGAAAGATTTAGAAATGAAAAGGAAAAAGGGAAGTGAAATGTGAATAAAATATATTTACATTTTACCTAATTTCACATACCTTTTTCTCATTTCTTTTCTAAATTCCTTTTCAAATCCGCCAACCAAACACAACATAAGTGTTTGTTAACTAACTTGTTAGTTGCAGTCTATAAATAGGTGATGTAAAAACCATTGTACTTACTTTTTTTTTTTTTTTCCCCAAAAGAATATAGATTTGATTAGAGCAAAGTGCTCTGATTTCTCTCTAATTTATCTCCAAATTGGGGATTTCCTCACTCTCTTGATTTGAATCTGACTGCAACTATTGGTTGCATGACAAAGTTACCTTTCCAATGCAAAATGTGATTAAAACACTTAGTGGGAATCTCTCATTCCTACACCCTCATGTGATTCTAAGAGTAAAAAAAAATAAGGGCCTATAATATTTAAAATTTATTATTTTTCCATGAGCAATTCCTAATTAAACCAGACACTTTGAAAACTATTAACATAAGGATATTATTACTAAAAATGGGTCCACGCAAGTTGTAACAGGATTCCCATTAACCAAATCCCAGGATAAGCTCAGTTGGTATATTGAGAACTGAGAGATTTGAAATACTATGGCTTTATTTGGTTGTGAATTTAAATTAACTTTCAACACGTGAATTCCCGTTTCACGTTTGGATAGGACGTTCAAAAGTTGATTCCGCGTGTTAATTCAAATTACAGTTTGAAATTCGTTTGGCAGCTTGTATCTCCACTTTCAACGTTTCTGCCTTCGCCATCGTCTTTTGATCTGAAAAAGCTTCCATGTCCTTTCCCATGGAAATGTATGAAAAATGTATTAAAACATATGAGTTAAGAAAAATGTATAGAAAATATATGTATTCACAGTATGATGTTGGTGTGAAAAAATGGAACTAATATGAAAAAAAGGAAAAGATCGGCAACAGAAACAGAGAGAGAGAGAATTGGTGGGAGATGGGATGACCGGCCAGATGACCGGCCGGTTGACCCCTCGGTTGTCCCGGTCCGACTTCCTGAAGCTACTCTGAATAAAAAGGCTGAGGTTCAGGTTGAGGTTCAGAAGGTTCAGGTTGTTTTTTATTTTTTATTTTTACTTTTACTTTTTATTTCTTATCTATTATTTTTTATAATATTAATAAATTTTTAATAATATTACATCCGTATACTGAACAATTTGTTACGACTTTATTACTAAATTAATAACGTGTAATAAATGAGAAAAAAAAAATTTATAATGTTTTGTAAGGTTTACGTTATGATTTCTATTTTAAAATATTAAACTTAGTGTATTTATGTTAATTTTTATTAATATGTATTCTCAAAAGTTGTTTACTTTAACAAAATTTTAGAAAAAAATAAAAAACGTATTGTAGAAGATGTTTGTACAGGTGTAAAAAATGAATTGATAGAAAATTTAATTGACACAAAATAATTGACATAGATTTATTTTAAAATGAAAAAATAATTTGAAAAAAAAATTATTCAAAAAAAATTACTAAAAAAAAAATTAATTGAAAAAAAAATCAATTTTTAATTTCAGTATTTTAAAAATAGTTTGGTTATTACTGTTGATAAAAAAATACAGATATCGATATATGAGTTGTGTGTTTGATTATAAATTATTGATTGAATTAAGTTTTGAAAACTATTTCCAAAACACATTATCAAACAAATTTTCTTATTTCACATGTCACATCAAATTTTCAAAACTTAATTCAAAATACATCTTTAAAACACATTTCAACACTCTATTTAAAAACATAACCAAACAAATTTTCTACACTCAAATCATAATTCTACAACACACAAACTCAAAATACAATTCATACTCTTAAATCACATTTACAAAACACAACCAAACGCAGGCTATTTTTTTTTTCTTCTCTATTTCTACTTTTTGAGCAACCAAACAGAGCATAAGCTTGTACTCATAATCCTAATTCAATGGGTGGTTTATTTTGAGTGGAAATATAATATATGTATTATTGGTTAGAAAATATAACTTTCACTATTTCCTCAATCATAGAACACAGAGTAATTAACTCAATGAAATAAAAGCCATGAATCTTTTTCCCACATGGAACAATAAACTCAGTTGTATTTAAAACATTATCTTTCCTTTATTTCTCTCCATAAATAAAATCACCTTATATTAAAGGAAAACACTTTCCACCATGTCCTGCAATACCATGACCTTCAATAAACTATCTACAAAAACATAAATTCAACTCTGGTCCATCTATTGCATAAAGATGGTTGTGTATGGATTGCTGACATGCTGCAAAACCTAATGCCACATTCAACATTCTATTTATTCACAAAATGAAAAATTCAGTAACAACAATCCAAACCACAAACTAATTGTATTAGCAACCATGCTATATGGTGGCTGAATACACCCAACTATACGATTATTTAAAGTTACCAATCAAATCTCCCACCAACAATGATTACCTATTAATATTTTCTAACACTGAAAAAAGCAAAAACACATTTTGATTTTAGTTCCCTTTTGTTTATATGTACTAATATTATCGAATCTACCAAGGTCTGGTTCTTATCGGTATTTGAAGAACCAAGAATCAAATTTCAAATTACGAATATTAGATAGCTAGTAGAACCAAGAAACGAAAAAACAAATAGACAATTATGAAAATGAAGAAACTACCTAAAAGAAAATCAACAATAAACTCTTAGCACTTCAACTTCAACATAACCCATGTCGTATCCAACAATAACCTAGCAGCACCAAATGAAGCAAATTAGAAACGAAGATTTGAAAAAAAAAATAAAAAAAGAATCATACAAAGAGTTGCAAGAAGAAAGCATCACATTCCTTTCGCAGACTACAAGCAACTGTTCCCAAAACCTCAACCTGAAATTTCTTGAATATTGCATGTGTATAAACTGTTGACAGTTGTTTCTCAAAAGGAGATAGAGATTTTAACACAGGCAGGTTGTGATGTGTTTCAAAATCAGCTCTGGCTTCCTCTTCACACCTATCATGCAAAAAAACTTTGTACTAATCAATAAACTCCTTAAATGTAGACTCCTTGTGTATGTATTTATTCAACAAAGACGATATATACTCTAATTGCTCAGTAGTACACATACATTCCAGCTAAAAAGGTACCACTCATACAAGCAGGAACCCACTTTTTACGATTTCGATAGAGTGATTGAAGCTATTCATCATTCCTGAGCTCAAATTTATCAACCATTTTCCACCATTTCTTTTCAAACTCTTCATTTGTACAAGATTGGTAAATGCATTTGTTAAATTTCAACATAAAATTTTCAGACCTGTTCGCTATATGACTTAGATTTTCAGGAATTTTTCTCAACACATGCCACAAACAAAAGCAATTAGTGTATCAGGAAACGCCTATGTAATAACTTTTATAACTGAGAAACAATTTTTTTTTTTTGTTTTCAACAGCAATATATATATATATATATATATTTAGAACTTTGAACATGATGAGTACCACACAAATATATCAATGAAAGATCCAAAAGAAATATAGCATTTCATCAAAGCATGTTTGAAATAAGGTAGCAAACAGCTTCTACCAAAAACAAAGTAAACAGTCAAGGGTAAAAAAGAAAAGAAAAAACATAACGAAGTTATTATAGGAATGTTAGCGAATACCTAGCATGCTTCCATTGATTGGGTCAACGAAATTAAGAATCACTCTTCCATTGATTGGGTCAACGAAATTAAGAATCACTCTCTCCAAAACCTTACTAAAGAAAAAGGAACAAATGAAGTACATACCAGAGGGGAGAAAGATAAATCAAAAGGTTTTTCCCTGAGTAGAAGCTCTGTCACAATTGATGGAAGAGAGGTTTCGCACGCGAATGATTGAAAACGAATTCATGAGCCACTGCCAGGAGTATGAAGAAAATGAATTCCAAGCTGTAAGCATAGCATACCAGTGTATATATATATTCACCGCCAAAACGGAAGCTTTCCAGAGCACAAATGGAAGCCCTGGGTTAGCTTCATTAGCGGTTCACTGACATGTAGTCTGTCAACTACCAGCACCGAGCCACCGCTTTCGATTGTAGCACAAAATTTTTGGAGAAGCCATTGAGCCAGCAAACAAACAGAGGCCAAGCGCTTCAATTTGTCCGTTGCAAAGCATTAGGAAGCAAGTAGGAGCAAGTGGTTTTTTTCTATAACTATTGGGGGTGTTTGGGAAACGCTCTTTTTGGGCTAAAATTCACAAAATGATAAAATAGATTAAAATAAATTGTCACATCAAATCTATAATTATTTTATTTTTTCTCTCACAAATATCACATCCAACTATAAAAAAAATCTAATTATCTTTCCAAACACAAAAATTTTAACCTACTAAAATAACTAAAAACTAAAATAACCTACTAAAATAGCAACTTCTCAAACACCCACATTATATCAAAGAACAAAAGCAAGTAGGTGATGTTATATAAAAATTAAATCATAGCATGAGATAGTTCAGCAATTAAAATGTGGTGTTTGTCCTTTTTAAAGAAAAATTCTATATACACATAAAATTTATAGAAAAAAATATTATAAAAATGATGTGATACTAATATTGTTATAAACAAAATAATCTTCGTGATATTTTATTTTAAAGTAAAAAGTTCTCATTAAACTACACCATTATATATATATATATATATAATTCCTTAAAAAATTCTCACCATCATCAATAATCAATAATGTGTTCTCAACAACTAAAAAATATATATATATCAATAATGAATAGGAATAGATGATGGTCAGTGTTGAGCTGAAAGGTCTTGTAGGTGTTGATTTTCGACCTCACAATCAAATATGGAACTTAGATGGAGAGCACGCGGCAAAATAGATTACACTAACCACCTGCCAATAAGAAAATTAGAATACCTTGGTGGCTCGTCCACCCGAGAACACTTCGACGATCAAATCAGTCAATCTTATCTCTCAAGATATCAAAAAAGTGCTAAACTCACAAAATAAAGCATACATTCGACCCACAGGGGTGTCTATCTTTTATAGCCTCTAGTGCCCTTGTCCCCCTAGAAGTCTTACTTCATAAGATTCAAGCACAATACTTATTTCGGACTCTTAGTTAGATATGGATAAACCACTCATGTGCTTTATCCTTATGCGAACTAAGTGCCTCTTTTCATCTAGGACTCTTGTCCTCTATTCAGATATCTCGGATTTCAGTATTGCCGCACCATATCTCAGCGACACCATAACCACCTTGGCAAGCTCGCCCATGTGGCACCACAGTCGACATCTCGATAGCACCTCGGATGTGTGGCGCCATTCCCGAAATACCTCCCCACAAATGCCCCTAGATTCTGTTACCTCGGCAACCTAAGGTAATAGAATCTACATCATGTCATCTTCTAACATGTTGGCTAAACAACATACTAGAGATACTCAGGTACCCATTTCAGAAAGAGTTAATAATCAAGTTTTTTTTTTAACATCTCCACTGAGATCGCTTCGCTAATCGAGGTCTTTGCCCCACTAGTTCAAGAATTTCAAAAATCTCAACTACACATGAGCTGTCATACACAATGGCCTCAACCATTTTATCCACGTGTCCTTGCTCTATTGCTTCATACCCGTCACGCATCAAATATGTCCTTTTACTTCTTTTCCACGCCGTCTGACAGGCACGTCGTCCTAGGCCAGTTTTGTCGCCTTTTCAAATTTCAACGAAATTTTCCTCTCACTTCCGTCCTTTTATTTTCGCATTCATCTCTTTCTCTTTCTTCACTCAGATCTTTTCTCTCTAGACTCCATAGCCAAACCTTAAAACCTCTCTGCGGCCGTTGATGTTCACTGTCTCCGACGATCAAATCGACAGTCCGTTTTCGCCAAATGCATCTACTGACTCCAACGAACACATCTTCGGCGCTTGTTTCCTTACTCATATTCTGTAAGTCCCTGATTTCTCTTGGTTTCACTTTTTTTTTCCTCCTTGTTCTTGAATATTTTTCAATTTTTAACTATTGCACACCACACACATTACACTTGTAGTTGCATTTATATCACCATTTGATGGCCTAAACTTGTGTTATGTTGTTCTACATGCCCTTGTATATGCTTTTCACACATCTTCTCTCACTTTTGCACATTGGTACTGAATTACCTTTTCTTGCTCTGAATTCATCAAATATGTTTGAACACGTTTTACTTTTTCCTGAGTTCTTGAACCATCTGAAATCTGTGCTGTTTTTCCCTTATTTCAAGCTTTGAACCTTGTTTTCTTTGCTTGTTTGTCCTATTTTGAGTTTCTACTTGCATTCTTGTGTTTGTTTTTCAATTCTGAATCCTTATTGTTCATACATTTCCTAGATTCTTGCCTATTCTCCCAGTGCTTCTTAGATCCAGGCTTGGGACTTGTTAGAACCGTATACACTAAGAAAATTGTAACAGATTTTGCCTTCAAGCCTTTTCTAGGATCCCAAAATCCTTAACTCCTTATTTAGTGGAACCGTGCCGAGTACCCTAAACCCACTCAAAACCCTTTTTCTCTCAGAAAAGTCAAAAAACCACTTAAGCCGAGATCATAGGTATGCACAAGTAGAGGGTAGATAGTCCTGCCCAGATAGAAGTCTTTCGTTGAGAGTTTAACATCCTTGCCGATGTCCATATTAGACTAGCTGGAAAAGATGACTCCATAATGCCAGGAGAAGACTATATGCCCTTCCATGTGGTGTCCATCCTTAAAGGGGGAATTAGGTTTCCTCTAGATATCCTGTTTAGAGAAATGCTCCACTTCTATAAGCTGAACCCTATGCAACTAGCTATCAATACCTTTCGTGTAATCAACGGAATAGCCGAGCTTAACTGCCGACATAGAGCCCAACTCAACCTCCAAGACGTCCAATACTGCTACACTATGTGTACCATTGAGTAAAAAAATGGCATTACTTACTACCTGAAGCTGAGATCTACAGCATACAAGCTGATTGCTGACCTCATTGATTCCAATAAGGGTGTTGAGGAGGACTACCTTATTGGCTCGGGCAATTGGGAGCTTGCTCAAGATGATGTTCTCCACCTTTTCCCACTCCCCAGAAGCATCCTAGGAGATCACAAGAGTAAGTCATCTTCTAGAACATGCACTTTTAGCACATCATCCATTTAGGCTCTCTGCTTCACTGTTTTATCACTACAAGAAAAAACACTTTTCGTGACCAACATTTTGGTCGCGAAAAGTACCATATTTAGTCGCTAAAACCTTTTCGCGACCAAAATATGTTGGTCGTGAGTTGATCGCTAAAGCCTCGTGACAGATAGTTTTCTGCGACCAAAAAAGCCTTTGGTCGCTAAAAGTGACCATTCGCGGCCAACTTTTTTGGTCGCGGAAAGTCCAATTCATATTAGCCAAAAGGGAACTTTTTGCGACCAAAGATAAGTTGGTCGCCAAAAGTCAGTGCCTTAACCCAAAAAAAATAATCCTTTTGTGCTACCTGGGACTTGAACTCCTGACTAAGGAGTCACCATGCACCCAATCCACTCTGCCAATAACATGCTTCTTGTTCATGTTTGGCAGAAAAGATATATAACCCATAAAAATCGGGTTATATATTATTTTATAAAACTTTTAATGCCTAAACAGAAAAATAGCATGTAATTATAGTAGTATCCTTTTTTTTTAAATTTATCCCGCTATAACTTTCCGCGACCAACTTTTTTTTTTGGTCGCCAAAGGGTAATCTTCCGCGACCAAAAAAGCCTTTGGTCGCCAATAGGTATACTTTCCGTGACCAACTTTGTTTTTTGGTTGCCAAAGGGTAATCTTCCGCTACCAAAAAAGCCTTTGGTCGCCAAAAGGTATACTTTCCGCGACCAAAAAAGCCTTTGGTCGCTAAAGGGTATACTTTCCGCGACCAACTTTTTTTTTTGGTCGCCAAAAGGTGATCTTCCGCGACCAAAAAAGCCTTTGGTTGCCAATAGATATACTTTCCGCGACCAACTTTTTTTTTGGTCACCAAAAGGTGATTTTCCGCGACCAAAAAATTGTGGTCGCCAAAAGTTAAATTTTAGTCGCAGAAAGTGGACTATTTGCGACCAAAAAAAATAGGTGGTCGCCAAAAGTGTTTTTTCTTGTAGTGTATTGACCATACATTATTTTCCTGTAGCTCTTCCTCAATCTGACAAGAATTTTCGAAAAGTCTACATTCCTAGAGCCGATCTTAAGAGGCTTTTTGATTTGCCCATCAAGATCAGAAAAGCTCATTTCCTTTTAAACTATACAACAACTTATAAATCACTTCTCCTGACACTCCACGAAGAAGCAAGACTCCTTCTACATCAACCTTAACTGCCTCTCCCTAGGTAGATCAAGGTTCTAGCTCCCAATTAGCCGACCAACTGTCAACATCGGCTCCATCACAGAACATTCCACCGTCAGAACGCAAACGACGCTAACGTCTCTCTGATGCTCCTGCAAGTAAAACCATGAGCAGGAGACGCCTCAATCAGCCAGTGTACGATCCCGCCAACTCATCAATTGCTTTTCCTGCCTTCAAACTCGGCCCCGGTCTCACCATTGCCATCTTATCAAAGGAAAGGCACTAAAAACCTGCCATTGCTGATGATTTGCTCTTCGGTCTACCCGACGTGGTGACTGCTCAATCAACCCCATCTCCTTCTTCCGTTCAGAAGTCCAAAATGGGTAAAAAAGGCCAAGGTCACTGTCACACCGTCTTCTAAAGAGACAGATCCTGAAAATGAAATCTTGATATCCAAACTTGTTGAGCCTGAAAAGAGGCAAGCGTCTATTAACTCCGTCGATATCCCCCCACCAAAAAAACAAAAGTCCTCTGTTGCCGATGACTTTTCTGACGTATTTGTCCCCAACATTACCATTGATTGTCGCCTCATCAAGCTAAGTAAGAGTGCAGCTTGCCAGCCCGAGATTGTCATTGCTTTATCCTCAACCACGCTTCTTTCCATCGATATGTAGGCCATCGGTGACTTTAATGAGAACGAGCACTTCTCCTACATAATGCATAACTCTATTATGGTAAGTGCTTTTCCTATTTTCAGTTCAGTAGTTTCCATACTTAGAATTATTTTCACTACTTTACCGTTCAAAATTCCAAAATGGGTATTGGGGAGGACTACCTTATTTTCTAAATATTGAATGTATGCTTGCTATTTCTTCTTGTGTCTCCTTATGCCTTGTGTTTTTTTTTCCGTGTTTTGACTCTTTCACATCCTTCTAAGTATAACAACTTGGACGCTTATCTCGGATCAATCATCTCGGATTATTATATGTCAGATATAACTTAAGCCATCTCGGATAACTTCAACTTGTAAAATTTTGAATTTTTTTTTTTACAAGTGTTATATTCACTTGACTCATTCATGCCTCCTGTCCCCTAATGTGAACCTAAGTATTACTTATGTTCACATTAAAGATGTATCATATGGTTTTAGCCTAAGTCTAACTTAGACACTCATGACCAAGGTCATCGTGTTTGGCTTGCCCAAACTAAACACTTAAGGCTTGACCTTAGTGTACTGAGTGTACTATCTACCTCGGCTTTTCACACAAACTAATCAAAACATGGCTAGTTTCATCTTGTTTCATATTGAAACATCGCCTTGTACTTAGTTCAACTCTACTATCATGGCAAGTCTAAGTTAATTGCATTGTTCTCCATAGGAACATCGCTTTAAGACTTTCTCAGTCTTATCTCACAATCATAAATTTCAACAACATTTTGTAAAAGATAAAATCAAACTAGTATTTTATTTGTACTTCAGCTAGAAATTGTTTACATAAAAAGAAGAAAAAAATAATGATAAAAGAACTTTAAATTGCTGGTATTCCATGGTCTTGGTAATTCCTTGCCATCAATGTCTTCATGTCGGTATGCACCATTGTCGGCGACCGAGATGAACTGATATGGTCCTTCCGAATTTGGGCCAAGCTTGCCCTCTCTGGGATCCTTTTTATTGTCAACGACTTTTCTTAGGACGAGGTCTCCAACTTGAAACTCCCTAGGATTGACCTTTTTATTGTATGCCCCGGCAAGTTACTACTGGTATGCCCCCATCCGAATTGCTGTTTTTTCTCTTCTTTCTTCAATCAGGTCTAGATCTCGGGTAAGGAATGCCTCATTTGTTCTATTCTCCACTCCCTAGGTTCTGATTCCAGGGATGCTGATCTCAAGTGGAATGATTGCTTTAGTGCCATAGGCTATGGCAAAAGGAGATTCTACAGTAGATCTTCTCAGCATCGTACAATATGTCCATAGGACATTTGGCAGTTCCTCTACCTACTTGCCCTTGGCAGCTTCTAGTCTTTTCTTGATTCCATCTAGGATAGTCTTGTTAGAAGCCTCGGCTTGACCATTGCTTTAGGAGAAGCTGGTTAAATAGTAGTTCTTGATTAGCTTGATGTTAAACTAGGTGCCATTGTCTGCCACAATGGCTCTTGGGATTCTGAATCTGGTGATTATGTTCTTCCAGATAAAGTTTTTTACATCTACATCTCAGATTTTGGCAAGAGGTTTAGCCTCTACCCACTTTGTAAAGTAATCAGTTGCTACAAGCAGGAACTTCCTCTGTCCAGTTGCCTTGGACAATTGCTCAATAAGATCCATGCCCCACTGAGCAAATGGCCAAGGACTGGACACTGGATTCAGATCGCCAATAGGCTAGTGTATCAAAGGTGCAAACCTTTGACACTTCTCGCACTTTCTCACATATGCTTCAGTATCCTTTTGCATGTAGGGCCACCAGAATCCCCGCGATATAGCTCTGTAAGCAAATGACCTGCCCCTTGCATGGCTTCTACATACTCCCTCGTAGATCTTATACAAAAAGTCTTTTATATGGGAAGGATACATACACCGCAGTAAAGGTCCAATAAAAGATCTTCTGTACAGATGGCCTTCTGTTGACAGGTAGAATCTAGCCGACTTCAGTCTTGTCTTGTGAGCTTCCCTTCTGTCTTCTAGCAGCTTGCCATCTCTGAAGAACTTAACTATGGCATTCATCCAGCTTGGACCCATCTCTATACACATTACTTCATACTCTGTTATCAAAGGTTCTATACTTGGGCCTAATAGATAATCCACCATGATTGTTCTTGGTTCATCTGACTTTATGGCACTGACTAGGTATGCTAAGGCGTCAGCATGGCTATTGTCATCTTGGCTAACCTATTGCAATCGATAGCTTTGGAATTGTGGTAGTAACTTGATGACCTCCTTGACATAGGCCATCATCCTCTCATCTCGGGCTGTGTATTCACCCGTCGCTTGATTGACAATAAGTTGGGAGTTATAGTAGACTACCATCTCCTCGGTTTCAACTACTGCTACTAATTTTAGTCCTGCGATTAGTGCTTCATACTCTACTTCTTTGTTTGAGGCTTTGAATCCTAGACGGATGGATTGTTCTATCATTTGTCCGTCTAGCGAAACCAACACCACTCATGCCCCACTCCTTATCGGTTTGAGCTGCCATCGACAAAGAGGCGAAAAGAGTCGGCGATGAAAATGTTACAAGGCTTTGATTTTTCCTAATCTTTCTTTTGTCCTGCTAGGGTAGGGTTCTGTGGTCCTAGCTGTGTTTCTTTTGGTTGTCCTAGGCATCCCAGGCTAAGGTTCACAGGCATCGGCCTCGGGCATGCTTCTGGTGTGAACTCAGCGACAAAATCAGCCAAAACTTGACCCTTTATTGTTGTCCTTGGTCTATATTCTATGTCATACTAACCTAGAACTACAGCCCATCGTGTTACTATGCTTGTCAGATTTCCATGTTGTAGCAAAGGCTTTAATGGATGCTTCATTAATATCACAATCTTGTGAGCTTGAAAGTAATAGTTCAATTTCTTTAAAGCCATTACCAGAGCAAGCATTAATTTTTCCAAAGGCAGGTACCTAGTCTCTGCATTTGTCAAGGTCCTGCTTACATAGTACATTGCCTTCTGCTCCCACTCTTCTTCTTAGACAACCACGACACTGACGGCGTGGTCCAAGACTGCCAAGTATAAAAATAGTTCATCTCCTGCAACTAGGTGTGACAACACAGGCGGGGTTGTCAGGTATTTTTTCAAGTCGGCCAAGGCGACTTCGCATTCTTCCGTCCACAGGAAATCTGTGGCCTTCTTTAACAACTGAAAAAATGGTTTACACTTGTCTGAACTCCAGCTGATGAATCTGTTCAGAGCTGCTACCTTACCCGTCAAAACCTGGACTTCCTTCGCTATTGTCGAGTTCTTCAGATCAAAGATGGCCTTGACCTAATCTGGGCTTGCTTCAATTCCTTTCCTAGTTACTAAATACCCCAGAAATTTACTGGATCCTACTCTAAATACGCACTTCGAGGCATTCAGGCAAAGCTGATATGCCTTCAATATGTCAAAGACTTCTTTTAGGTTGGCCAAATGATCTCCAAGTTCTTTACTCTTAACTACCATGTCATCAGTGTAGACTTCCACGGTCTTCCCAATTAGGTGCTTGAACATCTTAGTAACCAGCCTTTGGTATGTCGCTCATGCATTTTTCAGCCCAAAGGGCATTACCCTGTAATAGTAAAGTCCTTTGAGGGTAATGAACGCTATCTTTTCTTCATCTGGGGCATATATAGCTATCTGGTGATAACCTTTATATGCATCCAGAAAGCTCATCCTTTCATGCCCCGATGTGGCATCTACAAGTTGATCAATCTTGGGCAGAGGGAAATAGTCCTTCGGATAAGCTTTGTTCAAGCTTGTGAAGTCCACATAAACCCTTTATTTGCCATTCTTCTTCTTTACTACTACTGTGTTGGATAACCACGTTGGGTAGTTTACTTCTTAGATTGCCTATGCTTCCAACAGCTTCTCCACTTCCTCTTCAACTGCCTATACATGGACCAAAGTAGGTCTCCTTGCTCTCTGGATCACAGGTTTGGCCGACCTGTCCACATTATGTCTATGGCAGGTGACCTCAGGGCTGATTCCCGGTATCTTATAGGGTGCCCAGGCAAACACCTCGATGTTCTCTCTTAATAAATTCTTCAATTTTCTTTCTTCTTCCTCGGCTAAACCCGAACCGAAGAGGAAGAATCGTTCTTCATCTCCTTTCTATACTAGAACCTTTTTCAAAGGTTCTTCATTCTTGTCAGCAGGTTCTTTGCCGACGTCATCCAAGATCTGCTGGTCTTTGTCTTCATTCTCTGTTGTTTCTGTTTCTCTAATATTACAGGTATACTTCATTGCTGCCATGGAGCAATTTTTCGCCTGCACTTGATCACCCCTTACCTCTTCAATCCGATACTCGGTTAGGAATCGCATCAATTGGTGCAATGTTGAGGGAACAACCCTCATAGCATGCAACCAAGGCCTTCCCAAGATGATATTGTACGTAGATGGGGTATCTATCACTATGAATTTTGTAGTGACTGTCTTGGTTCCAGCTTGTACCTCTAAGTTTATGGTCTCTAGTGGCCATGTTGGGGTCCCATTAAATCTAACCATGGGGCTGTCGGATTGCTCCAAATCATCCTTGTGAAGGCCAAATTTCCTGTAACATCTGACATACATGATGTCACAAGAGCTGCCTTGATCAACCAAGATCCTCCTCACCTGGTAGTCTCCAATCTTCAATGTCACCACCAGAGCATTGTTGTGCGGATGTTGAACCATATCTAAGTCTTTTTTCAGTGAAAAATATCATCGGCCCTTGATGTCCATCTGTCCGAGGTTTTTTCTACTGGACCTGGTAGATATGCTGTAGATGCCTTACCCTCTAAGTCTCTCATCGAATTTCATTCTCATTGACCTTCGAGTGAATCACATTGATTACTCGTGGTCCTTCTGCTTGTGGTGATGGTGATGGTGATGGTGGTAGTGGTGGTGGTGGTGGTGTCGACGCCTAGGCTAGCTTTGTCTGTTCCTCTTTTGTTTTGTTTCATCGATTAGGTCTCTCAGGTGTCCCTGTCTAACCAAATCCTTCAGGTGCGACTTCAAAGCCTGGCATCCTTGAGTCATGTGCCCGGTCTCTTCGTGGTAGGTGCAATTTTTCCCAGTGCTTCTACCCATATATTCACCTGGGATCTTTTGCGATGCCCTATAATATAGCTGGTTTCTAATTTTTTCCGAGATCATGTAAATGGGGATCTTGAAAACTGTGCTTACTAGTTGCATAACATTCAATCTCAATTCTAGCTTGTCGGCACCGTTGTTTCCTTGGCTACACTTCGACGAGCCGTTTCTTTTCTCCTGCCTCACTACATTTGTCTTTTTGGCTTTCCTGTCTTTCTCTGCTCTGGCATACTTTTTGATCTGTGCCACGAGCTCTTCCATGTTTTCGGGAGGGTTTTTGCAAGGGATTGTCGAAGTGGACAATCATCATCCAAGCTGTTCTTGAAACAAATGACTACAAGTTCCTGGTTACAAGCTGGAATCCGATTGTAAACCTCGTAGTATCTCTTGGCGTAAGCCCTAAGGCCTTGGCCATCGCTAATCTTTAGAGCCAGTAGGGAGTCTACCCTCAATAGCTATAACTTGTTGGTAACAAACCTGGCCACAAACATCTCAGCCAGGCCTTTCTAAGTCTTTACACATCCTTTCGGTAACTTGTGGAACCAATCTGACATTATCTCCGCAAACGTTGATGGGAACACTTTGCATAATAACTACTCGTTCCTACTCCACATAGCCATTGCATTTAAGTATAATCCAACATGAAAATTTAGGTCAGACTTACCATCATAGATTTGAAATTTCGGCATACTGAACCTCTTCGGTGCCTCAAACGCATCCAGCTCCACCGAGAACGAGGACTTCGGCTGTGCGTTGGATGTGATCTCGACCTCGTGCTTCTTTCTCTGGAGGTAATCTCTCAGGCCCTCCTTTGTCTGTTCAAGAGCTCGGCTGTCAGTCGATTTCAGCCTTTTTGGTGCGTTGCTTCCTATGTTAGAATGGGTTCTTTTGGACTTCTCTATGTCCACTGCATTATCAAAGTAGAGATTCTGTTCGTGGATCTGCGGAGATCCCCTAATATAGGTTCCTTTTGTCCGTGGTGTCCTTTGAGATTCTCCTTGCCTTGACTCTGTCCATCCGGCATCTCGTGATTGCCGATGTGAATTCCCTTGTCACTTACCATGTTGTGGGACAATTGGCATTGCCTTCTCTCATTCTTTTCAGACATCGGCATTGGCCGCTGGTGCCGGTGTATCTAGCAAGGGAAACATTGACTACATCACATTGTTTGGCATCAGGAAGTTGACTACCGTCTGCAGGTTTGTCAACTTGTTCGTCGTACCCTTCAGTTCTTTGTCTCTTCTCAGGCATCTATCCTTCCATACCTAAAGATTGCTTTCATGGTAGTACTCATCTCGATTTTCTCTTCTCGGGCCATTTCAAGCCTGGGCGACATCATTTGCCTCGGGATTCACTTCTTATACTTCTTGATCGTTGCCTCTTTCTCCGGCATTAGGATCTACATGTTCCTCCTCCTCACTGTGCATGTCGTCCCCGACTCTCACCTGTTGTCCGTTATTGGCAATCTATTTTTACTTACTAAGTTCTCACAGATGGCGCCAAATTGTGGGTGTTGATTTCCGACCTCACAACCAAATAGGGAACTTAGCTGGAGAGCATGCGGCAGAATAGATTAAGCCAACCACTTGCCAACAAGAAAATGAGAATACCATGGTAGCTCGTCCACTTGAGGACACTCCGACGACCAAGTCAGTCAATCTTATCTCTCAAAATATCAAACAAGTACTAAACTCACAAAATAAAACATTCTTTCGACCCATGGGGATGCCTATCTTTTATAGCCTCTAGTGCCCTTGTCCCCTAGAAGTCTCACTTCATAGGACTCAAGCACAATGCTTATCTCAGACTCTTAATTAGATATGGATAAACCACACATGTGCCTTATCCTTATCTGAACTAAGTGCCTCTTCTCATCTAGGATTCTCATCCTCTATCTAGATATCTCGGATTTCGGTATTGTCGTACCATATCTTAGCAACACCGTAACCACCTCGGCAAGCTCGCCCACGTGACTCCTCGGCCAACATCTCAACAACACCTTGGCCACGTGGCGCTATTCTCGAAATACCTCCCCATAGGTCTAACCCCAATTACTTTTCTGTTTGTATAGTTTGCTGGGCATTAATTTCAAAAAAATGGAGAAAGTGCCACCTTTTCTTAGTCAATAGTTTGTTTTAAAGATTTTTTCTTTGTTATATATTTTTTGGCGTTGAATGTCCCTGATTTTTTTTTATTATTTATTAAAATGAAAAATGTTTTACACTTCAAAAAACTAAAACTCATTTTTCAAAATCTCACAAAAGTGATCAATGCATTACCATTGCCATTGTCCAACCACCAACATTATTGTTATTGCCGCCACCACTTCAACACAATATCTTACCACCAATGTCACCGCCTCTGCCATCTCACCATCCCACTGTTTTACTTGTACATTACTGTCTTAACTGAAGCTCTATCACCATTACTAATATAATTATTTGTACATTACTGTCCTAACTGAAGCTCTTAAGCCATAAGACTCAAAGTAAAGGTGATATACTTATTCAAAAGTAAAATACATTGATTTCTTGTTAGGCTTATGAATTAAAAAACTAATTACTAATGTTTGTCTATTAACAAAAGGGAAATTCTACTATACACACCCTTTAAAAATGGTACACCATATTCTAGATACTTCCTCCGTCCCAAAATATTAGTCCCTTGTTCTATTTTTCATTGTCCCAAAATATTAGTCCCTCTTCAAAAACTAAGTACAAAAATAATATAAATTTTTTATTTTGCCTTTCTTTTAAATTCATAAACAATATAAAAGTACAATTATGACATTGATATTCCTTAAAAAATGTACCATTAAAGGGTAATTTTGAAAAATTAACTTTTTTAAAGTGCAGTAATTGTACTATAAAAAAAAGTTAGGTTCCCCAAAAGGGACCATTATTTTGGGACAAAGGGAGTACATCATTTTCTTATTTAGTTATGATCAATTTTCTTCTTTAATTGTGACATTATTTTAATTATGATTCATGAAATCTTTAGTTATATCTCATGTGATGTTTAGATATAATCTTTTTTTAGTTATGACTCAAAACGTATGAAGTTATATCATTTTATTCTTTACTTATAAAATGCTAGTTTTTCCATTAACAAAATAATTATTTTGTGTTTCTAATTTTAATACTAGAAGAAATGTAGTAAATAAATTACACTCCCAAGAGAGGGTAATTATTCAGTAATCACAAAATATAGACACGTGGTATTCTGTAGCATTGTAATTGGTGGAGAAGGTGGGTAGGTGAGGTATTGTGTTGGTGATTGGAAAACATGATGTAATATATTGAATGATGATTAGTTAATGAGTATATACACGTGGCACTCTGGGAACATTGAATAATTTCTCCCCCAAAAGATGGGCATACAGATGATTTTATTTGCATATCAAATTTTGTTTGAGTACGCATCATTTATATCGTTTCGATATTAACTTTCAAACAAAATACAAATCTTTAGGTGCCGTTTGGTAACACTTACGTTTTCAGTTTTCTGTTTATATTTACAAAAATTTAAAAAAACTCAAATAAAAACTTGTTTGGTAAAATTTTTGATTTATAAATCAGTGGTCTCAGTTTATAAATTTTGCCAAAAAATGAAAACACAAAAAATGTGTTTCCGTTTTGAGTTTTGAGTTTTTTTTTTTTTACCACCCAACACTAGCCATCACCCGCCACCATTTTCCATCACCGTCTTCCGCCACCACCACCCACCCACCCCCCACAAGCACCTGTCACCCACTCGCCATCACCACCCACCAATCGCCACCACCACCACCACCCACCTGCCATCCACCCGCCATTACCCACCACCCGCCACTACTATCCATCGCCCGCCACCATCACTCACCACCCACCTGCCACCACCAGCCACCCACCCACCACCACCACCACCACCATCACCCACCACCCACCCGCCACTCACTTGTCCCCACCACCCACCATTCACCACCACTACCACCCACTCGCTACCACCTACCCCCGCCACCGTCACCCACCACCCACCACCACCAGCCACCTACCCGCCACCACCTACCATCCGCCAACCACCTGCTACCACCACCCACCACCCGTCACCATCACCACCACTACCCACTCGCTACCACCCACCACCCGCCACCGTCACCCACCCACCCGCCATCCGCCACTGACCTGCCACCACCACCCGCCACCTACCCCGCCACCACCACCCACTTGCCACCACCCACTACCACCCCCCATCTGCCACCCACTAGCCACCACCACCACCACCTGCCACTGTCACCCACCCACCCACCCACCACCACCAGCTACCCACCACCCACCGTCACCACTTTCCACCACCGTCACCACTTTCCACCACCGTCTTCCGTCGCCACTTGCCATTTCTCACTCTTTTTTATATTTGTAAATTTTTTAAAACATTTTGTCAATTACCAAACGCGTTTGTAGTTTATGTTTTTGTAAAAATAAACAAAAAATAAACAAAAACCAGGCTATAAAATTTTTGTAAATATAAACTGAAAACGTAAACGTTACCAAACACAAGTGTTACCAAACGGCACCTTATCGAATTATCCATGCTTCATAGTCTCAAAATAATTCAAAATGTGAATTTTTATATTTTTTATTTTTTTTTGCAAAGTATATACTATTTAAAATTTAATTTTTTCATTATTGAGATTAAAAAAAATTATTTATTAAATGTTTAAATTTAATTTTTTTATATTTGCAGGCAAATTGATTTTTAAGATACAGTTTGGGAGGTAAAATGAAATGCAAATAAATTTGGTGTCACGTCAGCACATTCCGTCCAATTGTAAACGGAATGTGACGGCAGGGGTTTAATTGATTAATTTTCTGAAAATTTAGGTATTAAACTAAAATACAAAAAACAAATTACAAAAATATTGTACACAAGATCAAATCTATTCCTGTATATACAAAAAAACAAATTACAAAAATCAAAACTTTAAGTATCCAAATTCACTTCAACATAGTTCATTATATGAGTTAAATCCCAAAACAAGATCAAAATAGTTCAACATTATATGAGTTAGAACTCTATGACGATTTCAACTTTGCCTTTCTCTCGCACCACCTTTTCATAAGTTCGTTACAAGAGCAACATGCCCTAAACAATTAGTTGTTCTACAACCACAAAAGTGTATCACCGTCTATAGTCATAGAGAAATGATGAAAATCTTGCACACATGATGATCATCAGAAGTGTAAATAAAGTTCAAAAATATAAAAGAGATGTAGATGAAATCCAAAAATAGATATCAACCTTGAAGAACTTAACCAAGGCATTTGAAGCAAACAAAAGCTCAGATTTTTGGGGCAAATTGAAAGAATTTTTTGTAAAAAAAATATTACTAACAATTTAGAGTTAGGCGAGGGAAAGTTGGGTATGAAGCACTAAGATTTCTCATAGAGAAACAGTAACTCCGTCATTAAGTTCCTTTCAGTAAAAATGACAACCTATCTTCCCGATAAGAGATTTAACCACAAAAAAAATAAATAAATAAAAATTAACACCACTGCACTAAAGCATTTTGTCCAATGACTTCAATGATGAAGGCAAAAGGTAAGGGAATTTATACCACCAGAAAACTACTAATCAACCCACATTTTGTCCATGACGTCAATATTTTTTTGATCGGCAAAAAAAATCTTTATTGATGACAACATACAAAGTATGGAACAGTACATGAATAAAGAGGAGCTCGGAGTTAAATCGAAACTCCAAGCGCCAATTGGTGAGGAACCAACCAAAAGAAAACAAGAGGAGAAAAAAGGGAAAAGAAAACAAATAGAACTACACAGCAGAACAGAACTACCAGCAATCAAAACTACACAACATAATAGAGCTACCAGCATACACCTAATTACTCAATTAGAACTACAACCCCCTGCTGCCATCTGAAACAATTAACTCCATAATTCTGAATCTTCCACCTCTGCACAGTCCAGCCCAACTGAATGCAAACCAAGAACAACTGCATCAAGCTCCACTGTCTGTCAACAAAAACAGCTGAATGTAAGTCCTCTGCCTTCAACACCATCCACTCCACTGCCTACCAACTATACCAGCTCAAGACAGAATTCAGAAGCAGTGCAGAAGCAGAATCGAACTGCAGAATTCCAGCAAGAATCAAACTGCAGAATTCAGAAGCAGCACAGAATTCAAAATTCAGAATAAGGGGACTTCCAGCAAAACAACATACAGATCAACATTCAGCCACACAAAACAGAATAGTTGGTATGATGTCAATATGATGGTGATTGTAATGGGACACAATATGTCCGATGACTTCAATGAATTTATTCGAGCATTTTGTCCAATGACTTCAATACGATGGTGATTATAATGGGACACAATATGTCATGCATAGGAAACTACTAATCAACCCACATTTAGTCTTACATACACAATTACTTGCACACAAAAACATATTACTTAGTCCTATGATGATGGTTCGAATTTAACCATGGAAGCACCAGACTTTCCTCGTAGTCCTGTGATGATGGTTCGAATTCAAGCTTTGTATTATCCAAACAGACCATTGCCAATTTGATATATCCAAGAGTCTTGGAATCTATTAACAGACCTCCAAAAAGGTAAGAATTGAAACAAAATTTGAACTCTCTATTCTAATAATCATGCCGGCACCTGTTTGATGCCGCATCATAGATACTCGCAATACAAATTTGTTTGGATGCAAAGAAAGATAATTAATCCAAGCAAAAAAATCCCAACAAATCTGATTAACAAATTGAATGAATCATCATCATCATCATCAGTGACATCAAACCGAAAAACAAATGCAACTGTAGTCGACTTAAAAATAGAGATGCAAATAATAAATACCAGTTCAACCAAAAAACATGTATCAGTAGATCTATGAGGTTGAGAGAGAGAGAGAGAGAGAGAGAATTTAACATAAAACCGGACCATAAGAAATAGATTGATCATGCACAAGGAACTCTTTCAAGCTAGTACACCCCTATCTTGAGGAAAACTTTCACTCTCCTTGCAAACCCACTTCTTCAGACAAAGTTATGATTAACTACAGATCCATCTTCAATCAAACATTAAAAATAATAATAAAAAAAAAAGGGGTACAACAATGAAAAATGCTAATAGTAATTCCCCTCCATAAGCTAAATATACATTAAAAAAATAATAATACAACCACAAAAAGTTTGCCTTCGGTTCGTGATCGCAGCAAAAATGGACACACATGCGCACACAAATATGTAAATATATTCACTCATTCATGCGCATATGTTCAGTTCACTAAACTGTGAGAACAAAGAATTCCTAAAAGAAAGAAATATTCTCTACCACTAAAGCATCCTAAATACACAATTGTTAAGACTCTTTGTTGTCAAATTCCATGGATCAAACCCAAGGTTGTTATTTTTTAAATTCACATGTTGGGTCAAACTAGGATTACTTTGGATTTCTCTAAGAAGTTGATTTTCTTCCAAAACTAGGATTACTTTGGAGTCCTTTAAGGAGTTGGCTTTCTTTTGAAACAGGATTACTTTGGGTCTCTATAAATAGTTGGTTTTCTCCCAAAACCTGGTAATTCATTGAATTCCTCCAGATCTTCTTTTTGGTTCTTAAGGTTTATATCTGGAGATATTTTTTTTAGTTTTCTTTGATGTTTTTATTGAGTATTCAACTCATGGTTTAAAGAGAGTACATCAAAGGTTTGTTTGTTATACACAAGAGAGAGAGAGAGAGAGAGAGAGAGTTGTTCTTCGGTGGATTCTGAAGAATTCGAGCATGAAGCTTCGGTGGATTCTGGAGTGGCTCATCAGAAAGACAATTCCGTGGTGAAGATGGGGTTGGAAGAGGCACATAGAGGTTGGTTCAATTAGGCGTTGTGGATTCGCTAGATAATTGAGAGTATACCTGTGTAATTCCTTTAATTCTTCTTAGTGGATTGTCTTGTGGCAGTTTCCCGTGGTTTTTTGATCACAGTTGGAGGTGTCCAATTGTGGTTTTTCCACGTAAAAATCATTGTGTCTCTTTGTCTTGATTGTTTGATTGGGACTGTTTTCTACTGCTTATTATTGATACATAATCACAAATCAACATCTAGGGTTTCTAGATTTTTCAATTGGTATCAGAGCAGGTCGTTCTATTTTTTTAAAAAAAAATTCTTTTAGAACGAGATCTTGTTTGATTTGTGTGCATGTTCGTTTTTTTCTTGCTTTGGTTAAGAAAAAAAATAAAATAAATAAAAAAAACCCAAAACGATTTTCTTGTATGGTTTTGCAAGCTTGAAATTTTTGAGCAGTCCGTGGTGCATATTGGAATTGATGAGAATAACCATTACATATTAATATATGTGTGCTTTCTATGGTCATTACTCATTTTGGAGTGTGTGTTCTTTGATTAGTATGTCTCATTCTGTACACACTCTTGGATTAGCAAATATTGGAGTCTTCCGCCTTAGTGATTATTTTTTTTTCTATGGACTTCTGGCATTGTATCTTTTGCTTTTCTAGAGGAATTGACCTATACTAGCATATCATGGGTGATGTTGAGTCTCTTAACCACCTTCCATCTTTTTGCATCTCCATGGCTTTCCCCTCTGTTCTTTGTAGTCCAGGCATGAGGAAAAGGCTACCTCAGAGTCACCAACCAGGCCATCCTTATTATCTCCATGCTTCTCTGGTTCGGTTTCCATACTCTTGAGCGTGTCAGCCGCCTATGAATGTGCAAAAGAAAGAAAGAAAAAAGAAAAGAAAAGAAAAGAAAAAGATGTGAAAATAAAAGGGAAAAATAAAGGATTCATTGATTGAGGGGGAGCCTCCGCTTTTACTCACCAAATAACCCTTGATTCCTAGTGGTTTGACTTTTCTTAGTTGTGCTTAGATTCTCTTGTTGGAGGTCCAGCTTTTATATCACTACTAGGATTTGAATCTTGTGTTTGTCGAACTCCAAGAGTCACACACACACTTTTATCATGGGATCTATGCTTTTCACATAATGCATCACTTTCTTTCATGAGGAATCTTCTACAGACTGTGCACATTGTGTTTTCAAGTAATTGTGCTTCTTGGATAGTCTTGTGTGTTTTAGGGTACAAATCTGGAATTCCTTGCTTGCTCCACCATATTATTTTTGTTTGTTTTCTTTCTTTTTCTTTTTCTTTTTCTTTTTTCAGTATTTGTGGTTGCTTTTAGTGAGGGGGAGTTCGGTTAATCGTTATCTTGTCATTGCTTGTGTGGGTTTTGATCTTGATTTTGTTATTTGAGATTCCTTTGTCAATTCGTGACAAACAGGGAGAGAAATTTGTTTTTCATGTATTCATGTCATGTGTCGGGTGCATATGTCTTAGTTTTCAGGTTTTCATGCTACATGTTCTTAAAATCTCCAAGTTGCATCTATTCATGTTATTCATGTTTTTCATCTCATACTTCAAGATAATATAGCCATATGTTTATTGCTTTTTCATATACTCTTGTGGGACTAATAGTTGTTTTGGAGATTGTGGCACTAATAGTTGTTTTGCAGATTATGACCTTGAGAAATAAGTTTGTAAAGAGATTTGGTTATAAGTGCTGGTTCCTAGTTGATGGTGTTGTTCTTGTTTTGATTGGAAAATTGTTTTAGTGTTTTTGTTAGGAAAACTGTTTTAGCATGGTTTTGTCCAGGATTTGACAAAGGGGGAGATTGTTAGGACTCTTTGTTGTCAAATTCCATGTATCAAACCCAAGGTTGTTATTTTTTAAATTCACATGTTGGGTCAAACTAGGATTACTTTGGATTTCTCTAAGAAGTTGATTTTCTTCCAAAACTAGGATTACTTTGGAGTCCTTTAAGGAGTTGGTTTTCTTTTGAAACAGGATTACTTTGGGTCTCTATAAATAGTTGGTTTTCTCCCAAAACTAGGTAATTCATTGAATTCCTCCAGATCTTCTTTTTGGTTCTTAAGGTTTATATCTGGAGATATTTTTTTTAGTTTTCTTTGATGTTTTTATTGAGTATTCAACTCATAGTTTAAAGAGAGTACATCAAAGGTTTGTTTGTTATACACAAGAGAGAGAGAGAGTTGTTCTTCGGTGGATTCTGAAGAATTCGAGCATGAAGCTTCGGTGGATTCTGGAGTGGCTCATCAGAAAGACAATTCCGTGGTGAAGATGGGGTTGGAAGAGGCACATAGAGGTTGGTTCAATTAGGCGTTGTGGATTCGCTAGATAATTGAGAGTATATCTGTGTAATTCCTTTAATTCTTCTTAGTGGATTGTCTTGTGGCAGTTGCCCGTGGTTTTTTGATCACAGTTGGAGGTGTCCAATTGTGGTTTTTCCACGTAAAAATCATTGTGTCTCTTTGTCTTGATTGTTTGATTGGGACTATTTTCTACTGCTTATTATTGATACATAATCACAAATCAACATCTAGGGTTTCTAGATTTTTCAACAAAGTTGATGAAGAGAGAGAGAGAGAGAGAGAGAGAGAGAGAGAGAGAGAGAGATCATTTAAAATGAACCATTTCAATTTTCAAGCCTCTTTTCTGTCTTTTCCTTCCCCTAATTCTTTCCAAGAACCAAATGGGACCTTAAAAGTTGATTTGTTTGCAGAAACTTTCTAGGAGCTTTTTTCATCAAAACAAACAGATACAGATGCTGGTGTAGGACAAGATTTTCATAACAAGATTTTCAGAATTTTTATATTTTTAATTTTAATATTTTGATATATTTTTAGGATTCTTGTAATTTAGCATAAATAATTTAGAATTATTAGGATTCTTAATTTTATTATTTTGGAATTAGATTTTTGACTAGGATTTTAAATAGTTTAGAATTCTAGTTTCCTATTCTCTTAAGTTTCTTAATTTATTTTAGAATTACTTTTCTTACAAGTATTAGGTTTAATTTATTATAAATAGCTATGTAAGTTTCATGACAAAAACAACTTTTATTCATTCATTCAATAATATTAAGCTATTTTCTCTTCCTTGTAGATTCAAGGTTCTATTTTTTCTCATGGATTCGAGAACTCCTTTCGTCTACTAGAACGATATCTAGTACCCCTGTATTCTGCTACGTCAAGTGGTATCAGAGCATGGATTTGCGTAGCTCGATGACACAAGACAATGGAGAACACACAATCCCTATTGACGTTGATCGTAGGGTAAGAGCCATATGGGATGCGATTGAGGAACATCGGCTAGAGGTGCATGAACTTCACAATGAGATTTGTAATCTACTTGCCGATTTGGGACTAATCGTCAGCCAGAGGCAACCAACAGTTGACAGTAATTGTGCCAAAGGATTCACCCGAGGCCAACCTGTTAGCTTACGTTATTTTGCACAAATTTCATATTTTAACAGTTCAAGTAAGTTTCAAAAATAAGATTTTCTTGATTGGTTGCTTGATCTTGAAAATTTCTTTGAATTCATGAAGATTCCTCATGAAAAGAAGGTTATATTTGCATCCTACAAACTTGATAAAATTGCATTGAAGTGGTGGAATGGATTACAAGATTATCGAGTTTGCAAAGGTAAAGACAAAATTTATTCATGGTTAACAATGAAAAAGTTTTTAGCAACAAAATTTTACTTTCATGATCATGCAGATATATTCTCATATACAAATCAAGATACTTCCATAGAGTTGGTAAAAATTTGCAATGAAATTGTAGTTGCAAAAGAAAAGAGTTCGCATCCAAATATTATTTGTGGTGAGATTGTTTGTAAAACTAATAAAGAAGATACAAAGTCTTGTTCGAGTGTTGATAATACATCAACACATGGTAATTTGAATATTGGGGAGAAAGTTTTACAAACAAATCATAAAAATATTGAAGAAGAAAGAGATCTGATTGAGCCTAGTAACAAAGAAAAAATAGAAGAAGAAATAAAACAACCGCTGTGTGCAACAAAGAAATTGGTTGATATTACACTTGATATTCCAAGGTTGATAATTGAAGGATCAATTGAATTTGGGATGGTGCAACATCAAGAGAGCACGCAAGTTCTACATAAAATAAATTTGGTTGATTTTGTTGGTGTGGAGCAATTTAATTTGATTTTCAATACTTGTCTAATTAATCTTATTCTCCAGTTAAAGCATATAGAGAATAACTTTTAGAAAGTAGATTTCTCTGCATATAATTTTTGGAAGAGGGACAAACAACGGAAGTATTCCAAGTATCTTTTTATTTGGCATGGAAGATGGCCGATCTCTAATATGAACTCGAGGGCGAGTTCTTTCAAAGAAGAGGAGTCTGATGTAGGACAAGATTTCAGGACAATATTTTAAGAATTTTTATATTTTTAATTTTAATATTTTTGATATATTATTAGGATTCTTGTAATTTAGTATAAATAATTTAGAATTATTAGGTTTCTTAATTTTATTATTTTGGAATTAGATTTTGACTAGGATTTTAAATAGTTTGGAATTCTAGTTTCCTATTCTCTTAAGTTTCCTAATTTATTTTAGAATTACTTTTCCTACAAGTATTAGGTTTAGTTTATTATAAATAGCTATGTAACTCTCATGACAAAGACAACTTTTATTCATTCATTCAATAATATTAAGATATTTTCTCTTCCTTGTGGATTCAAGGTTCTATTTTTTCTCGTGGATTCGAGAACCCCTTTCGTCTACTAGAACGATATCTAGTCCCCATGTATTCCGCTGTGTCAGATTCATTCAGTCTAACAACAATGTTGACAAAAAGTTCAAAAAGTGTGATGTCGCCATGTCATGCACAACATGAAAAGGTACGAGTCTAAGATGTGTTGGATGCATCTACAATCAGGTGTATAAGCAACACGAGTGCTCATCAAATGGAATAAAAAGGTAAAAACTTGAAATGAAGGAAAAAATGAGATCCATTCTGAGATCTTCCCAAGGTAAAACAGATCAAACTCATAGAAATGCAAATTGAATAACAATGTAGGTGAAAATCAAACACTCTAAACCAGCTCTAATCAGCCAAACAAATCAAATCTCACATCTCATGATTCAATAAAGAAAATCCCAAAGCCAATCATCAAAAAAGGCTTCATAGAATCATTACAACTTTCAATAGATGATCACTCAGATCTAATGGAAATCTCAACAATTCATAAAATTAGCAAAGGAAATCGGCGATCAACACTTTTACAAATAGATCGATGAAAAAGCAATGGAAATCAAACACATTATACTTAAATAATAAATTAGAAAGACAGATCTATGGAGAATCCTGGGAAAAGAAGCGCTTTGAGCTCAGACGCTGCCGTCATGGCCAAGAATGGTGGTGGAGGTGAGGTGGTTGCCCTCGACGTCGCATATCAGGTGATCAAACAGAGTCCTATACAGAGATCGATCGATTATGAAAAGTGAAGGTCGATTAAAGCTGAAGATCAGTACAAAGATCGATTCTGATATGAGGTTGTGGGAGCCGAATAAGTAGAAGAGCGAAATCTGGAATACCCGAAGAGCCGGGAACTTAACGGCTCCATTCCGCTCGACTGGGATGCCGAATACGTTCTTAAGGCCGAATAGACTTGAGAAGGCATATCAGGACAAATGAAAGAATAAAAAAATAAAAAGTAAACTCTGGCCCTGAGGCCCAAAGAATGTATATAAATACAAGAGCTTCAGATGTGGTGGGGCAGGTAAGAATCACTTCTAAAACTTAGTCAATAAGCTTTCTTGAATAGAGGAACTGACTTGTCCGTCGGAGTGCTAATTCCGGCACCCCCGACCGGAGTCTTTGTATCTTTTCAGGTGACTAGCTGAGGATCATTGGCGTCTTCCAGGATCTGAAGAGTATTTCCAATCCACTTTCCCCACAATTGGCGCCGTCTGTGGGAATACTCAAATATATCCATGAAAGACGTGACTGAAGATCCTCTGATAGCCACCAACGAGATCGCACAGAGAGACGACTCCACTCCGGTAAATGCGCTCGGAAAGGAAACCGTCGCGCAGCGACGCGCCTCGAACTCTAACTCACCAACGACTTCAACGAAGGCGATGATGCAAGCGACCATAGAACGAGCCAGACAGACCCAACAGAGTTTGGATAACATCATCGCCGAGAACGAATGCCTTCGCCGCGATCTGGCCTTAGAAAAAGCAAAGTCCAGATGGGCAGGGCTCAAGGTCCCTGAGCGATTCCCAAGGGGAGGTCCTGAACGACCTCGAGGCCAACAGCACAACGCCAACGGTCGCCGCGCCTTAACCGATTGCCTTGAGGAGGTGACAGAGGACGCACGTCGCCCAAGAGGCGTCCCGCTTGACACCGTACATATGATATACAGCCTACCGATAGCCCCGACTGTACATGCAATTCAATCGCTTCCAAGCCCCCAGCGTCAGCTCACACCAACAAAGCGACCCCGGCTTCGAGAAGTGCCAAGCATTACCTTGGACGACTCTGATTTGAGCGGCGTAACACTCCCTCACGTAGATCCTCTGGTTGTTGCGTTACGCGTAAACAGGTTTACCGTCGAACGCGTCCTTATCGACCAGGGAAGCACTTCAGAAGTTATGTACTATAAAACCTTCATCAAACTCGGGTTCAACGATTCGGATATGACTCCAGCTCCTTATCCACTATTCGGCTTCAACGCCAACCCGGAGTACCCATTGGGAAAGATCAGTCTACCCGTTCGAGCTGGCTCCAGAACGGTGGATGTGGAATTCTTGGTTGTTAGGCTACCGTCGCCGTACAATCTCATCATGGGGCGATCATGGTTGCATACCCTGCAGGCCGTCCCAAGCACCTACCACCAGCTGTTACGTTTCCCGACGGAACACGGCGTTGAGCAGATCCGTGGCTCTCAACAGTCAGCGCAAGCATGTTACCTTCTCGCCGCCAAGACGCCGAAGGAACTGCAAGTCAACTCCATCGAAACGCCCAGTCGAGAGATCCTGGATGACGTCGGGCGTCAACCAACGAAAAGGCCACGGAAGGTTTAGACCGGGTTGACATTGATGGAAGCCCGGAAAAGTTTTTTATGATCGGCGCCTCGCTGAGCCAGGCTGACCGACAGCAACTGATCACTTTTTTACTCGGCAACCTCGACGTCTTTGCGTGGACTCCATACGAGATGCCGGGAATAGACCCGTCAGTCTCACAGCACCATCTGAATGTCGACCCCCGGTGCAAGCCGATCATCCAGAAAGGCCGGCGATCCTCCGCAGAACACACTGCCGCCGTTGTAGAAGAAGTTGACAAATTGCTTGACGCCGAGGCAATTAGGGAGGTCACCTACCCCACGTGGCTCTCCAACACAGTGGTGGTGAAAAAGAAAAATGGAACTTGGCGAGTGTGCGTCGATTTCATGGATCTGAACAAAGCTTGCCCCAAAGATTGCTTCCCCTTACCGAGAATTGACCAACTCGTTGATGCGACAGCACGCCACCGACGCATGAGTTTCCTCGATGCCTACAGAGGCTACCATCAGATCGTCATGAATCCGGATGATCAGGACAAAACTGCATTCCTCACTCCAAGAGGAACCTACTGCTACAGGGTTATGCCTTTTGGACTGAAGAATGCAGGGGCAACTTACCAAAGACTGGTCACCACGATGGAGCGCCCTTCGTGGATGTCACGATTGGCCAAAACAAGTCTCCGGATTCGGAGCCCCCTTTGGTGCACGACACCCTAGGCCGAACAAGTCTCCGGATTCGGAGCGCCCTTCGTGGATGTCACGATTGGCCAAAACAAGTCTCCGGATTCGGAGCCCCCTTTGGTGCACGACACCCTAGGGCCGAACAAGTCTCCGGATTCGGAGCGCCCTTCGTGGATGTCACGATTGGCCAAAACAAGTCTCTGGATTCGGAGCGCCCTTCGTGGATGTCACGATTGGCCAAAACAAGTCTCCGGATTCGGATCGCCCTTTGGGGCACGACGTCCATTGGGGCATGACGCCTTTGGGGCACATCCTAGGGCCGAATAAGTCGCCGGATTCGGAGAGGCTTAGGGCATGACACCTTAGGGCCGAATAAATCTCCGGACTCGGGCCAAAACAAGCCTCCGGATACGGAGCCCCTTTGGCGTATGACGCCTTAGGGCCAACTAATGCATTTCCGAACGTCTATGCCGTGCAGTGCAAAGTATTCTAATCAAAATCTAAATATTCCAATAAAATGAATCGACACGTTTGAACTAGAAATATTTTACAATCAAAATATTTTACGATCAAAGACAGACATTTAAAATGAAAGCCTATTCATTCATAGTGAAGCCTGTTGTTTCACTACACTCTAGTTAATCGGCCTCCTCATCGTCGCTCTTCTCCATTTCAAATTCGGAATAGGGAAGGTAGTGTCGATGGTATAGGGGTGAAGCCGAATCTATGCCTAGGGACCCAAGAACTTCCACGGTTTGAAGGGCCTTGATCCAGCCATGCTTAAAACCGCGATTTTCACATCGACAAACTTCCTCAGCAAGGTCTGTCCTGGTTTTATCAACCCCGGCCTTGAAACCGTCCTCATATCCTTTCTCGTAACCCGGGGCCTTTTGGGACGTACTTCCGCCCACTTCAAGTTGAAAGGCCGTCGCCGGCTCAGCCATTCGAACCTTCTTAAGCTCCCGAAGCTCATTCTCGGCCTTTTTCGCGCGAGCTTCCAGACCACGATTCCTTTCGTCCTTTTCCTCAATGTCACGTCTCATCTCACTCAGACGCATGCCAATTTCATGAGCGTTATACAACCCCTTTACAGCCCCATGTATGCCGTCCCGAAACACTTCGAAATCGCGACGACCAACCATCGATTGTTGGACTTCCGGTGGAAAAATCTGTCGAGCAAACTCGACTGCCACATCTGGATCTTTAATGATGGAATCCGCCTCTGTCAACGGTTTATTCTTCACAAAAACCGCAAAATTCAATGGCCGCGGCGTCGCATCCACCTCGATTCCCGGTCGCTGGCATGGGAAACCTCCCCGTTGACCGTCCCTTTGAGAGGACCTGCTTCGACGACTAAGGCGTTGCTGTTTTTCCCGATCTTTGGACGCTCTTCTTCCCCTACCAGTGGGCTCGCTACTGCGATACATTTCGACGTTTGAATCCAGCCAATCTTGGTCCTTCCGCAGTATTGGCTCAACCCTGTACCCAAATCAATAGGATCCTTGGTACAAACTTATCCCATTTATTCTGAAACACGCGCAGCTCCCCCAAAGCAGCGTCAGTATGACCAAACACCAAACGTCGGATGACGATCTGCGTGGCCCCTTTTTACTCGGCCACATTTTCTAAGTGCCTCGGCCAGCCCACGAGTATGAACCATTCGGCTCTTCACGCTCGCGCCCTGGCCAAGGCAAGGGCAGATTTATTAATCTAGTGCCTCGACCAGCCCACGAGTATGAACCATTCGGCTCTTCACGCTCGCGCCCTGGCCAAGGGAAGGGAAGATTTATTAATCTAAGTGCCTCGGCCAGCCCACGAGCATGAACCATTCGGCTCTTCACGCTCGCGCCCTGGCCAAGGCAAGGGCAGATTTATTAATCTAGTGCCTCGACCAGCCCATGAGTATGAACCATTCGGCTCTTCACGCTCGCGCCCTGGCCAAGGCAAGGGAAGATTTATTAATCTAAGTACCTCGGCCAGCCCACGAGCATGAACCATTCGGCTCTTCACGCTCGCGCCCTGGCCAAGGCAAGGGCAGATTTATTAATCTAGTGCCTCGACCAGCCCACGAGTATGAACCATTCGGCTCTTCACGCTCGTGCCCTGGCCAAGGCAAGGGAAGATTTATTAATCTAAGTGCCTCGGCCAGCCCACGAGCATGAACCATTCGGCTCTTCACGCTCGCGCCCTGGCCAAGTGTCACGGGCCGACTCCTTTAGAGGCGCAGCGGATCAATTTTTGCCCGTGTGGCGCTCAAACTCCATCAAGTTTAAGCCCGCCATAGCTCATTGACAAATCGAGTGTTGATGATCTCACCCGTTTGAACATTAGGTCCCGATGCTTTGTCAAGCAAAACAACTTCACAAGGAAGCTCCGTCTTCATCCGGATGCCACAAGTAGGCCTGACGCCTCAAGTGCACCAAGCACGGCATAAGTCGCTTCATAGCGCCAAGCTTACTCCAAGCAAGGTGCTCGCCCAACTTAGGTTTCTGTCATCAAGGTGCCTAGCCACACAATAATGTGCTAGCGAAGGTCCTCAACTTAGCCGACAAGCCAACATTGCACGTTGGGTCTTTAATAGCGTCTCGAAGTGTCGTAGGGTCTAGCATGCCACAATAGATGCATATTGGATGGCCACTTGGTCATGCGAAGCCCACAAGCCACCGAGGGCCAATCTCTCACCCACGGCGTAATCCTCGTACCAACACGTGTGCTAGATTCCGCCTAAGGCCATTGCGCACCTTAGCGTTGCACCAACGTGTAGCATGAGTAAGGCAACATCTCAATCCGTAGCTTGCTCGTAGCATAATGTAGTCCCTCAATGGACATTGCCAATATGTAGCTTGATGCCTTCATTCGATAGCCCACATATGCGGTGTTGCCGTCCAACCGCTTAGCTTAAGCCACGGGATCCCCTCGTGCAAGGTTGAACCCAAACCAAGCACTAGAGTTGGCACACGAGGCCTCTAGTGGTGCCTCGGTAGCCCATTCGGTCCAAAACGAGTCCCAAAGATGCCATATTGCGTGACATAATGGAAACAACATAGTGGACCTCTCGTCGGGAGGACACGCGCAGTGCCTACATCATTGCACCGTCCACGGGGCTCCCAAACCCACATGGAGACTCTAGACACCCCTCTGGATGCCTATAGCCCGCCCTTGAGTTGCCCCAAGGTTGCTCACTTCAAGCCCAGTTTGGGCGGGGAGGTTGGTAGGTAGCACACCATACCCCCTTATAGTAGCTTGTTAAGCCCTTTTTCATCTGGCAGGAGGAAACATCATACATGTCCGAGGAGTCATAATGATTTTTAATAAATTCCACGAAATTCAGAAAATCACGAAACTTGGTCGGGAACACACTTCCCCTAAGACCTACTTCTAGTAAAAATTTCAGCCCGAAACTCCTTCGTTTGAGTGCCGAACCAAAGCGACAAAACGCTGCACTGCTGGCTGCCACTGCTGGTTGCTGGCAGCGCTGTTTGCTGCTGCTGGCAGCGCTGTTTGCTGCTGCGGGCAGCGCTGGTTGGCCATTGACATGGGCTACGGCTTTGCCGTTTGCTGGCTATATACCTTGGGCTACTTGGGGCCAATGTTAGGCCACGTTGGGGCACTTCCAACGGCCACTCTTGGGCACTCCAATGGCGACACCACCGCGAGCGAAACGTCACGGAGTTGGCCTTGCAAGGCAACCCGTGATACCAAGGCAAGGGCAGATTTATTAATCTAGTGCCTCGACCAGCCCACGAGTATGAACCATTCGGCTCTTCACGCTCGCGCCCTGGCTAAGGCAAAGACAGATTATATATCCGTCAAGAAATATCCCCATAAAATTACGGAAACATCAGCACATTGAGCAGAATTCATAACATTTTATAACTACAAAAAAGTATCGATGTCCATTTCTGTATCATAACTTTTATAATATCAACCCGCATGAAAAATGTCCGATAAACATATACAAAACAACAAAAACAAGCGAAACAGAAAATAAAATACTTTCTCGAAATCATAACAATTGTGTATGGTAAAGATCAACCCTCGGAATCAGTCTCCAACGGATCGATGTCAACTTGCTCATACGGTATTGGCATATTCAGCGAAACTCCAGCTATAGCAAGGGCCTTGTGCCAACCATGTTTGAAGCCCCGATTCTCAAACCGAGAGACCTGGTCCACATACTCGGCAAGGCCAGCCTCCTTCCCGGCTTCAAAACCTTTTGAATCGGCAATCTCCTTCGCCGCCTTCATTTCGGCCAACTTAGCCTCTAGGTTGGCAACTGCCTTTTGGGACAAGCCAAGTGCAGCTTCCATATCGTCGGCCTTCTTGTCGGCCTCCGCTCTTAACTTATCTGCTTGACGAGCTCTCTCTACCTCGTCCTCTGCCCGAGAAGCTTCCCGGTTCGCTCTTAAAAATTCGTCCTCGGCCCTTTTCCTCTGGCCCTCAGCTTGCTTTCGTAAATGACTAATCTGCTTGACGGCGTCGAGATAACGGCGGCCTACGTCGGCTATCCTACCAACGGTCTGCAAAAGAAAAATTCAAACAAAAACGTAACGCGAACAGTGTTTGGATGAAGTGAAGGAAAAGTCAAAATACGCACCAAAAGGGCCGACTGCGCGGCTAACATTGTCGCATTCAAATCCGATTCCAACTGGAAAGCCTCCATATCACACGGCAACGACAAAGACGTTGCCACGCCGAACGCGACCTCTGGGTCCTTAAGCGCCGAGGCATCCGAAGGAACCGGCATATTTCTTGCGATCGGCCGAATCACGAAGGGCACAGCCTCACTCGATCCCCCCACTCGAGGACGTTTGCCGCCGTGATCATCTGAACCGGCCTCACGATCCCTGGCGCGTTTCTCCGCCTTTCCCTCAACATCCTGAATGGCTTTCCCAACCAACGCAGATTCGGCATTCTTATTTGTTGCCGCCTCAACAATTCCCAAGGGTTTTGATTCGGTAACCGGCAGGGAATGTTGAGATTCACTGGTGGGCGGTTCGGTCTAAAGGCCCTCCGCTCTCCGCCGTGTAGCTAACCTCTCCTCATTCGCCTTCTTAGCGAGCTTTGTCAGGCTTAACTCAGCTATGTTAGTGGATCCCGAGATGGGAAGATCGTCTGTGCGTTGGGGAACGTCGTCAACAGAGAGGTTCCCCCGCCTCGAAGTAGAGGGAGGATCGGCAGAATCCAACACCTCCTCAGATTCGGCCTCAGACTGATCAGATTCGGCAGTATCGGATACTTCAGTATTCTCCGAATGGAACCCTTCAAAACCTACCTGTCTCAAGTTTTTGAAGTCGGAAAAAATACGAGTGACGAGAAAATCTTCCCCCTTCGGAATCGGTATGTTTTCCGCAGCCGAAAAGGTTGTATATGTAGGCTCGTAGCAAAGCAGAATGTGAGCCGCTCTTCCCTGCTTATGGAGGCTGCGACGGCCGAAATAATTAAGAGCAATCCTAATGTCCGAAAGAACGGCGTCGACAGTTGAAGCTTGGACTTTTTTCAAATCGTTCCTTGCACAAGACAAGCCGTAAGACTCAGGAAAACAGGAAAACAAGGTGTGGCAAATTTGAGCACACAATACAAGCAAGAGAGCACTCGGCGACCTGGTTCGCCCCTACGTCTAGGGATAGGATCGACACGATCTTCCCCTTCGCCGAACTCCCAGCTGCCGCGGACAACGACCATGACATCATCAACTCGTTTCCCAGAGCTGGAAAGCATAGTGATTAACTGATGGTCTGTGTCCTTAGCTCTGAGGAAGTAACGCTCGTGTCGACCAGAGGACTTGGCCAGAGCATAACAGTGCCGAATGGCAGGAATGCCAAGATTAATCCCGAGGCGACGGTTCAGCGCTACGACGCCCATTATGATTCTAAAGAAGTTCACATTGGGTTGGGAAGGGATCAAATCCCAATGGCGAAGAACAGCCCTCAGAAACGGGTGAAGGGGAAAGCGGACTCCACCCTCTGCAATTGACAAAAGGGGAAAGACAATCGTGGTTTTGTCCTCCCTCTCCATGTCAAGAGTGCCGTCTGCCACGAACGACAGGTGGACATCGTCAGGAATAGAGAAATGGCGTCTAAAGCCAACAATTCGATCCGACGAAAGGAGGTCTCTCAAATGTTTCGCCATGTCCTACTGTCTATAAAAACATGCGACGGAATAAATAAGCTAGGAAAAGCTTCAGAGCAGGGGGGAGGAAAACTTACAAAAATGAGGAGTATCGCAAATGGAAGAATTGCAAGAGCGATTCGAAGAGCAACCCAGCAACCAGTGTCATAGAACACGGATTCGAAAGAACATCAGATTTTAAATCATAATAAATGGGCGTGCACGAAGGGCAGGGAAGTTGAAGCATCGATTAAAGGGGGAGTAATTAAACCCCCACGTGATAAGTTTAAACCCCTAACTTCGGTTCAGAGTATTTGAAAAACGGAACCAAGCATTTCACCCAACTGTCATTGACAGAACGCTTGGGGGGCAATTGTGGGAGCCGAATAAGTAGAAGAGCGAAATCTGGAATACTCGAAGAGCCGGGAACTTAACGGCTCCATTCCGCTCGACTGGGATGCCGAATACGTTCTTAAGGCCGAATAGACTTGAGAAGGCATATCAAGACAAATGAAAGAATAAAAAAATAAAAAGTAAACTCTGGCCCCGAGGCCCAAAGAATGTATATAAATACAAGAGCTTCAGATGTGGTGGGGCAGGTAAGAATCACTTCTAAAACTTAGTCAATAAGCTTTCTTGAATAGAGGAACTGACTTGTCCGTCGGAGTGCTAATTCCGGCACCCCCGACCGGAGTCTTTGTATCTTTTCAGGTGACTAGCTGAGGATCATTGGCGTCTTCCAGGATCTGAAGAGTATTTCCAATCCACTTTCCCCACAAAGGTGAAAATCGATTATGATAAGAGGCGACACAAGGATCGATCCAGATTGAAGCTGAACAACGATCGAAGCTGATTCTGATATGAGGCAAAGATGATTGAAGTTGAAGATGATTCTGATAAGAAGCTGAAGACCGATTGAAGCTGAAGATGAAGCTGAGATCAATTGACACACGCAAGAGGATGATTTTATTTGGTCCGTTCAACCTTTAGCAACCAAATGAATTGGTCTCCAGCTTTTACCTACCTCACACACGCGGGTCAAGTGTTTAAAGAAACATAAGCGTTAACTTTTTTGGTCCCTAAAGACCTTCAATTAAATTTTTTTTGGTGTGTTGGTATAATTTTTTCTTAATTTTTTTTTCTGTCCTTAAATGATGATTTTTAGAGACTAAATTCAATTGGTCTCTAAATATTACTCTCTAAATCTTTAATTTCTTGTAGTGTCAAGTTCTCTCAAATTCATATTTGAAACTTCAGAGAAATTCAACCTTAAGGCAATATGAAGGTTTATTTTTATTTTATTTTTTTAGTAAAAATATCAATATAAGACTCTACCAGGGTGGTTAATAACTCCGCTGGTCCTAAACCCAGGAAAAGGAAGAGGGTTGTATGTTAGGTAGCCGACAACCAGCACGTAAAAAAGCTGCTCAGATCCCTTATGAGAATGAATCCTACTTTGAATTGATTAAATGCTAAATTGTTCCCTTTAAGTGATGCGTTGCACCTGCCTCTGGGTGTTTTCAAAAGTGAGCAAGGGGTGTTGTATCGACGCCTAGGTGCGGTGAAAAATGGGCAAAGGTTCCCATGTTTTTCTGGAAGAGCACGGGTAAAGAAACTAGTCCAAGACTATAGGTTTAAGGTAGTCACTTTGAATATAGGAACTTTAACTGGTAAGACGATGGAATTGGTAGATGTTATGATTAGGAGGAGAGTTAGTATGGCATGCATACAAGAAACTAAGTGGACGGGTTAGCATGCTAGGGAAATTGAGGATACCAGTTTTAAACTGCATTATAGTGGTAATGATAGACGCATGAATGAGGTAGGAATCGTAGTCGCCAAGGGTCTTGTAGAGAATTTAATGGCAGTCATTAGGAAATGGGATAGGATTATATTAGTTAAATTAGTTATTGGAAGGATTATAGTGAACGTTATTAGTGCATACGCCCCTCAAATAGGATTAAATGATCAGACTAAGAGGGATTTTTGGGAGCGAATGGATGAGATCTTACAGGAGATACCCGCAAGAGAGAACCAAATTATAGGTGGAGATTTCAATGGCCATATCGACATAGATAAACTAGGCTATGAAAGGGTGCATGGTGGATACGATTTTGGTGATAGAAATGAGGCTGGAGAGAGCATCTTAGATTTTGCATTGGCTTTTGACCTAGTGGTGGCCAATATTATGTATAAGAACAGGGATGAGCATTTGATAACCTTTAAGAGTGAGTCAGTTAAGAGCCAAATAGATTGCTTTTTAGTGAGAAAAGTAGACTGCCTAAAATGTAGTGATTGTAAGGTGATTCCTAGAGAGAGCCTAGCCTCTCAACATAGGATTTTGGTACTATATTTATATTTTAAAGGGCAATACCAAGCTAGGAAGCATGGTGGGCGTCGTAGGACGAGATGGTGGGACCTCAAAGGAGATAAACTAGAAATATTGAAGAATAGAATAGATAAGGAAGGTGCTTGGGACTTGGAAAATGATGCTAACACTATGTGGAACTCGATAGCCAATTGTATGAGAAAAATCTCAAGGGAAGTGCTTGGAGAGTCGAAAGGAACGGGACCTAGCTCTAGGGAAACTTGGTGGTGGAAGAAAGAGGTTCAAGCGGTCATTAAGGCAAAAAAAAAAAAAAAAGAGTGCTTTTAAAAAATGGCGGAAGGATAGAACTGGGAAAAACCTTAAAAGTTATTGATTGGCTAATAAGGAAGTCAAGAAAGTAGTGCGAGAGGCTAAGTTGAAAACTTATGATGACCTATACACTAGACTAGATAGTAAGGAGAGAGAGAGAGAGAGAGAGAGAGAGAGAGAGAGAGAGAGAGAGGAGGGTATACAAACTTACTAAGATACGGGAGAGAAAAACAAGAAATTTTAATCAAGTTAAGTGCATCAAGAGTGAGGATTCTAAGGTATTGGTGAATGATGAAGAGATTAAGGAGTGATGGAAGAACTATTTTGAGAAACTATTAAATGAAGAACATAGAGGTACGTCAATAGGGGAAGAAGTAGCCAGTAATATGATAAACCAAGACTATAGGTTCTATCGCAGGATTAGGAATTTTGAAGTGGAGATTGCACTTAATAAGATGAAATCAAATAAGGATTTAGGTCTTGATGATATCCCTATTGAAGCTTGGAAGTGTTTGGGTAAAAAGGGGGTTGCTTAGTTGACTAGGTTGTTTAGAAAAATTTTGTTGACTAGGAACATGCCAGATGAGTAGAGGAAGAGTATTTTAGTGCCAATCTATAAGAATAAAGGAGATGTCCAAAATTACAACAATTATGGAGGAATCAAGCTAATGTGTCATATAATGAAAGTGTGAGAGAGTGTGATGGAACACTGATTGCAAGATATAACAGAGGTGTCAGAGAATCAATTTGGGATTATGCCTGGCAGGTCAGCAATGAAAGCGATCTATCTGTTGAGGAGAACAATAGAAAAGTATAGAGAAAAGAAAAGAGACATGCATTTGGTATTTATCGACCTTGAGAAAGCATATGATAGAGTGCCTCGGGATATAATATGGTGAGTGTTAGAGAAGAAAGGGGTGACAAAAGGTTACATTGATGTGATTAAGGACATGTATGAAGGGGTGGTGTAGACGCGCCCGCGTGGGGCCTCTCTCTACAGCTCGGACTCCCTTTTGTGTTACGGTTCTAAATCTGAACCAAAGAGTCCACCTCTGGCAAATCGTTTTGAAGAAAAACAGATTTTTTGAAAAGTAGTGCCAAACATGGACTGCTTTGCCAGATTACAGAGTCGCCACCTAAATATTTTTAAAATGGGGGAATTTAGGAAACCCTGACTCGATGCTGAAGGCCACGTGTCCGTCATCACCAAAGTGATCTTGGCTTGGGAGCTTGGGTACGATCGGGGAAGGTCAGCTATGAGCACCCCCTTTCGCCCGGTCCGAAGACCGGCCTCTACTAACCGTGATATCCTTTTTTGAAAACATTACATGTTCTTATTCCGGTTATTAGCCTAGAATTACTATGTGATGCGTACAACACAAAAGTATAGACTAGATTGCCTAAGTTGGAAATAAACATTGCATATCCGTTTTGTCTCGAAAAACGTATTGGTTTTTGCTACTCGCAAGTAGGCTAAAGTACGGATTTCAATGAGTTGTTCCAACTCACGCAATCCAACCTCCACCCACAGGCATTCAAACAGTTTAACACGTAAGCATTTAGCCGCATGGCAATCATACTGTCATGGCAAACATTCACACGCATGCGATATGCTAAAGCGTAAAAACTTACACCGTACTCCGTGCCAAAAACAATAACCCGGTTAGCAAACATGTATGACCTAGTTCATGTTAAGTGGCTAATGCAACACAGGCATAGATGCAATCTAGAGTAGGCTCGGCTATCCTAGACATGGCATGTGAGATGCTACAACTATCACGTATTCAATTTGGAATTGAAAGTACGATGCAGTTTGTATGATGTACCGAGCCCGGTGCATGTAAACAAATACATGAATGCACGCATGCATTGCATAAGGTATGCTAAAATAAGTATGCCCTAATCTACCATCGAAAGCGGGTAAATAAAAGGGATAGAAAGAAATGGGGGTTTGGAAGACATACACCCACTCACACACACTTATTACAAATTTGCCCTCGCTCGGAGGGACCAAAAGAATATACAAAACCGAATAACTAATTAACTACGCAAGCTAATTAATTATTACAAATTAACTAAATTAACCAAATAAATAAATTAATCTAATTAAACAGTAAACCGCCTCGGGATGAGGGCCAAATGCAGCGCGCGCTCGGAACTGGCTCGGAACCGCACTGCCATGCACGGATTGCCTCTATTTCCCCTGCTATCCTCCTCTGAAAATTTCCAAAGTCCCAGGAGTGCCTCTCAGGGCACTGGGGAGTACCACCGGCTGGGGTAGAGCACCACCGGCTGAAGAAGGAGGCCACCGGCACTAGATGAAGTTATCGGCTGGCAATTGACTGCCGGTCGGCACTAAATAGTGTCGGCCGGCACTTAACACCTGCAGAACCTGTAACCCACAGCAGCAGAGGACAACAACATGCATGTCAATGTGATTCAAGGTATTTATGCACTATACACACCCCTTATCATGTTATTGACTCAAAGGGGCATGTGCCTCGATTCCCGGACCACCAATCGCGTATTTCCATGCATGATGGCCCTAAGAACCAAGAATGCAACTTTGATTTCAAATGCATGCAATGCAAACAAGTAAACAAGGGTGCTCAACCTCCATCATACTTCACTTCAAGAGGCCAAACATGCATAATATAAATGCAACCCTAAACATGTCAACTAGGCATGCAACATGGACTATGCAATATGTTCATGCAAAGGGTTCAAGCAAGCATGCAAGGTAAGCATGCAAACCAATGGAAGGATGGTCTTATACATGAATTAGGCAACTCAAATAGGCCTAAAATCAGTGGCCAAAATGCCCCAAATTGGGGTCTAAGCACACATGCACACATGCACATATTAAGACACCAACACTTGAGCATAACAAACAACCCTTAAGCACACTTAAAGGGACCAAACAATGGACAACTTGCATGCGTGGAAAGCTCTGAAAAATCATGCCAACATGGTGCCAAACCAAGTCAAAGTAGACCAAACCAAAGCATGCAAATGGCCTAAGGTTCAACGGAAGTCAATGAGGCATTGAACCACACTTATGCAAAGCAAATATGGCATGCATTGAACAACCTAAAACAGAGTTTTAGCATGTTAAAACAAGGCCAAATGGCTACTTAGATGGCATCTAAAAGGCTTAAGCACAAAGGCATGCGACATGACCAAAACATGGAGCATTCAACACATGCTTTTAAAGCATTAAAGGAGCATGCTAAGCAATCAAACAAACATGTCATAAGGTCTGAAATGGCATGTTAGATGGCTTCAAATCATTGAAAATAGTGCAAGCATGGCCTACTACACACTCATGTTCTTATGGCCAACAAGCCAAATACAAAGAGGCTACAAAATACATGCTAAGATTGACCAAAACAACTATGGACAGAGCTAAAGCATGGTAAAATAAGCCTACAAGCTTCATGGATCTAGGCCTAAAACATGCTAGAAATGAAGGCACACTACCTAGACATGTTAAGGCATCAAATAGGCATTACAAGGCAACTATGCTAAGCATGCATAAGGGACCTAAACCAACTTAGAAACATGTTATATCACGGCAATATAAGCATGGAAAACAAGTCAAACATGCTCAACACACACTCAAGCATGAAGCTCCATAAGGAAGCAAAACTTGCCCTTTTCAAGGACATCAAGGAGAGGGGGTGGCCCTCTCCTTCTTGAGACTCTAAGGCATGCTCTTTACCACTGAAATCCCTCAAGATTTCAGTGGTGAAGAGATCCTAAGACCAAAGTCTCGGATCTCTCACAAAATGGCACAAAAAGTGCCCTTTTCAAGGCCTAAGGGTGGTCAAACTTGCTCAAACCACCAAGCACTCTTAATATACAATGAAGAGGCTTAAAAAACAGAACTTTTATGTGTTAAGGACTAAGCACAAAAACTGTTTTAAGCAAGCAAAAAGAGGGTGCAAAAATGGGGTAAAAAGAGAACTAGTGTCTCACCCTTGTTGACCTCTTTAACAAAGTTGTAGTTGATGCTTCCTTAGGCTCAAAATCTGTCAAGAGCTTCAAAAACCAGCCCTTAGAACCTCAGTTGCAAGGAGAAGGTGAAACACTAGGTGTTTGTGTGCAATAGTGAGGCACAAAACACCTAGACACACAAGGAAGGATAGAGATAGAAGGTATATGCAACTCAAACCCTAGAAAAACCAGAGTTTCTCTCTCTCTTTTTCTCTCTAACTCTCCAAATTTGCTAACCCTTGAGCCAAGAGAAGAGCCTTCTCTCTTATAGGCAACCAAGACTTACAAGCTAAGTCATCCAAGGGCTCATCCCTCCATACACGTGTATGGAGGGGAAACAAGAGCTAAACAGCTGTCTGAAAATATCTCAGAAAGCAAGTGCACAGTGGTCGGCAGGGCAAAATGGTCATTTTGCCAAAAAGAGTGCCGACCGGCACAAAAGAGTGCCGACCGGCACAATATAGTGCCGATGGCAACAACAACCAGCCGGTGGCCTCTAGCCACAGCCGGTGATGTGTGGGAGTGCCTCACGAGGCATTCCCTACCCCTCCAAGGCAAAGCACAAGTGTTTAGTACAAAACCAGACACAAAACGATCGAGTTCGGAGGTCCTGAGGCAAGGCGCGTAGCCGAGAACTCCGGGAACTCCAAACGAACACAAACATGGGTAATCACCGTGTGTTCAAGCGGTGACATCCAAGTCTTGAGGACGGTCAAAAATGGGGTGTCTACAGGTGGTGACCATTATTAGATTGCCTATTGGAGAGACGAATGAATTTCTTATCACTGTAGGGTTACACTAATGATCTACCTTAAGTCTTTATCTTTTTGCATTAGTTATGGATGAGTTGACGAAAAATATTCAGGATGGAGTGCCATGGTGTATGCTTTTTGCAGATGATATCGTGTTAGTGGATGAGACTAGAGAAGGGGTTAACCCAAAGTTGGAGATTTGGAGAAAAACACTTGAATCTAAAGGATTCCAGATAAGCAGAACTAAAATAGAGTACATGGAGTGTAACAGTAACAATGAAAGCATAGGAAAAGTGAAGATTGAGAAACAAGAACTGCCTAAGAGTGGACATTTTCATTATTTAGGATCGATTATCACAATGGCAGGGGAGATTGATGCGGATGTTGCCCATAGGATTAAGGCGGGATGGCTTAAGTGGAGAAGTGCATCTGGGGTATTGTGCGATAAACGAATACCCACTAGACTAAAAGGTAAGTTCTATAGAACGACTATTAGACCAGTGATGTTGTACGGGACGGAGTGTTGGGCAACCAAAAAACAACATGTTGATAAGATGAGTGTTGCTGAGATGAGGACGCTAAGGTGGATGTGTGGCAAAACTAGACAAGATAGAATTAGAAATGAGTGTATTCGAGAATGGGTAGGAGTAGTACCGACAGAAGATAAGTTGAGAAAGAGTCGATTGAGATGGTTTGGTCATATTTAATGGAGACCAATAGAGGTAGTAGTGAAGCGATGCGATGTAGTGATGGTAGATGGAAGTGTTACGGGACCGGGTAGGCCTAGGTTAACGCTGGCTAGCGTTGTAAATAGAGAAACGGATCTACTTAATTTGACTAACGAAATGACCTTTGATAGAGCAGCATAGAGAAGGAGGATTCGTGTAGCCGACCCTATTTGATGGGACTTAAGGCTTGGTTTGGTTTGGTTTAGTAAAAATATCAATATAAATGTATTAGAGTTTTTATTTAGTTGTGATTTCAACAAATTTAAATCATTTCTTTTGTCGAATTATTGGAAATAGATATTGATAAGAATGTCATAAAATTTGTATAAGTTCATTATTGACTCCAGGGAAAGAAGACCTAGAACCAAAACTTGGTCACACATATTTTTTATGTAGATATTTTTCTCTGTAACTATTATGAATCAGTAACATTTTTTATGTATAGTAACTCTACATATATCCCACTTAAACCATCCCATTCTTCACTCTCGGGATGCTTTTTTATGTATAGTAACTCTACGTATCCTACTTAAACCATTCCATTCTTCTCTCTCAGGATGTTGTGTCGGTACTGCTATATATCTTTTCTTTTATTTTTTATGGTTTTATATCATTAAGTACATGAGACAATATTATTTGTTATTATTATTTTATTAAAAATTATTTCTAAACAAAAACCAAACATAAATATTGACTTAAGTAATCATACAAAAATGATGATTTTATGAGGCCAAGGATCAGTGAGGTAACAAACTTAGCATATCATTATCCCTTTAAATAGAAGTATGCTCCTCTTTTTCTTTTTTCCTTTTTGTTTTTTAACATTCCAGTTCATAATCCACAAAAGAGGAAGACTGACTGGCATGTGGCAAGACTTTTAATCCTTGAACTCGAAGTGAGGTACAAGAGTTTAAATTTGAAGTGAGGTATAAGAGTTATGTCCAACTCAACTAAGCTTATGCTAGTTACAATATGCATTTGGTTTGGTTGAATCAAGTGCTTGGTAATATATATATATATATATTGTGGGGACGTATTTCGTGAGGGACATCATGTGGCCAAGGTGACGCCGGAGTGTCAGTCGAGGTGCCACGTGGCCTGGTTTTGACGCTGAGGTAATCTTGGCTAGGCCAAGGTTATCTGCGGAGATATCAGAATCCAGCGTGAACGGATAAGGGACAAGAGTCCTAGAATAGGGGAGGATCTCAGTTTGGATAAAGATAGAGCTCTCAGGGAGTTTATTCCTATCTAGCTGAGAGTCCAAGATGAGTATTGTGCTCGAGTCCATTGAAGTTAGGCTTCTACAGGGATCATGTCACATTAGTGCTAGCTATATAAACAGGGTACCCTTGTGGGTCTAAGGTATGCTTTTTGTGTTTGGTCTAATGAGTTAAGCATTATTTGATATCTTTGAGAGATAATTACTGGCTTAATCATCAGAGTGCTCCTGGGTGGACAAACCACCGCTGGATTGGGGACGACATCCCTAGTGGAAGTGGAAAACAGGCCGATCCTAACTTGGAGGAGGAAAACCCTAATGAAGGACCACGGGGTTAGGATCCCGGGGAGAAGGACGTCGGCCAAGAGGGAGACCCGTCGAAGAAGGCAAGTCGAGACGAGTACTACAACAAAAGTGACCTCCAGGGATGGAAAGATAAATGCCTGAGAAGGGACAGCGAGATGAAGAGCATGGAAAACAAGTTGATAGACCTACAATTGGTTGTTAACTTCATGATGCAGAACAATGTCATGCAGCCACCGTTTCCACTGAGGGATACGCCGATTTCAGCAGCCAAGAACGATGCCCAGAAAGGGGGTAGAAAGCAGTTCCAGCAGTCCTTCAGCACGATAAGGTAAAGGAATGCTCACATTGGCCTTCACGGGACGCTGGGCGAGAAGAGTCAATGAGAGGGGAGTCACAGAAGACACCTTATACCAAAGGAATTTATGTTAAGGAACATCGGCATGTTCAAGGAAAGGAACTTTGTTTTGACATGATGAATGAAGAGAAGTCCAACAGGACTCATAACGACACCAGGAGCAGCGCACCAAAAAGGCTGAAATCCGTCGACAGCCGAGCTCCTGGTCAGACTAAGGAGGATTTGAGGGACTACCTCCAGAGGAAGCGGCAAGAAGCCGAGGTCACATCTCCGGTCAAGCCGAGAACGCCCTTCTCAGTGGAGTTGGATAAGTTTGAGGCCCCAAAAAGGTTCCACATGTTGAAGTTCTAGATATATGACGGTAAGTCCGTTCCAAACTTTTACGTCGACTTATATTTGAATTCAATGGCACTGTACACCGGGAACGAACCATTGCTCTGCAAGGTGTTCCCCTCATCCTTTGGAGAAATCGCATTAGATTGGTTTCACAAATTGCCGAAATGAAATGTGAAGAGTTGGGAAGGCCTAGCCAAGATGTTCGTGGCCAGGTTTGTCACAAACAAATTGCAGGCACTAAGGGTAGACTCCTTGATGGATTTGAAAATCAGCGAAGGTGAGAGCCTTAGGGCTTATGCCAAAAGGTATTATGAGGTGTTCAACCGAATACCAGGATGCAACTAGGAGTTGGCAGTCATATCTTTTAAAAATGGCCTGGAGGATGACAGCATGCTTCAAAAGTCACTGGCGAAGACTCTGCCAAAGAGTATGGAAGAACTCGTGGCAAGGATCGAGAAATATGCCAGAGTAGAAGAGGATATGCCGAGAACGAAGGCGTCGAAACATAAGAAGAGAAACGGCTCGCCGAAGCGAGGCTGAGGTAATACTGGACATAACAGGCAAGAAACAAGACTGAGGGCTACACAGGCAGTCACCACGGTGTTTCAAATCCCGGTTTATAAAGTTCTAGAAAGGATCAGGAACCAGCCGTATTACAAAGCGCCAAAGAGGATCCCTAGCGAATTTATAGGGAGAAGTCTAGGGAAGCACTGTGTCTACCACAATGAAGATGGACACTTGATGCAGGGTTGTAGAGCCCTAAAAGCACATTTAAAAGATCTGGTCAGACAAGGTCACTTAAGGGACCTAGTAGATGAGGCCAAAACGAGTGAAGGGCAGACAAGGCTGCCCAGGCACCGGCAGTACCACCTACCAGCACCACAAGCAAACGGACCTCGAGTGATTAATGTGATTCACTCGAGGGTTAATGAGAACAAGATACGTGGAGAAACTCAGAGGGTGAAGCACTTATAGCATGTGTATCAGGTCCAACAAAAGAGGCCTAGGGCAGACGAGTGCCAGGGACCAATGGTGTTATTTACTGAAGCCGACCTAGATAGGTGCAACATCCACACAACGATGCTCTGTAGTAACCCTCAAGATTGGAGAATGCCAGGTAAGGCGCATTCTGATTGACCAAGGTAGCTCTTGTGACATCATGTATGTCTGATGTTACAAGGAGCTCGGCCTTCACCGAGATGATTTGGAGCAGGCCAACAACCTAATGGTCGGGTTCAACGGAACGTCGACATGGCCCTTGGGAAAAACAATTAATGATTACACTTTAACAAATGAAAGTATCTCACTTTTATTGGAAGTGTGATAAAAAAATTAGATTGATATTTTAATCACACTTGATTTGATTAAGTGTGATAGTATTTATTTTTCATGTCACTTTTCAATTAAGTGTGATTATATATATATATATATATTTTTTAATCACACCTTCTAATTTACATGTGATTAAAGATCACATAAGAAAAATTTTAAATATCTAATTTTTATTAAAATTGTGATTAAAAAAATTAAAATATTTTTAATCACACTTAATTTAATGAGTGAGATAATATTTATTTTAATCACACATTTTCAATAAATGTGATTATATATATTTATACATGGTCTAAACCCTAACCTAACCACCCTAACCTTATATATATATTATACACTGTCTAAACCCTAACCTAATTCTCCCTCTTACTCTCATGTCTCTTCATCTCTTCTGCCTCCTATGTCGTCGCCTCTGGTGGCGCCACCGGCGACCACCACTGCCGCCGCAACCACCTCCTCCCTCACCGCCCTCTCTCTCTTCTCTTATTCTTTTCACCGATCTTCACCCGTCATCTACTTCATCTTCTCCATTCTTGTCATCGGTTCCAAAACCCTAACCCTACCTTCGATCTTCTCCAATCCCTCCACAAGCCATATGTTCAAATCCAGACCCTACACTCCCCTCAACTGTTTCAGAACCTTTGTCTACAAAGGACTACCACCGGACTCGTCAGAACGGCGATCTCGAACGGGCTGATTGCGATGAGAAAGATCAGGTGGCGAGGCACATTAATGCGTCAGAAACGAAATCGGAAGATGGAAAGTTCATCTTTGCCCTAATTTTTCTCTCCATTTCTGTTCAATCTACCCCTCGATCTTCTCTGATCAGAACTCTGCACCAAATTTCCTGGTTCAGTATAGCTCCACGTTCAGCCTTGAGGTACACCCCACTCTCCTCTCATTCTCTGCCTCTGTTTCTACGATTTACAGTCAATTGTACCCATTTGAGGGTCTTTGGAATTACACCTCTGGCATCATTCATCATGTGAAAATTGATAGTAAAGAAGTAGCACAACTCTTTTAATTGTTGCCATTTCGATGCGTAATGTACTCAATTTAGAGTTGGATTGCTATTGGACTGATTTGTTGATGTTTATTAAGCTTTGGGAGTCAAGGGTAGTTTGATGTAGTAACCAAAGTAGGAATGTATCTTTCTCGATAATTTAAGCCTTTAAGGTGTAAAAAATATAAATAAATAAATAAAATAATCTTAAAATCAGTAAATCAAATAATCTTAAATCATGAAGTATCTAACAATTATACTCAACAATTACATTAGATCACACTGGCTTTTGGTTGGGGAAGCATCAAATCCCTCAATTACATCGAATCACAATAGGGAGTAGCTAGAAAGCACACACTAACCTAATCAGAATGCTTCTGGTTGTTAAAGATGCTAATTTTCACATCTAACCTATTCTAAATTGATGCAAATTCTGTTAGGCAACACAGTCTACCAGAGGTCTTTACTTTATATTGTTTTATTTTTAATTTCTAAGAGCTTTACACTGCTTTTCGTAGAACATGCCAATTTTTAATATACTATTTCAGATATGAAGCATGTGTCATTTATTTTTTTTTTTGATAAATAACCAAACTTTATTAAGCAGCATCAAGAAGATGCAAAGAATACAATAAACGGCCTGAAGAGCCCGTCGAAACTAACAAATCAAATTCTCCACAAAATCTGTAAAAGCCAAAACATCTGGGTCCACTAATCCTGTCACCCAACTATACAGAACAGAAAGTAGGCGCCTCTTTAGCCAAAGGATGGAATGAGCGACCCCATGAAACACCCTTCTGTTTCGCTCCAGCCAAATCAACCAAAGTAAACAGTGCAAGGCAAGAATCCAAGCCTTTCGACGCCGCTTTCCCACCCTCCCCCCAACCCAACTCTGCAGAACGGCAAACAAAGAACCCGGTTGAACCCAAACCAGACCAAACATTGCCACCACAAGCATCGAAAGACGAGAAGAAACTGAACAATGAATAAGTAAATGGTCAACCGATTCTGCAGCCTGACCGCACAAACAACACCAATTTACCAAAATATGCCCACGACGAATCAGATTATCAATAGTCAAAATACGACCCAAACTCGCCGTCCACACAAAGAAGGCAACCTTGGATGGCGTGCCTGGCACCCAAACACTCTTCCACAGATAGACGATGGAGCCATCAACCACACACTTATCCTCAACAAGCGCCCCATAGAACGAAGACACCGTGAAAATACCTTTGGCCTGAGGACAAGCCCAAACCAAAGCATCATTAACTGCTTGTCCAAGATGTAAGCCATATAAAAAACCAAGGAAGTCCAGTAATTGATCTAGCTCCCAGTCTTGGACATGACGACGCAACTGCACGTTCCACACCCTCCTCTGTCCCTCCCCAACCATCACTGCACTCACCAACACCTCAGAGTTCGCAGCAATAGCAAATATCAAAGGAAAACGAAACTCTAAAGACAAATCACCACACCACATATCCCTCCAAAAACGAACTCTATCACCCACACCAATTTTAAACCTCACGTGCCGCCAAAACGCTCCCGTCCTAACCAAATCCCTTTCCAAAGCCCGGAACCATGAGAATGAGCCACCCGTCCCGAGCACCACAACACCCTAACCACACCAAACTTAGCAGCCACAATCCGTCTCCAAAGCCGCTCCCTCTCCTCCACAAAACGCCACAACCACTTCCCCAACAAAGCCAAATTAAACAAGACTAACCTCTGAACCCCCAATCCCCCTTGCTCCTTAGGACTACAAATCCAATCCCAAGACACCACCCTCACCTCCATCACCCCACAAAAAGTCCCTTTGCAATTTCTCAATCCGCTTTGCTACAGAGACCAGGATCACATGAACATACATAAAATAGGTCAGGATACTAGACAGAACACTTTTAATCAAAGTAAGCCGCCTGCCCTTCGACAAATACTGCCGTTGCCACCCTGCCAACCGACGACGCACCCGATCCACCACTCCTTCCCAAATCCCTGTCGCCTTAAAGGAAGCCCCCAAAGGCAAGCCCAAATATGTGATAGGTAACGGGACCACTTTGCACCCCAAAATGGCTGCCAAGACCGAAGACCTTGCCACTTGGCCCACTGGAATCAATTCTGATTTTGCTAAATTAACCCGAAGCCCAGACACTGCCTCAAAACACAACAACACGCATCTCAAATGACCAATCTGGGCCTCCTCAGCATCACAAAAATAAGTGCATCATCTGCATAAAACAGATGAGACACCATCACACTCCTCGGAGCCACTCCTACCTCAAATCCATTCAGCAACCCTGCTTGCACCGCCTTTGTCAACAAACACCCCAAAGCCTCCATAACCAGAATAAACAACAGAGGAGATAAAGGATCACCCTGCCGCAGCCCACGATGAGTCGGGAAAAATCCTGTTGGAGAGCCGCTAACCAAAACTGACATGCGCACAGTAGAAATGCAAAACAAAATCCAACGCCGCCATTTAGCCCCAAAATGCATCCTCTCTAACAAATACATCAAAAATTCCCAATTCACATTATCGCAGGCCTTCTCAATATCTAATTTACAAATAATCCCCTCCTTCCCTAAACGCAACCGCGAGTACACACATTCATTTGCCACAAGAACCGCATCTAAAATTTGCCTACCCCCCACAAAAGCATTCTGGGATTCCGAAACCACCCCTACCAACACCTTGCGCAAACAATTGGCCAAAACTTTAGCCAACACCTTATACACACTCCTGAGAAGACTAATAGGCCGGAAATCCCTAATGTCCTCCGCCCCCCCTTCTTGGGAATCAAAGCAAGAAAAGTAGCATTAAGACTTTTCTCAAATTCGCCTGACTGATGAAACTGCTTAAACATAGCCAACACCTCCAACTTCACCACTCCCCAACAGTGTTGAAAAAATGAAATAGTAAACCCATCCGGACCAGGCGCTTTATCCTCAGGCATACTTTGCAAAGCCTGAAACACTTCCTCTTCTGTAAATGGCCTTTCTAGAGAAGTACATTCTTCAACTGAAATAACATCAAAACTTATCCCATCCAAACCCGGACGCCACTCCTTCCGAACATACCGAAATAGATGCTCATAAAAACCCATAATACTTGTCTTGACATCTTCTGAGGACAAAAACTCCACCCCATTTACTCGAATCCGACTAATCTGATTAATCCGCCGGTGAGCATTCGCCATACGATGAAAAAACTTAGTATTGCGATCTCCATCCTTCAACCACAGACATCTAGACATTTGACAAAAACTAATTTCCTCCAAATGTGCAATGTGACCAAACTCCTGCCGAGCTTCCTCCCGATGAACCACATCAACCTCAGACAACACCTCACCACCTTGATTCTCCTCCAACGCATGCAAAGTTTCTAAAACTCGACCCTTCTGCTCCTCCAAATGCCCAAAAACCTCCTTATTCCATCGCTTCAAATCTAACTTAAGGAGTTTTAATTTTTTCGCTAAATGTGAACTAGGCAAACCTGCCACATTGTAAGTCACCCACCAGCCTTTAACCATCTCCACAAAGCCCTCAGATTGTAACCACATGTTCTCAAACCGAAAAGGCGACGAACCATTTCTAATACCCCCACTATCCAACAAGATGGGCCAATGATCTGAAGTTGGACGTTGTAACCGCCGTTGAGTTACCTGAAAGAAATGCTCTTCCCAATCTCCTGTGACCAGAATTCTATCAATGCAAGACATAGCTCCACCCCCAGACCAAGTGAAACCACCTCCTTGAAGCGGAAAATCTACCAATTCCATTTCATCAATGAAAGAAGAAAAACGCCGCATTGGACCCCTCCCGGAGGAAGCCCCCAATTTCTCCTCCAAACACCGAACTACATTGAAATCTCCACCCACACACCACGGGACCTCCCAGCGATAAGCAATATTCTGTAGCTCCTCCAAAAAACATGGTCTCTCTATTCCCCGAACTGGCCCATAAACCCCTGTGAATGCCCATCTTAAATCATCCTCTACACAACGAAAAAGGCAAGATAAAGAAAACCCTCCCGATTCTAAATCCTCCTTTACCACCACTCATTGATCCCAACATAGAAGAACACCCGTAGCCACTCCCAGTGCAGGAAGGAAAGCCCAGTCCACAAATCTACCGCCCCAAAGATCCCGAACTACCGCCCCCTCAATACAATCCATTTTTGTTTCCTGAAGACAAACCACATCTGCCTTTGCACTTCGAAGGACGGATTTCACCAAAACCCGCTTCCCCTTGTCATTCAATCCTCGCACATTCCAAGACAAGATTTTTAACCGCATGATAACAACAATGGATGATCACCTCCTCGTCTGGTACATCGCACTCCACCTTCTTGAGACCGATCATAATTAATAGTACATTCCAACCTGCGTAATTCCCTAGCATGTTTGTCATTATGGCGAGCCGAATCCATCCCTTGTTGAAGAGGAACTGCACCTCTCCAAGATTCCTCTAATGCCGAAAATAAACTCAAAGCTTCTTCTTCATGGCCCTCAAAAGAAACTCCCAATAATTGGCTTACCTCATTAATTCGAGATAAAACCCAAGCCGAAACCTCCTCTGGCACGGGTATATCACCATCTGAACCAACAGTCACACTCTTAAGCTCAACGTCATCCGAACCAATCTCCTCATTCACACCATTCTCCACAGCCACCTCATCCGAACCTGCGTCAGGCCGAACCACCATGGCCAACTCATCCATCATAATAGACCAACCAATTTCATCACCTCCAAATTGCTGCAGATGCGAATCCGGAAGCCATCCAATTTCCGCTGCTCCGTCACCTCATCAACAAGCAACTCCACACCAACTGAAGCTGACGAAAAATCAGCAACACAACCAGACAACATTGGTGAACCAGTCGGCACCCCCTCCGACGTGAACATTGGTGGACCAATCGGCACCCCCTCGGACGTTGGCGAAGACCCATTTGCTGGTCTTGGACATAACCCAGCGTGCATCGAAGAAAGAACCCAACGTTGCTGCTCCACGCCCTCTAAATCTGAGGACGCAACAACATCACCAGCAGACAACGACTGTGTACCAGTGGCTATTTTCCACTGCTCCATCACCACGGCAACATGCACCTCCATGCCATCGAAAACTGAGGGAACATCAACAACACAACGAGATGGCACCGTCTCGACATTACCCATCGAATCACACACCATTGGCAAAGACCCAGCAGCTGGTCTCTGATCTAACCCAGCTGACTGCGAAAAGAGAACCCGACGTTGTCGCTCCACTCCCTCTAAAACAGAGGACGCAGCAGCAACGCCACCAGACAACGACGGTGGACCAGAGGTCATCCTCTCTGCAGCACCCAACGAATCACGCGTCACCATCGCAGACCCATTGTCTGATCTTGGACCTAACCTAGATTTCAGCGAAGAGAACACCCAACGGAAAACTGGGTTTGCATGGGTATCTTGAGATGGCCCAGATCGGGTAGCCCTGTGAAGTCTGGCCCAATTCGGATTGGACAGACCCACAAAACTGGTAGATTGACCCTTAGCAAAGCCCACCTGTCCCCTTTGATTAACCCGATTTAAATTCTGATCCAAGCCCATGTGGTTCAGTTCAAATAATTGACTCCGTCCACCCTTATCCCCAATACTCGGCTCAAATCTCTGCAGATAGTCATTGACCCCCAGATTTCGCCAATTGCTACGAGATGATAGCAACAAATCTCGCCCATCCTTAAGTGGTCGGGTTCTGAAGCCAAGCTGGTATCTAATGACATGCTACTTTTCTCTCATTCCATTAGATGGGTGAGTAAGTTTTAAATTAATCAGCCATCTACTGTGATTGGTTTTTGATGTATGGTGACAACCCCCATGGTCCAAGTAATTTGAGGTTTTATTTAATGAATTTTGGAAATGATTGGAAGGGATAGTGCAATCTTTATATTCCTGAGTAAGAATGATTTGACTGGACTTACAGGTTTCTTATTCTTGTTTGTCACCCATGATGTTTTTGCAAATTTGGGATAGTTGAATAGGATGGTACATTTTTTTTTTTTTTTGCCTAACAATATGATGGATATAGTTTAGAACTTTAAGGACAAGTATGGAGATTATTTTACAAAACTATTCTACAACCAATATCCATGTGGAACCACTAGTCACATTATTGTTCAATTTTGTTTTATGTCTAGAGCCAATACATTATCCTTAATTCACATTGTGCTCCAACATCAAATACTATTATCTCCACTTTTAACAATCAATATTTTTAGTCTTTGCAGACCCTTTTATCTCCTTAAAGCATCCATCAAGTTCATAGATGATCCAACAAATGGTTGCCACCACGATGACAACGTATTGGAACCGTCATCAATTATCTTTCTATTTCCATCACATCTGCAGAGTTAAACCTGCCACCATGTCCATCTCTTTAGTCGAAATAAATAATATCCTATTTCTTTATGTTTTCTTCACGTTTCATATTTCTTCATTCCCTCCCACATGACTTTTTTTTTTTTGATCGGCAAAAGAAAAGACTTTATTGATGAAAGAAACGCATACAGAGTATGGAAAACTACATCAATAAAGAGGAGCTTGGAGCTAAAAAGCTCCAACCTCCTAGTTGGTGAGAGACCAACAAAGAACAAAACCAGAAGGACAGAAAGAGAAAGGAACTCAAAAAGGAAAGGGGTGCAAAAACAGGACAACCAAGTGAGCACCAAACCAGCTTAAAACCATACACCCAACTAGCATATCAGCCAAGTTGCCATGAGTGAGTAGCCAAAAATCAGTAGCAAAACCAGCAGCAAGCAAAGCAGCCCAAACAACATACAGAACACCAGCTGAAGCCTTCCAAGGCCATCTCAAGACAGATTCAGAACATCAACAAAAGCAGCCCAACTCCAGCAGGAGCACCACACAACAGCAACCCAGAAACCTGGGAGCATACCAACTCAAGCTTCAGAACCTCAACTATACCAGCTCAGAATTCAGAGTTCAGACACCAACCACAAACACCCACAGACCAGTACAACTTCTGCCACACAAACCAGATTCACACACCAACCAGAGCTCTAACAAAACAACCAATGCATCAACCAAAACACTACCAGACCAATTCTAGCAGAATAGAATAAAACTATAGCCCAAACAGCCAAGACACTATCAATGCAGCCACCAAAACAGAACCAATGCATCAACAATAATACCAGACCAACACTGCCTATGCACCAGCCAACACAATCCCTGCCATAACACTGTCAGCAATAGCATTACAATTCCCTCCTACTAACTACACTATGAGAATATTAATTTCTTGGGTCTAGACAGAACTGCAGCAAGGCTAAAGATCTAGAACCAAGGCAGCCAAACAAAAACTGCAGCAAATCAAAAAACTGCAGCACACAGAACCAAGGCAGCATAGAGACCAAAGCAGCATAGCTTCCAGAACACTGCAATGCAGTGCACTACAATGCAGATATCAACATCCCAATCAGACTTCATCCTAATGGAAGCCCTCAGAGAAAAGTTTGAGCCATAACTGCAGTTCTGAATCTGAAGTGTACTATGAGGCGTTCAACTGAGCCTCCAAACCAACAGCAAAACAGGGAAACTCTGGGTAAAGGACACCACTAACTGCAGATAACCTTAGAACTTCACACACTAAGTGCAGTTTGTGCCACTACTGATCTAAACCTTACAGCTCTGAACTTCTACAACCAGATATACAACCAGCAAATAGATATCAAACTACTACTGCTCTGAACCTTACTGCCACCTGATCTGGTAGAGGTTGGACACTAGATCATGGACTGAATACTCCACCTTCAAGTGCCATTTAGACCACAAAGCTACCTGCATCTTCACTTGTTCGCAAAGAACTTGTATATCATGAATAGCCTCCTTGAATAAGCAATGGTTTCTCAACCTCCAAACTGACCATAAAACTACAGAGGGAATAATCTTCCAAACTTTGAGTACCCAAGACTTGAGATTATGACTGCCCCAATTCCACCACTGCACCAACCCTTCTATAGAACCTGGAATAGCCCAAATCTGATCCCACCATTCTACCATGTGAGACCAGCACTTCCATACCAAAGGGCACATCAGAAACACATGCTCAACAGTTTCCACCTCCGCTTGACAAAAAACGCACAAATTACTAGCACCCAAATGAAGAGCCCCAATTCTTTGAAGAAAGGATGAAGTTTTAACTCTGCCACGCCAAGCCAACCAACAGAAAAATTGCATCTTTGGAGGGGCCAAGCTCTCCCAGACCCCTACTGGGACTACCAGATCATTCCTACCAACTGCAGCCCTCCATCTTCATACAGAGGCAACAGTGAACTTACCTAACTTCTCTGCTAGCCAGGAGCAGGAGTCCTCTAACCCATCTCTGAGCTTAGGAGTGAAGAGCAGCATACCTACCAGCCTCTGCAGCTCCTCTTCTTCCCAAGCTAGGAGAGGCCTTCTGAATTGAAGCTGCCACCTACCTGATGCTCCAATCTTTGCACTAATCTGCTGTAGGGAATCCTCCTTCTCTGTGGATAAACTAAACAACCTAGTAAATTCATCCTTCAACCCTCTGCCACCTAACCAAGGGTCGTGCCAAAACTTTATCCTCCTCCCATTGCCCACTATTATTTGAACTTGTTCTCCAAAAAATTCTCCCAATTGCTGATTAACCGTAGAAAGTTGTGAAATATCCTTCCAAACCAGTGAGACCCCTACTGGATGACTCAACCAAGGAGACCATCCCCCGCCAATCTTACCATACCTAGAGCAGATCACTTCTTTCCACAGAGCTTTATCCTCACTACCATACCCCCACCACCACTTAAGCAACAAGCACTCATTGACCACACCTAAGTCCCTTATGCCCAAGCCACCTTGATTCTTTCCTTTTGTGACCTCCTTCCATTTAACCATATGCACCTTCCTACTGGCAGCAGAACTACCCCAGAGGAAATTTGCTTGAATCTTAGAAATAGCTTTTGCTACCCCCTTAGGCATTTTAAAGATTGACAGAAAGTAGATAGGCAAATTAGACAAGGCCAATTTGATCAAAGTCAATCGTCCTGCATACGACAACAATCTCCTCTTCCAAGAAGAAAGCTTCTTCTGAAATTTCGCCACTACAGGATCCCAAGTGCTCTTCCTTCTAGGATTTGCTCCAAGAGGCAAACCTAAATAATTTATAGGCAATTTGCTAGGCAGGCAGTTGAGCACCTTTGCGAACTCCTTGGTTTGGTCTTCATTAAAACCCACCCCACAAACCACACTTTTGTGGAAGTTTATCCTTAAACCAGAGATCACCTCAAAACTCTTTTAATATTGAAGACTTCTTCCATACCTCCTTCACAAAAAATGATGGTGTCATCAGCAAATTGAAGATGAGAGATGCCCAGCTGATTAGAACCTACTGATGCTCCCTTAAATAAGCCCTTCTCAATCGCCCTACCCAACAAAAGATTAAGGCCTTCAGCTGCTACAGTGAACAAAAAGGAGATAAAGGGTCACCTTGCCTTAAACCCCTTTGTGGTTGAAACTCCTCCGTTGGTGAGCCATTAACTAATACAGACACCATAGTTGTTGTAACACAAGTCTTCATCCACCTAATCCACCTTGCCCCAAAGCCAAAACTCCCCAACATAGATAACAAAAAATCCCAACTTAACAAATCATAGGCTTTCTCGAAATCCAACTTCAAGATAATTCCCTTCTTCCTAGCTCTGTGCCATCCATCTACAACTTCATTGGCGATCAACACTCCATCCAATATATGTCTACCACTAACAAACGCTGACTGCACCTCACTAATCACAGCTTGGAGAACCTGCTTTATTCTTTTAGCCAACACCTTGGCCAAGATCTTGTAGATGGAACTGACCAAGCTAATAGGTCTATAATCTCCTAATCCTGAAGGACTATCCCTCTTAGGGATAAGTACCAAGAATGAACTATTGATCCCATATGATAGCTTAGCATTTGTGTGAAATTCATGAAACAATTGAACGATCTCACTTTTCATGACAGACCAACATTTTTTAATGCATGCCAAATTAAAACCATCGGGACCGGGGGCCTTGTTTCCATCACAATCTTGAATTGCTACCCAAATCTCAGCTTCCGTAAACACTGCCTCCAATTTAGCAGCTGCCTCTGAGTTAAGAACATTAAAAGGGCCCGAAAGCTTTGCCCTCAGATACCAACACTCCTTAAACTGCTTGCTAAAATGCCTCACCACAGCCTCTTTAATCTGAGCAGGTTCCTCCAAGCACTCCCCTTCCACACACACAGAGTCTAACAAGTTCTTTCTTTGTCTACTGCTAGCCATAATGTGGAAAAACCTAGTGTTTTTATCACCATTTCGAGCCCATAGCACCCTGAACTTTTGATGCCACAACCTAGCCTTATCTCTGCTTAATTTCCACACCATACTTCTAACTTCTCTTCTGCTTCTAATACCTGCATCATCCAGAGACCCAGACTCTGCCTGCAAATCCCACTCATGTAACTCCTCCTCAGCGGACTTTAAAAGAGAGTCAATATTGCCAAACACCTCCTTATTCCATACCCTTAGCTGTGATCTTAAATCCCTCAGTTTCCTCATGACTTTAAACCCAGCCCAACCTGTCACCTGATTGTTTTCCCAACTCTATTTAACTACAGGTATAAATGCATGGTGATCTAACCATGGATTTAAGAACTTGAATGGTTTGGGTCCCCAATCCCTTTCATCCTCCTTCAACAGAATAGGGTAATGATCTGAAACAGTTCTAGGTAAACCCCATTGCTTAAAGGAGAATATTTCTAGCCATCTAGAATCCAGTAGGAATCTATCTATCCTACTCCATCTCTCCCCTTCCACTGCATTGCACCATGTGAACTGCCTACCTAACATAGGTATATCTGTTAGTTCCAATTTATTGATAAACTCATTAAAATCCTTTATCCCCCTCTCCCTTCTGGAACACCCTCTCCTCTCACTAATGAATCTGATCTCATTGAAATCCCCCCCCCCCACACACCCAGGGCTTGGATAATGGGGAAAAACATTAATCAAAACCTCCCAAAACTTTCTCCTAGCTACACATTCATTTGGGGCATAAACATTGACTATGGTACACATAAAAGAAGAACTAGATATACCTGATAAAAGGATAAAATTCTTACTGCAACAACAGCCACTAAGCTTAAAGACCTCTGGCCTCCAGATGCTCAAAAGACCACCGGCAGAACCTTCTGAATCCACTCCCATAAACTCCATCTCTTCATAAGGCCATATAGTCTTCACAAACCTAGCATCCACCGAACTTCTTTTAGATTCTTGCAGTAACAAAACATCCACACTCCTCTCCCTTACCAGCTGCTTAATTTTCCCCATTTTTTTTAGCCTTCTCAGCCCTCTAATATTCCAAGATAAAATATGCATGGATAAACTGATCTTTCACCCTTTGTTCCCCAAAATGCAGTCGGCTACCTTCTATTTTCCTCACCTACCTTTGCAAGTCTTTCCACATCATTTTCCTCTAATTCCACTATTTTGTTCACAACCTCTTCCTCTCTACCTTGGTACTGCAGTCTCAGAATTGCTCCCACCTTCAAAGTTGACTTCGCTTCTTCAATTAAATTCCTTCTACTAGACCTCGATTGATTTTGGGAGGATGACAATGAGGAAGCTACAGCTGCTGCCGTGGCTCTGAAAATGGCACCTCTTTGGAATCCAAAACTGCCAACTGCTCCCCTATTTTTGCTGACAAAGCCTTTTTTATGAATGTTAGCTGCTGCCTTATCTGCAACTTGCTTATCTTTACTGTTTGCAACACCATATTTACCTAAATTATTCTGAATGGACTGAAATACATTGGGCTTGAACTTGGGCTGGGCCACACTCTCTTTCAATGTCAACCTCTCCCTATTATCTGACCCATTGGGCAAAAGCCCAACTTGCACCCCTTCAAGTACCACTTCAAGATTGATATTTGATCTACCTTCCTCAGGCCCACACCACTCTGTACAAGGCCCAGAAAAGCCAAGAACCCCGTTTGAAATTTGAATATTTTTCATCATACCCTGTTGTGAGTTAACAACTTGAACCCTACCTTCCTCATTGGAACAAGCACCTACGTCCTCATGCCCCATGCCTCCCTGTAACACACCGTCAGCTATTGCATGCTAACCATCATCAACCCTACCCACCATATCTGGTCTATCTGGTTCTGTCTCCATCACCCTGCTTACCTCCACGGATCCTCCCCACTTGAACTCCTCCCTTGTTGCAGGAACTTTCTGTTCACTCCTCCTACAAACTCCATTTTTAGATAACTGGTCCGCCCCTTCATTATCTTTTGATAGAGGAAGACATATACCATTATCCCAACTAGAACTTGAGCTCAGACATAGACATCGAGGTAATTCCTCACAGACCCTCACTGGATACAGAATTCCTTTACATTCCAATTGAATAGTCGTGTTGATCATCTTCATACACCTCGTTACCACTCGAACTCTGCCCTGCTGAAAGGATTGAGGATTATTAACATCCTCCTCAAGTTGAACCATCGTCCCCCAATGAGTCGCTATGTTGCGAAAGGTAGTGACACTCCAAAGATTAATTGGAATGCCGAAGCAACATAACCAGACACACCCTTCACCCCATTCTTGAACTGAATCACACCACTCCTGGCACCACGTACTCAGCTTGGCCTTCCCTTCCTTCATATGTTGTACTAAGCTGAAGGTTAACACCACTAATCTGCCCCCACACTCCCTTACAATCACATCTCTCATCCCCCTTTTACACAGCTCTGCTCTAAACTCCTTGAAAGCTAGAAAACTACATAATGACACCACTAAGCTTTTGTACCCCCACCCATTACCTTCCTCAATGGTTTTGATCACCACCTCCTCCCCCTCGCTTACTCCATCATTAACCAATACCTCGGCATATGACCTCTTTCCTCCCTGAAAATGCATCGTCTGCCCTTGAAGCCGGTTCTGTATCCTCTTCCCCCCTTCTATCAGACCTGTCCTCCTCCGCACCATCGGATCAGAACTTTTGGACTTTTGATACTCTGCTTTTTTTCACCAACAGAGCCCTATTATTACACCACAGGCCATCTGTCTTCTGGATCGCTAACTCTGCAGCCACATCACAATCATACCTAACAAAGCCAAATCTAGATCTTGTTGCTTGCCTCCTTTTCCTTGGGATGAATACATCTTTAACGATACCAAACCTACTAAAAAGGTTGAACAATCCTTTGGGATCCATTGACTCTGGGATATTATCCACAAAAATGAACCAACACCTCGGCATATGACCTCTTTCCTCCCTGAAAATGCATCGTCTGCCTTTGAAGCCGGTTCTGTATCCTCTTCCCTCTTTCTATCAGACCTATCCTCCTCCGCACCATCGGATCAGAACTTTTGGACTTTTGATACTCTGCTTTTTTTCACCAACAGAGCCCTATTATTACACCACAGGCCATCTATCTTCTGGATCGCTAACTCTGCAGCCACATCACAATCATACCTAACAAAGCCAAATCTAGATCTTGTTGCTTGCCTCCTTTTCCTTGGGATGAATACATCTTTAACGATACCAAACCTACTAAAAAGGTTGAACAATCCTTTGGGATCCATTGACTCTGGGATATTATCCACAAAAATGGTGATTAGCCCTTGCTCCGTCCGATATCCTTGCTGCCAAATCGTATTCTTTCTCCTTCGTAATACTGGGTTCCATCCACCTTCTCTCTCTGAGCTTCTGTGATTCATTTTTCCCTCCCATATGACTTTCTAAAACCTGTTATGTCCATCCATTTTAATTGATCCCTTGTTACTGATAGGAGGAGAAATAAGTGGTAGGGATTATATGATTTGAACCTTTGACATTTTGTATCCACGGCAAACTTGCTTCCAGGATGTGCCACACCTATTCGATTAGTATAGAAGTAATTATTGAATACAAATGGACCCTTTGTTGAATAAAGGAATTAGATGTTATTAAGAAAATATCATAAAAGAATCATGGAATTTGATAGAAATGGAAAGGAATTGATAAAATCTTCCCATAAAAAGGTACTTATATATTATGCACCTAGCATATTATTTCATAACATGGAATTGAGGACAATGTAAGAAAGCTGACATGACCTCTTAGTATCATCAGTGTTTTCATCTTTCCATGTTTGTTAACCATTCATATTTTCCTCATGATGGACCCCTTGCGACAGTTAGTCAAACCTTGTTGCAACTCTCTGAACAAATCAACATTTTGATGTGTAGTAGATTCGAAACTAAAAATTGTGCCCATCGTAATTATTGTCATTATCATATTCCATCTTCATCTTCCATAGCTTTTTGGTGGCTGCCACAATGAAAATTGTCTCTATGCCAATTGGCTTTTATTTTCCTCTATTAAATACTCTTGCAACACAAAAGGTGAAGCTAAAAACAAAAGAAGAAGAAGATAAGAAACGATCAATTTATTCGTATATAATTCTTCAAGCTAGGAAAAGTGTTTCATAACTCTTCATATTCAGAATATTTTCCAGTTTATATTATTCATTGTCATGCGTGTTTGATGCTTATCTTTGAATGAATCCCTTTGGCAGGAACTTAGGAAGCTTTTTCACAATCTTGATCCATCATTTCAAAAATGATCTGAAACCAAATAATAAAGACACATAGGTACCAACTAACACTCTGGAGAACACATGTTCATGTTCATCTCATGATTGAATTGCCTGAGCAGGATTTTTGACTAATACATAGAACTAGTTAATACAGAGGTATAGCAAAAGGGATGAAAATCAGTATTTGTAGTGTTTCTTATGGTAGATGTTATTCTAGGAGACTTCATATATATGTTTGTGTATTATTTAATATAACAGAGTGATTTCCTAGAATGAACAATGCATATATGGTTTCTCTAAAATTCTTAATTGCTCACCAGTGAAAGAAGCTTAAATTACTTTTTGATGGGGTTAGCCAACTATATTTGGTAATATAAACAAGAAAGCAGGGAGTATGTTGAAAATGGAAGCTATCCTATGTGGATACGTACTTAGCCATCTATTACTTGATTTATGCATACAAATGGAGCTATTTTTGGTTAGTTAAAATTGAGACTTAAAGTTATGGGTGCATGAAATATTAGAAGTTAGAACTTTGGATCCAAATATACATTAAGTTGGTTGAATCCACTCATTCTTTAAATTGTTAATAAACAATTTCTTTAGTTGGTAAGGAATATATAATCACTTCAAGATTTCATTTTGTATTTGTTGATTCTATGTAATTTAGTTTCATGACTTTAAAATATTTGGCTATACATTGAAGATTTTCATTTTGGGTATATTGATTCTATGTATATGTCATATCTATATGGTAATCCAAACATTTTATACTAGTAACAATCAAAATTGTTATTCCTTTTCTATTGATGCAGGAGATGAAGAGTCAGTGTGATGAGAAAAGGTCCGATTTTATCTTTTGTAAGACTAGAACCGTCTTTACAAAAATAGTAAGTTTATTTATATGCTTCTAGCGGTTTCTAAATTAATTTGTGTTTTTATTTTTCAGGTCAGAAATTTCTTGGAGAGATGCAAAATATGGTCAAAGAATTCAAGAATTTAGTTTTTTCAAGTTTTTTCATTTTTAATATATGTAATCACAGTTAAAAACTTTTTATTAATTCCTTTGTATATAATTTTGAACATTTAACTTTATTTATGAAATATATAATGTTATTACATTCAATATGTGGTTGTGATTCAAAATATAGTATATAGTGTGTATTACGTTTTTTAAATGCACGTACAAAAATAATATTGATTATTCTTAAAATATGTCGAACCTTTTTTTATCACACTTAAAATCTGTGATCTAAATGTTATTAATGACACTCAAAAGATGTGATCTAAATGTTATTAGTCACACTTAAAAGATGTGATCTAAATATTTATTATCACACTCAAAACATGTGATGGAATCATTTTTTAATGACACTTAAAAGGTGTGATTAAAAATGATCCTTTTTAATCACACTCCTAAAGATCACACTTTAAAAAAATTTAAAAGGTGTGATTAAATAACTTACATCACACAAAAAAAGTGTGATCTATTTGTGATTTTGTAGTGGTGCAGGCACCAAGAAGGTAAGTACAGAGTTCACAGTAATTGACACATCCTCCCCTTACAATGTTATCTTGGAGAGGCCATGGTTGAACGCAATGATGGCTGTTCCCTCAACACTACACCAGCTGTTGCAGTTCCCAACAGAGCATGGAATTAAGAAGGTCAATGTGGATCAGGTGCAAGCAAAGAATTGCTCCATGGCAGCAATGAAATCCACCTGCAACGTGCGAGAGGCAGAAACAGTAGAAATTGAGACTTGAACTTAAAAAGCCCGACATCGGCAAAACAGGTGCAGATGTTGACCGGAAGGGTCGCAGCCTTGAACAGATTTATAAAAAGAAGTTCAGATAAGTGTAAATCATTTTTCAGTTTGTTGAAAAAGGCCACAGATTTCTTGTGGACAGAGGAATGCGAAGTCGTTTTGGCCGACTTGAAGAAGTACTTGACTACAGCCCCAGTTCTGTCAAATCCAGTACCTGGAGAAGAGTTACTCCTATACTTGGCCGTTTCAAAACTCGCAGTGAGTGCCGTGATAATCAGAGAGGAGAAAAGGAGAATAAGGGCGGCATACTATGTGAGTAAAACCCTAGCAGCAGCAGAGACCAGGTACTTACCCCTCAAGAAATTGACATTGGCCTTAGTGATGGCTTCTAAAAACTTGAACCATTACTTCCAAGCCCACAAGATTGTGGTGTTGACTGAGCATCTCTTGAAGTCCCTAGTGTAGCATGGAGATCTAATAGGCAGGGTAGCTAGATAGGCAGTGGTATTGGGCCAATATGACGTAGAGTTTAGGCCCAAAACGGCAATCAAAGGCCAGGTTCTAGCCGACTTTGTGGCCAAGTTCACACCTGGTGCCATCCTACGTGTGGCTCCGGTGAGCCGTGGCTTAGGGTGTCTAGGGGAACAAGAAGAGATCTAGCTGGGAATGAAAAACCCCACAGCAGAGCAGAAGAAAGAAGAAAAATCCAAGCCCTGCGATATTTACATCGGCAACTCCTTTCGCCTGTTTGTTGATGGGAGTTTAAACCGTCAAGGAGCCGGGGCAGGAGTGGTGTTGGTATCACCAGATGGGCAAATGTTTGAGCAGTCTATTTGTTTGGGGTTCAAAGCCTCAAACAATAAAGCAGAATATGAGGTACTAATCGCAGGGTTGAAGTTAGCAGCGGCAATGGAAGTCGATGATGTGGTAGTCTTCTGTGACTCCCAACTTATTGTGAACTAGGCAACATACGAATATACAGCCCCAGATGAAAGAATGATAGCCTATGTCAAAGAGGTTGTTAGACTGTTAGCCTTGTTTTAGGATTACCGACTACAGCAGGTTAGCCGAGATGACAACAGCCATGTTGATGCCTTAGCTAACCTGGCTAGTGCAATGAAATCAGAGGAGGCAAGGACAATAATGGTTGATCATTTGTCAGGCCCAAGTGTGGAACTACTAATCACAGAGTACAAAGCAATGTGTGTGGAGATGCGTCCAAGTTGGATGGATGTAATAGTGATGTTTCTTAGGGACGGCAAGCTATCAGATGATTGCAAAGAGGCGCACAAAACCAGACTGAACTCGGCAAGGTTTAGCCTAATAGTAGAAGGACATCTCTACAAAAGGTCTTTTACTGGTCCCCTTTTGAGGTGTATGCATCCCTCCCAGGTTGAAGACTTCTTATATGAAATACATGAAGGGGTATATGGAAGCCATGCTGGGGGCATATCACTTGCTCATAGGGCCATTACTCAGGGGTACTAGTGGCCTTACATGTAGAAAGATACTGAAGCCTACGTCAGAAAGTACGAGAAATGTCAAAGGTTCGTACATTTGATACATCAACCAACAACGGATTTGAACCTAGTGTCCAACTCTTAGCCATTTGCCCAGTGGAGCATGGATCTTGTTGGACAACTACCTCAAGTAACTGGGCAAAGTAAGTTCCTACTGGTAGCAACTGATTATTTCACAAAATGGGTAGAAGCTGAACCCCTTGTGAAGATCCAAGATATTGATATTGATGTGAAGAACTTCATATGAAAGAACATTATCACCAGGTTTGGGATCCCAAGGGCAATAATAGCAAACAATGATACACAGTTTGGCAATAAGCTAATTAAAAGCTTCTGTGCAAAGTAAAAAATCAAGAACTACTACTCTACTCCAAGTTTCCCTTAGAGTAATGGTCAGGCAGAAACACCCAATAAGACTATTTTGGATGGGATCAAAAAGAGGCTGGAAGCAGTAAAGGGAAAATGGGTGGAGGAGTTGCCCAATGTGCTTTAGGCATATCGAACTATGCCGAGAAGATCAACTGAGGAGTTTCCATTTACCATGGCTTATGACACTGAAGTAGTTATCCTACTAGAAGTCGGCATTCCAAAGATCAGAACCTAAGGAGTAGAAAATGGACTAATGAGGCATTCCTAACCCGAGATCTAGACCTACTGGAGGAGAAAAGAGAGAGAGAGAGCAACAATTTGGCTGGGGACATACCAGCAACAACTTGTTAGGGCTTACAACAAGAAGGTTAACCTAAGAGAGTTCAAAGTTGGGGACCTTGTATTGAGGAAAGTAGTCGACAACAAGAAGGATCTTAGGGAGGGCAAGCTTGGCCCAAATTGGGAAGGGCCATATAGAATCATCTCAGTCGCCGGCAATGGGGCATATCAGCTTAAGGACAATGATGGCAAAGAATTGCCAAGACCCTGGAACACTTGTAACCTGAAGTTTTTCTATCATTAGATTTTTGTTTTTCGAAGTTTATGTCATTAGCCGAAGTAATAATAAAATTTTAGTTTGATTTTTATGAATTTGAAATTTGTGTGATAGGACTCACTAGTCTTATGGCAATGTTTCTAAATGAAACATGACGAATAACTTACACTTATTCTATAGCAAAGTTGAATTATACTTGCATATAATAGAGTTGAACTAAGTTGACAATATTTTTGAATGAAACATGATGAATAACTTAGACTTATTATATGGCAGAGTTGAATTATACTTGCATATAATAGATGTGAACTAAGTTGGCGATGTTTTCGAATGAAACATGACGAATAACTTAGACTTATTATATGACAGAGTTGAATTATACTTGCATATAATAGAGTTGAACTAAGTTGGCGATGTTTCTAAATGAAACATGACAAATAACTTAGACTCATTATATGACAGAGTTGAATTATACTTGCACATAATGGAGTTGAACTATGTTGGCGATGTTCTGAATGAAACATGATGAATAACTTAGACTCATTATATGGCAGAGTTAAATTATACTTGCATATAATGGAGTTGAACTAAGTTGAATTAACCTAGACTTGCCATATCGGCAGAGTCAAACTCAGAATGGAACTAAGTTCATTAACAAAGAAACCAAGGTTGAAACACCTCGGGAAGTCTTTGTTTGAATCTGACTTCGGCAAAAGACCATAGTCACATGCTTAATGTGAACTTAAGTGGAACTTAGGTTCACATTAGGAGCCGGGGAGCTGGAGTGATGAACAAACTTAAGAGTTTGACACTTGTTCAAATTTTCAGAAATGGGTTTAACACTTGTTGAAATTTCGGAGAAATTTACAAGTTGAAGTTAGCCGAGGTAATTATGAATAAAAGTATCCGAGATACATGTTACCCGAGGTAACCAACCTGGTTGTCAAAACTTGGAAAGGGTGAACTCTTAATAGAGGATAGCATATGGACATAAAAAAAATAATACTAAACAACACTTGTAAAAATATTTTTAAAGTGTTAGCCGATGTATAAAAATGGTTAGCCAAGGCAAATAGTCAAGGTTTTTTCGAGGTATTATATCTCGAAGTTATTATACAGTTAGGGTGTGTTTGATTGGGAGGATAAGGAGGGAGATTATTTACTATTGGGATTATAATTCGGGGGAGGCTCTTTATCCGGTGTTTGTTTTTTTTTTAGTCCGCCGGACATGAAGTGCGGCCGGACTCCTTATCCCCCATATGGGAGACTATTGTATCCCGGGAGGGTATGGGATAATTTTCGGGGGACTATCCACTGTTGGGATTAGGTGATGAAATGACCATTTTGACCCTCTATTATTTAATTATGTATTATATTTAGTAAAATTCAATAAAATTTAAATTTCTCAATTTAAAAATAAAATAATTTTCTTTAACTTTTTATTGATGTTTTATTTATTTAATTTTTTAAAATAATTTTTTATAGATATTTTATTGATGTTGTATTTTAAAATTTTGTTTATAATTTATTTAATTTCATTATTTAAATTTTAATAGATGTTTTATTTAATTTCATTATTTAATTATTATTATTTTTAAAAATAAATTTATTGAAAATTTTAATTAAAAAATAACATATATTTTTATTGATATTTTATTTATTTAATTTTAAAAAAGTAAATTTATTTAATTGTGTAAAAAATAAAATAAAATAAAATAAAATTTTATTTAATCTAGCTAAAAAATTAAAATATTAAAGATATGTTTAATATTGCTATTACTTAGTAAACAATTAAAAAAGGGTAAAATAGTCTTTTGTTCATTTATCCTATCCAATCCGTCCAACTAAACGTTGAATTCACTAAAAATAGTCCTTTCTAGATATCTAATTCCATGAAAAAACAAACACAGGATACATATCCAATCCAACCAAATAGTCCGGGGGATTCACAGTCCCAAGACTCAAGTCCGATGGATTCTAATCCCCCCTTATCCAGTCCATCCAATCAAACACACCCTTAAGATACACTTTGAAGAAATGCAAAAATATTCTAAGTTTGAAAGCATGAAAAGCATGAAAAAAAGCAGTAACATGCATAGAAGAAAAGAAGGCATACATTCAACACTTGGAAGAAAATATAAGACTTGCATTCAGAAAAGAAACTTGTTCAGATACAAAAAGGCACTTCGGCTTGGCATAAGAGATTACTTGTTCGTCTACAAAGATAGAAGGGGCACATCGGCCAAATATAAAGCTAACATTGTTCAAACAAAAGATTACAACTGTCCAAAAGTAAGAAAGAAAAATACAAAAAGGAGGAAAAACCAAAAGTTCATGAATTTTTCACAATCTGCCCTGCCTTGGCAATTGGTGTTGTGTCAGCCTTGGCAGACAGCTGGGCAGATTTTCAGCTTGGACCTTGGTATCGATTTCATGTAATGTGTCATCTAGGCTCTTGTTGGCAGTCTCAATCTCAGCCTCAGAAGTGGTCTTTTGAACATCATCCTCCTCATCATGAGTCAAGTCAAGGACTTGCTCATTCAGAGTTGGAAATTTGAGCCTCGCAGAGCCTTCACCATTGGTCTCAGCCTCGGCTTCTTCGTCTCCCTCAGCCTCATCCTCAGACTGGCTTGGAGTGGGAGGTAACGCATAACGAGTCGGCTTTCATCCCTGAGGGTCGAGTCGTCGAGAATAGTAAGCTCCATCAAAGCGGCCATTCAACCAAGGGTGTAACCCTTGTTGCATGCTTGTCTGACTTGTTTCTTGTATTCGTCACGAACATCGGCAGCCCCTTCGGCGTAGGCCTTCTCATTGACCGCTTTGATTTCTGCTACCTTTGTAGCTAGTGTTGTTTGGAGCTCGGTTTGGGCCTGGGCCTCTTTCTCCTTGGCCTCTTTTGCTTCGGCCTGGGCAACCTCAACAACGTTTTCTACAGCCTCAGCATGGTCCTCAGCTTCCTTCAAGGCCGACTCAGTAGCCTTGGCCTGATCTAGAAGACCTCAGATACGGGCCTCGACTTTGTTTAGTGAGGAAAGGAGTTTGGCTGCCTCCTTTGTTTTCTGGGTTAGTTCTTTCTTGAACTCATTAGCCTTGACCGTAAGGGAGTGACCCTGTTGGATAGCCTGTAAGAGTGCAAAGAAAGTTCGTTAAGTATGAAAACTAGAGTTAAAATTAGATAAAAAATTACAAGTACTTAGACTTACCAAGATACAATACTGTATCATCATCGCGTAATTTTCGTACTCCAAAAGCTCAGCCATCCGATTGATGTCGGCTGGGAGTAGAACGGCGGTGGAAATAGCAACATCGACTTTCTAATTGTCAAGCACGCTGTCCCTGGTTAGAAGAGGTCGATCTCCGACCGTGACGGATGGAGTCTAGGGAGCGTCGGTGCAAAATCCGAAGGGCTCAGAAGACCTGCCGGATCTCGGCTTTTTTGGTTGTGGTTGGTCGGATGCCTCGGCCTCGGCAGGCCTTTTCTCGGCAAACTTCTCTACTTCAGCCAATTTTGAAATTGGCACTATGTCTTTTGACTCCACCTCAGTGGCGCTGGGCTTGGACCTGGCCCTTTTAACTCTCTTTGCCTTGGGTTTTGGTTGCGATTGGGAAGGAGAGGAGGAGTGGACTGACACCACGCTTGGGATGTCGGCAAGAAGGTCGTTAGGAATGATCTTTGCACGACCCATTTCTTCGGCGGTGGCGGTGGCAATAGTAACCTTGGTGCCAAAACGGATTGCTGGTAGGGCTATATGAGGGTTGGCTGGATCAGAGGCCGATACTTCAGATTCTTAGAGTCGGTGACTATGAGTTCTACTTGCAAGAGCGGAGGGTAGAGCTCGACGTCAGCGTTGGCGCTGGGATGGTGGAATCAACTGAGGGGCAGAAGTGGATGGCTGGTCAACTGGGTCAGAGGTGGAGGCCTGATTTGGCCTTGGAGATGAGGCTGTTGGAGGAGTTGATGATGAAGGTGGAGTTTTTCTTTTTTTGGGGACGTCGAACAGAGGACTTCTATACGTCGGAATGAAGTTGATGAGGACTGGGGCCTTAGGCACTTCAATGGGCAAACGAAGAAGGCACACCAGATATTTGCTTGGCACGTAGTATTAGTGTAAGTCCTTTTTGGGCTGACAAAGGGCTACAAAAACACAAAAGAGAACATTAGAAACTAAAAGATAGTTAAGTAAAGCTACAGAGAAAGGGACTTTGGGAAGGGACTAGGTCCTTACCCTTGTCATCCCTAAAAACTTCACGACATAGGGGGAAGAGGTGGAGTTCATCATCTGGCGCAAACTCCCAATTGCCTGAGACAATTAGGTAGTCGTCTGTCATGCCTTTATTAGAATCTGGGATATCAACTATCAACTTGTATTGCGTAGATCTCGGCTTGAGGTAGTAGGTGTAACCTTTGGGTGTTTTTAAGCTACACATGGTGTAGTAGTATTGGATATCAGAAAGTGTGATTCTGGTATTTTACCAACGTGCCAGTTCGGCAATACCAGTGATGATCCTAAAGGAGTTAACGGCTAGCTGCATGGGATTGAGTTTATAATAGTGAAAGACTTCCCTAAAGAGGATATCTAGGGGAAACCTAACTCCTACTTCGACAATAGAGACGACTGGGAATGGCATGTGATCCTGGCCAAGCATAATTGAGTTGTCCTTCCCAGCCAACCTCAAATGGATGTCAGCTGGAATGAAAAACTCTTACCTACAGTACTTTAGCTTGGCAGGGGTGTCTACTCTCCACTTAAACATTCCCATAATGTCGGCTTAGTGAAGATTGGTGCAAAATTTCGTAAAGGAATATTTGGTATGGGTTCAAATACCTTGGGTATACCCTAAACTGGTACCGGAGCTAGGGTTTTTTCAGATCTAAGGGGGGTTTTTGGTTCAGTTTTTTCTAAGTATTTGGTTTCTAAGCAAATCCCAAGCCTATGGTCTATGCAAGTGGACAAAAAAATTCGAAGGTAGAATCTGGAAATAGAACAAGAAGACCAGACAAGAAATATAATTCAGAAATCAAGATTGAAACAAGAAACAAGAGCAAGAATCTGAAAGATTGACAAAGCAAACAAAAATAGAACGAAGTTTAGGGCCAAGAAGGATTCAAAGGAAAAATTCAAGAATCACAAATATAGAATCCTAAATCCACAAAACACTGAGTGAGTGTGTGGGGGCAGTGCGCACAAATCACAAATGTGATTGATAGTCCAAAGACACAGTGACAAACTTCAAAGGAATCGACTCATGATACAACAATGAGCGCGAGATGCAACAAACAACAATGCAGTAAAAAGACCATATGACGAGTTCATGAAGGAAACATATTCAAAACAGTGGAAGACTGAGATTTGAAAAGACAGAAATTGAGAACTTACCAAATAAAGCTGAGGAAACAAGGCTGGAAAGAAATTCGCCGGAGTCCAACGATGGTATTGTCTAGAGCCCAATGGTAAAAAGTTCGCCGGAGAAGACGAATGAAATGGTTGCAGAGCTTTGAAGAAACAATAATGGCGGTTCGAGAGTGGAAGTTTAGAGAGAGAAAATTTGTGAAACGAGAGAGATTATTTTTGCAAAAGTGAAGAGAAGGAAAGAGAGGGAGAAGTTTTGTTAAAATTGTGAAAAAGGCGGCAAACCATAATGATGTTCCTTGGACGACGTATCTGTCAGGCGGCGTGCGCAGAAGCGATGTGTCTTGATAGCGCGTGTCAGATACGAACTAATATGAGAAGGACGCGTGGTGGAAACGGTTGAGAAAACCATGCGTGACAACTCATGAGCAGATAAAATTGTTGGAGTTCTTGATTTAATGAAGCAAAAACCTCGGTTAGAGGAACGATCTCAGTTAAGATACTTAAAGAACTTGGTTCTTGGTTCTTGATCCTTGATAAAAATGGACAGTTGAGGGCTGGGTACTTGAAGCCGACAAGTGAAGATCTCAGTCGACGGGAAGAATGAATTTTTATCTGACATAGTATTTGAACAAACAATGTAGGTTCCATCATCTCAGGATGTCGATGTAATAAAACCTCGGGGGTAGTTGTGGAGACGTATTTCGTGAGAGACATCACATGGCCAAGGTGCCGTGTGGCCTGGTTCTGACGCCATGGTAATCTCGGCTAGGCCGAGGTTATCTGCGGAGATATCGGAATCCGGGGTGAACGGTTAAGGGACAAGAGTCCTAGAACAAGAGAGGATCTCAGTCTGGATAAAGATAAAGCTCTTAGGGAGTTTATCCCTATCCAGTTGAGAGTCCAAGATGAACATTGAGCTCGAGTTCATTGAAGTTAGGCTTCTACAGGGATCAGGTTAGTGCTGGCTATATAAACAGGGCACCCTCATAGGTTTAAGGTATGTTTTTTGTGTTTGGTCTAGTGAGTTAAGCACTATTTGATATTTTTAAGAGATAATTACTAACTTAATCGTCAGAGTGCTCCCGGGTGAATAAATCACCGCCAGATTCTTATCTATCTGTGACAGGTTGTTCGGGCCAATTTATTCTGCCCATGCTCTCCAACTGAGTTTCCCATTTGGTTGTGTGGTCGAAAATCAATACCCACACACACACATATATATATATATATATATATTTAAATATGTTATATTGTTTAAATGTGTGTGGAGAATGAAGTCTTAAAAAAAATAAAAAAACAAAAAAGGGTTATGACATAAAAGTAAAGGGCAAATTATGTCGCTGATCCTTACATTTTATTTTTGATGTCATTGTGATTTTTATAATTTTAATTGGCTTAATTTCAACTCTTAATTTTAAATTTTGTGTCAATTTGGTCCAATTAATAATATCGTTAGTATTTTTTACGGAAAAAAAAAATTTCACTAAATTGATTGTGGTTAACTCACTGAATTTAGAAAGTTTTACTCTTAAAAATATGACACATGACACTTATATACGTATTTTTCATAAAAAAAAATACTAAAAATTATAATCAATTAAATTAAATTAAAATAAAATAATAAATTTATAATCAAAATCGAATCAATTAAAATTACAAAAATATCGTAATTTGGCCTAAAACAAGTGACATATCTTTTCTCAAAAATAAATGTTGTGGGCCTCAATGCATGCATCTTTCCTAGTCAATGTAAAAATAATCAAACACGACAATACTTTCATGTCTCCTTAATATGAACCTAAACTAAAAAAGTAAGGGTGTTGATATAGACCCCATAAAATCTAACCTAACGACCCCACTTACCCGTGAGAAAAAGAGAAAAAAATATATATCCCGCCTTGTCCATATCAGTTGGGAGGTCATGGAGTCACCTATTTTAGAGGTCTTAAGCATTAATTAAAAGTTAATGTAAAAAATAAAAAAAAATGAGTGAGAACCCATTATTGGGAATTCTCATCACTTTCAAAGTGATCTGAATCGTTTGCATGTGTTTTTTTATTTTCTATCTCTCCTACATGAGTGATTCAGATCACTTTAAAAATGATATGATTCTTAAAAATAAGGATCCCAATCATTACTGAAAAAATAATCAAGCCCGGCAGTACTTTTCATGCCCATCAATATGGACTAAAAAAATCAAGCACGGCAATACTTTTCATGCCTCATCAATATGGACTAAAAAAGTGGATTGAGTGGTTCGGGTTTGGATTAGATTAAAAAATTAAAAAATGATAAAATAGTTTAAATAAATTAATAAGATAAAATATCACATCTAAATTATAATTATTTTATTTTTTTCTCATAAAAAAATAAATAAGTCAAAAAAAATCAAAAAATTCTTCTCATTTATTAATCAAAAAGTCAAAAAATTAGACTAATAACTTCTTCCCAAACGGATCTTAGGAGACAAACCCAACTTTTTTTTTTTTTTTTTGATAACTCAGGGTGTCCGGGCCAGCTTGCGCGCACCTCGACTAATCCCTGGGGGACCAATCCCACCGTCTACTAGTGGGGGGCCATTTAAAGCCAGAGCAAAGCTCCGTATGGACTGGCCCAACACAAGATTGGTAGCACCTAAGAGGTTTTGAACCTGAGACCTAGAGAGGAGCAAACTCCTAAGTCCCAAGCCTCCACCACTAGGCCAACCCTTGGGGGTTGAGACAAACCCAACTTATAGAATTACAAAGGTAAAAATTATTAACATACAAATTATATATATGTATATATAAAATCATAATATGACAATAACATTATACAATTATGATTCATAGTAGTGGTCTTTTTTTTTTTTTTTTTTAATAAATAGTTATAAATGAGTTACATCATTTTGTATAAAAAAAAATTAGGTTAAATTATATTAATGGTGCGATACTTTAGTTGTTGTGTACTTTTAATCCCTATAATTTTAATTAGTTGAATTTTAACATTAAATTTATAATTTTATCTCAATTTAATTAAATTAATTACATCTATTAACATTTTTTTTTCATTAAAAATGAGCGTGCATAATCAACATTTGTCATTCATACTAAAAGTTCAAAAATAAAAATAAAAATTAAGTCAATTAAAAATATAAAGACCAAAATACACAAGAATCAAATTACAGAAAATAACCATGTAATTTGCCTAACTTTTTAAATGCTTATGTAGAATAATACCATTGCCAAGTTATGTCATTTATGAGTTTGATCATCGTAAGAGGCATAACTCAATATTATGGGAATTATAACTTAAAAATAAAATAAATTATAACCAAACATCACATATGATAACAAAGAAATCTTATATCAAAACTAAAATAATTTTATAATCAACATCATAATAAATCATAACTAACAATATAATAAGTTTTATAATTAAATTCCGCAACTAAAAATATATATAGTACATTTGCTGGTTATATAACATTAACTAATAAGTTGTGTGTTCTCTCAAGCACTTTAAAAAAATGTCCTCTCGACTTCTTGCTTCACTCATTGTAATCATTTTGTTGGCTGCTTTTGCCTCCGAAGCCACTCTTCCCTTGTCTGAAGGTATGTATGTATGTATATATATATATATAATATTAGTAAGTTTCACTCTTCCTGGGGTTCTTGTTCAGGCTGGTTTGGAGCACTGGTTTGGAGCTCACACCCTTTTTTTTTCTCTCTTTGTTGGTCTCTCACCAATTAGGAGGTTGGAGTTTTCTTTAGTTCCAAACTCCTCTTTATTGATATAATTTTTCATACTCTATATGTGTTTATCATCAATAAAATCTTTCATTTTTCCGATCAAAAAATAAAATAAAATATTAGTAACATGCTGTTTTTTTTTTAGAATGTTAGTAACGTGTTGTTAAATTTATAAAATTTAAAATTTAAAATTTAATTACATGAAGGAGATATATATTTGGTAAAGAGTCTCGGATTCTTTATATATAAGTATAAAAATATTCATATGTGCTTTTCTCTTTTTGCAGTGGAAGCTCTAAAGGAAATATGAAAGTCGTTGGGAAAGAATGATTGGAATTTCAGTGTAGATCCATGCAGTAGAGAATCGGATTGGGCCAAACACCCTGATCTTGACTCGTTTCAGAATGCTATCAAATGTGGTAACTGCACCTCCAATAACACCACATGCCATGTTGTCACCATGTAACACTTTCTCTCTCTCTCTCTCTCTCTCCCCCCCTCTCTTTCTCTCTAGGATATTTACATGAAAGAAAAATATTATTTATTTATTAATGAGTTAAATTAGCACAAACGGATTTCTAAACATGAGAATACATATGGTTTCAAGATTAAATTTTCACATGAAAATTAAAATCAATTTCTATTCAGTTCTTAGGATTGCGAGAGATTCAAAAATCTCTTGAAAGAGCTGATAGTGTCAATTTTATAAATGAAAATTATTTTCATGAGTGCTTCATAGTAAATTAAAAAATCCTCAATATTATTTTTCAAAACTCATTTATATAGTAAGTTCTCGTTTGGGATGAGCTAATTTTTACTTGATATTTTGACTTTTTTGTTATTTTAGTCTGGCTAAAAAAATTATGTTTGAGATAAATTTTGACTTTTTTTTGTAGTTGATTTGATGATTGTGAAATAAAGAATGAATTATTATGATTTGAGATATATTAGATCAATCTTTTAATCATTATTTATTTTATATTTTAATTTATTGAGAAATTTATTAGAAATCTTTTATTGAGTACCTGTATCCCAATTAGTTCATAAAATATTTTTGTATTCCAATAAGTACTATTATTTTAGACATTTGATCCATCAAATCTTTATCATATTTAAGGTATTTTATAGACAATTTTATCCTTGTAAATATTTTTTGAAGATGCATCTAAAAAAAGCAAAAAAATGCTTAAAATTTTAAAAATATTCACTAAAAATAAAAAATATGAAAAACAAAATACTCAATTTTTAAAAAACTGAATTTAGAAAACTAAAACCAAACACATTGATTGTATCATTTTTGTTTTTAAACATGAAAAACATTTATTTTAATAAACAATCTACACAAACAATACCCCAAAAGGTCATCCCAACCAAACAACAAAACGAAAAAAAAAAAAAAAATCCATAAAAAAAATAGCTACGGTTCAGACTGTATCATCTTTATGCTTATTGAAGTTCTTTTCTAAGCAAATGGCAATAATAATAATCATGAAGTGCATCTAATTTGCAAAAAATATAAATCTTCAATATGTGTTGAAAAACACAAATCACATTCTGCTCCTTGTTTTTCACCGAGTATATTTTTAAAAATAAATTATTCGTTTCTTTTAGAGACAAACCCAATAATATGAAGAAAAAAAAATATATTATGATTATCAAATATATTTAATTTTTTTTTATAAATGATATGCATGAAGAGCCTTATAAAATGAATAGTTCAAATTATCAAAACATAACTGGTGATGGGTCTCATAGGCTCCTCAAGTTCTCTCAAATTCATATTTGAAACTTAAGAGAAATTCAACCTTTAGTATACTAACTCTACCTATCTCTACATATATCCCACTTAAACAATCCCATTCTTCACTCACGGGATGCTTTTTTATGTATAGTAAATCTACCTATCCTACCTAAACCATTCCATTCTTCACTCTCGGGGATGCTGTGTTGGTACTGCTATATCTCTTTTCTTTTCTTATTTTTACGGTTTTATATCATTAAGTACATGAGACAATATCATTTGTTATTATTATTTTTTTTAATAATTATTTCTAAACAAAAACCAAACATAAATATTGACTCAAGTAATCATACAAAAATGATGATTTTATGAGGCCAAGGATCAGCGAGGTAACAAACTTAGCATATCATTATCCGAAGTATGCCTTTTTTTTTTTTTCTTTTTTGTACATTGGAGTTCATAATCCGCAAAAGAGGAAGACTGACGGGCATGTGGCAAGACTTTTTAATCCTTGAACTCGAAGTGAGGCACAAGAGTTTGAATTTGAAGTGAGGTATAAGAATTATGTCCAACTCAACTAAGCTTTTATGCTAGTTAAAATATGCATTTGGTTTGGTTGAATCAAGTGCTTGGTAAAAAAAATAAGGGAAAATTATCAGAAAGTCCTATGTGCCAAACTGTTACTCTTTATGGTCCTAAATTTAATCTTTTGATTTGAAAAGTCCTATTTTACATGTTTGGTAGACAATAAAGTCCTATTTCAAATTTTCTGTGACGTGGGGAGACTGATTTGCCCTTTTCTGTTATGGAATGCACGTGGATTATGGGATTGACTCAATATTTTGTGGATACGTTGCTCTGTCACGTTGGCAAGTTGGATCAAATGTTTTTGGGTTTGTGATATTTTTCGTGGGTTGGGCTGAAGGGTTTTTTTTGAGTTACTAGAGTAGGGTTTCATTGTCTTCTTGCTGCTGGGGAGAGCTGTTGCAGTCGTCAATATTTGGTTATCATTGCAGGTACATATTACGTTTATATCTATTCCATAGTTAACACTACACTGCCCTGCAGATTACGTCTCGCCATGACCACGGTTTTACGTTTACTAAGGGTCCACAATTGTTCTAATGATGTTTATTCTGATGTATCTGCATTTGGTTTTCTTTCTCCCCACACCGTTACTGGGGGTCTAGAGGATTCAATTTTGTTCTATTTTATTTCTGTATTCATTTTGTTGGTAATTTTTTATTGTTTTGTTACGTATATAACATGTGTTTTCGCCCATGGCAGTGTGTGCCAGACGGTATGGAAGGGAGTTTGATGTTGTTGTGTTCTTATCGTAACATTAACGCAGCCTACAATCTCCGGGATCACGGCACGTTCGCCGAATTAGTTGAATTTCTGTGTTCCAAGTTCAGCGGGCTGGGTCCCCATAATGTCGGATTGTCGTACAACATTCCAGGTTTGAACAGTTTCACTTTACAAGATGATGTTGACTTGGAAAACCTTGGTAGTCTTGCCCGATCGTTCGGGTTGCAACACGTTTCTGTGTTGGTTGATCAGCACGGAAGTGTGGGTAGTGTAAGTACGGCCACCAGACAGTATAATATGCAACCCAACCCCATGCCCGGAATAGTCGTTAATGACAAAGGACAAAGCGATGATGAGGTTGATTTGTTGCCTGATTTCTGCCCACACAAAAATAAAGTACTACTGACTGAATCATGGGCGCGGGGAATAACCCACGTTGGTCAATGCTTTGAGGGTGGTGCACACGAATTTCGTACGGTATTGTGCAAATACGCCGTGGAGTTCGGCTTCAATTTCAAATACGTTAAGAACGACTCCGTACGGGTCACAGCAGTCTGCTCCATGTTGGAGGATAAGGGATGCATGTGGTCTGTACATGCTCGAGTGTTGAAAGCGAATCAATTTTTCTACATTCGGAAATTGAACAGTGTGCATAGTTGCGGTGTATCCGTCCGGACATCAAATCATCCTAGGGTTGGATCTGATATGGTTGCTGACATTATCGCAGATCGAGTCCGGGACAGACCACTCACACGTCCAACCGATGTGTCTTAGATTTGAAAGATGACTACGGGTTGGACGTCAACTACCGGGTTGCGTGGTTAGGGGTTGAGAAGGCAAGGGGGGAATTGTTCGGCGCCCATTCCGTATCATTCGACCAACTACGTTGGTATCGTGACGCCGTCATGCAATACAATCCTGGGAGTTATGTAGACATTGATTACGATGAAAACAACTACCGGTTCCGTCGTTTTTTCATTTCTTTCAAAGCATGCATCGATGGGTTTCATCATTGTCGTCCACTACTTTTCCTTGACGGGACCTTCTTGAAAGGCAGGTTCAAAGGTTTTTTGCTAGCCGCCACTGCGAAAGACGGTAATCAAAGTGTGACCCACGTAACTTTCAAAACAAACTTATTGCATGGTTGGACATATTGTACACGATGCTTATATTCTCATCATTCATAACAGGTTTGTTTCCACTTGCTTATGCCATTGTGGACTCTGAGAACAACGCCAATTGGGGCTGGTTTTTACAACATCTTGCCAATGTGGTACCAGCGACAGGACACTCACGTTTGTGTCTGACAGGAACGTTGGACTAATGGAAGCAATGCCTACATTTTTCCCAACATCTCACCACGCATTCTGCCTCCAACATTTACAGAGAAATCTACGGGACAAATTACGTTACGTTAACAGCATGCATCGGATTGGGCTTGTCAGCAAATTCCGTAAGTGCGCATACGCACCCACCATAACAACATTTAATCAGAAGGCCGACGAATTCCAAAAATCCGGAAAAGCCATTGCCACAAAATTCCTTGCGGATGCACATCCACAACACTGGGCGAACGCATTTTTCAGGTACGGACCCAACCCGAACGAGAACATACCAACAACAAACAAACATGTCTCATTCTTATATTTTTTCCCAATCGGCTTTGCAGAGGTAAACGATACGGCGAAATGAGCTCCAACGCCGCTGAGTCATTCAACTCTTGGATTGCGAAGCACGGAATTTACCCATAACCAGAATGGTTGACAGCATTAGAGGACAGATTATGCGACAAATGGCAAAGCGGCGGGTGTCGGCCCACACATGGACTGGCGCAATTTGTCCCACAATGGAATCGCGTCTGGAAGAAGCTTACAACAAAAGTCGGGCATGGAAAGTGAGTCAGGCGAATATTGACGTGTACGAGGTCCACTCATTCCCATCTGTTATGGTGGACATCGCCAGCCGTACATGCTCGTGTTTCCAGTGGCAAATAAATGAGTTCCCATGTGCGCATGCTATTGTCGCAGTGCGAAAAAGCGGGAAAAACCTTGACGACATTGTCGTACCTTGGTACCATGTTTCCGAATACCGTCTGACGTATGCGCCTACAATCTACCCAATACCAACAGTTGAAAAACCACCGTTCAACCCCACGGACTATGTCATCTACCCACCAAACGTTAAACGTCCACCAAGGAGGCCGAAGAAGAAGAGAATACCGTCAAAAGGTGAGAATGTTCAACAAATACGGTGTGGAAGGTGTGGTCGCATGGGAAACCACAACAGGAAGACCTGCAAAGAACCTATTTAGACGAAATCCCAATCCATTGGACATCCCAATTAATATTTACTGCGCTTTTTTTCATATGGTTGCGTACTTCGTGCATACCATTAAATAAGCATGTGATATTCACATACAGTTTACTTCCTTAATAACTTATTATATGAATGTTGTGTGTTCGCCTATAACTACAACTGGTTTACACGTTTTGTTATGTTTCATTTTTGACTCAAATATTTTTTGAATACCTTTGCTTCCTCCACATTTTTAATTTTATCACAGTTTTTGCGTGTGACCACATCATACATTCCCTCTGCCTATAAGCTGACTTACTTATAACCGTCCACTCAGCAGGCAAATTTATGAAAACATGGTGTCCACAACTTCACATAGCAGTTACTGAACCTCCCCTTCCCACCATACCCCCACATAACAGCATCCCACATCATGGTCAACGAGTCATGCAGATAGTCATTCCCTTTAAACCAATTGTCACGTAACTGATGTTCAACCCAATGTCAGCCTGTCTTGGTTGACACATTACCATCAACATCCTAGTTTCATATATTGTACACTTTCGCGCGCACACACACGTTTCTGTACCGTACATGACATGCCAATTCCAAAACACACACAACTATGAAACTTACTAACACAATACACCCCACATAAAAACAAAATCCTCTCCAACTCCACATCCCCCTTACATTGCTCACTTTAACTCGTTACGGTCCAACATACCAACGTAACTACAACCCACATCACTCCAAAACCATGTAATGCATATTTTCTTCCCCTTCCACTCATTCACACATGCCTACTGTTCACAAATATCTCAGACAAACAAAACAAGCAACATACTACACAGACAAGCACAACATTCATAACAACACGCATACATTACATAGAATAGCCATAAACACATTTCATAACATTATCCCAAAAATTATTCGCACTAACCTCAGACAAAATTCTGTGTAAGCCCGTCATGCGGTAATTCACAACAAACCATCCACGACAATAAACTACCTACATTAACAAACCATAATATGTGCTAAAATAATATAATGTGCATAACCCAAAAGTAAATAATATGCGCACCACAGCGTACACAAACTGCAAAACCCATAGTCTAGTTTAATATTTATCCCAAAAAAAATTGTATGTGCAACCCTACACACTGTCAAAGCGTCACATGTGCGTACACCTCAATCAGTCCACGTCGTTCTTCAAACCACGCACCTCATCATTAACAAACGACTTCACCATGATTGCCCGCAACACACTACAATTGCCCCCATGTAGTGATCTTCTTACTTCCACATGGCGCACATATTGGCGCATTACAGCACACACAAGTATAGCACAGTCAAGCCTGTCCAATAATTCCACAACATATATTACTAATGTCATAAATAAAAATAATAACAATTCATGAACTGGCTTCATATGTTTGTCAGCGAGAGAATTAAAAAGTGCTTACGATTCGGGATGTTGTTGTGGACAGTCCGCCACTGACTCTAACAGGGGGTCACAGTCCTGGGTGTCAATCGAGTCATTTCCAATGGTCTGCCTCTGCACCTCTGACACGATGTTTTTCTACAACAAAGCATACGCAAGTCAGCCAATAAAGTAGTCATGTGGAAACACACACCCATACAATTTAACATTATCAAGATCTCACCAAGTAAAGTGCCTCAACGTAGTGTACGTCCAAAATTCCGCTCCTCGGCCTCATTGAGTTAAAATGCTTCCAACTCCCGTCCTCAGTGTCATACACGACCAGCGTCCAATGTGCGTCTTTGAAAAGCGGAAAATGCACGTAACGGAAGTGCTTAGCTGCACGCAGGTTGTCCAACACATACCTATTCCTTGACCTTACGTTGTTGTTCTTCATCATGTCCTACATCACCAGCAACCATGTTATACATTATTACATCGCATAAGTAAACACATCACTTACAATCACAAACTTACTAGACAGATGCTACTGAAGAAATAAGATTTGTCTGCAGCATCAACGCCCTCATTTATCCTCTCCTGCTCAGCATTTAGCAGAACAGCATATGCATCGATCACCTGCAAAATTTTAACATGTTCAATTATTGCATAGTTGGGAAAAAACCAAAAAAAACACAAAAAACCAAACGCAACTTACATTCCCCCGTATCTCAGATTGACGCACAAGCGATTTCACATCGGTAAAATACACAGCAACACCGTGCCCCTGCCCATCCCATATTATAGCACTGCACACAACACGCACCACATCTCATTACACCAAAAAAAATAATACATTAGCAACGATAATGCAAAACAATTACTCCGTACATACCTATCGCCATCCCTGTTGTATGCGTCAGTTATCTTCTTCTTCTCCACAGCTGTCAACATTTTCCACACCGTGTGTCTGTTGTTCATGTCAAATCCTGACTTCTTCTTCGGTTGTACGTCAATTTCATCAACATCAATTACATCTGCGCAACCAGTACTTCTGGGATTGATGACTACAGTACTCATCGACGAATGAATTGGCACCATGTTCGCTTTACTCTTTTGACCACTTACACCCACGCAATCAAACCCCGTAAGTGTTAACCCTTTCCTTCCTTTTAGTTTCACATCCCACATAACAGAACTTCTCCCATAGTTAAACCTACCACCTTCTGCCAAGTTTGGACTTATAACCACCACCTCTGTTCCAGGCATTACACCACGACGCATTTCATTAGCACTGATTGTGTGTTCCCTTACCGGCGTAACATCCCATACTGGATTTTCATTCCCAGTCACTGCGAAAACTCTGCTGGGAGTGGCATTCACGTCTGCAAACACTCCGCCAGGATTGCCATTCACACCTTCAGTATTTACGTCTACATTACGAAAAGCTTGTGTCACATTATGGACTTCGCGCTCCGCCAGCTGATCCTCCAAAACATTCAATGCCCTACGCAATTCAGCATTTTCACTGTTCAGTTTCTTCACCTCCTCATCCTTCGCTTGCATTAAGCTACCAAAACCTCCAACAAGATGCAACGTTTGCACCTCATTCGCCTTCCTCAGTTTCTCCACTTCTGCACGCAACTCTGCAACCACATTCTCTTTCTCGTTGATTTCCATTTCAAGCTCCACAATTTTCTCCGTAGCGTAGCAGATGTGTATCCCAACATCCACTACCTGCTTACCAGCGTTTCGTGGAACATCCCTGGTTGGTGTTTCAAAACGGACCGAAGACGAGGCCCTTTCTATATTTCTACCACGAATTCTTTCGTCAACACCCTCCACATTACCATCCACTCCCATATCAACAAAATCATCCTCATGCATACCACCACCGAATTCCTCATTCGCATTCCCAACACTCTCACCACAGTTTACCCCATCCACCTCAAAAATCTTAACCTCATAGTCTTCCTTAATCAATCGTCCAACATTCACCTGTAAACAAAACAGAACAAATTTATGAACAATTATAAAACATTGCCCGCATAATGCAATGAAAACAACAATTTTTACTATTACCTGAAAATCCACATGCCCTGACATATTTACCCCACGCGCCGCTGTTACTAATGTGGCGACATCCCACTTCATGAACCTTGGAAATGCGACTGCAGATTTCGGGGCTATGATCGTTGAATGTTCACAGAGCCAATACTGTACCACACATCACACACAGCAAACAATAACATCCATATTAGCAGCATGACTACACCATGTACAACACAGAATAAATCAATTGCAATTAATGTCACACCCACAGGGGGGGAAAAAACAAACTTACAATCAATGCTACAACACATCCGGTTACTTTTTCAGGTGTTCGATAAAATTCCCTCACCGAACTCATCAACGAGCTACGTATTGCCCCCGTCCAATCGTAGGTTTTCATTGCATCCAAATTATCCACATACCGAATTAGAGCCCAGCTGATTGTTTCTCCAGAATTTGAAAAGAATAATTTCCCACAAGCATATAAACACAGCAGCTTCACAGTGTCTTCCACATCACGCGCAGATCTGCCCTCCGCAGCTTCGACTAGTAGGGTCCGTATCAGTTTCGAGGTTATTCGACTAGTGTTATCACATCTACGCTGTACAAAATCTGACGGTGGCTTAGGTCGGGGAGTCAAATCAAGGCAACCAATCCCACATTGTATCCCAAATATCAGCTTGATGTCTTCATCACTTATGCCCACACGTCGTCCACCAATGTGAAACATCCCGTCCCGCGCATTGTATGTCCGGATGATATTTACCACAAGGTCGTCTCCTTTGCGGAAGTCCGCATGGTCAAGTTTATTTACCAATATTGCTTCAAACATCAACCAGAACGGTGTCCTCTTCAGGTGAACTAGGTGTTCGTCTCGCAGATTCAGCACGTACACTAACTTCACAACGCCTGCAATGTTCGACCGGAAGTTGAGCCTCGAACGATTAATCTTCGGTGTCACACTTGGACGATTAACGATTTTTGTCTGTTTGAACAAGATCCGCCCCTGTTTACGTACCCTCAGTTCATTCCCCAATGTCTTGCTGGCTGCATCTTGACGTTTACGCTCACATGAACGCGTCCAAGGACTGTTTGTCCTCCTACCCCCTGCAATTTAAACACCAAATCATATATCCGTTTCCACATCAAAAATTTCAAAACAAAAAAGGTTTGTAACAAACTCACACAATTATAACACGTCAACACCACACACACATGATTTACAACAACAAAAATCTTCATAGCAGCAGGTACTTATTTCATAAAAAACAATCGAATCAACCCGTCCAACCAATGACAATAACAACATTTACGATTTCTTGACATAACATTTTTTATACTAATTTTTTTTTGAATAATGTACAGAAATTACATATCACACAGTAACACATGAATTGACATACCAATGTGAACCTAACGTAACACAACACAATTTTTAAAATTCACAAATTCAATAAACGACGTAACCCCACAACATCTTCCCCGTCAACATCAACACAAATTAAACGTGGGACGACAAACCCTATCCATTCCAAACAACAACACATTGACATCCACACACCCCCGTAAACAGATGCCCCACACACAACTCAAAGTGAATAAACTATTTTCAATACAACCACGTCAACAAGAACTGAAGGCCACCTACACACACACCGCATTATTAACACACCCCACCACTCTCAGCTTTTCACTACGCAATACAGTTGTTCTTCATGATAGCGACACCACACACCTACCCACGTAAACAACTACGCACTACAACATTCTGACTTTCCCAAACATAATCAACACTTAAAAACATCATACGTAACATAAATCAACAACCACAACTGTAGAATCCATTCATCGTTGATGACATTTTAAAAAAATTTGTAAACACGAATCGGAACATAAATTCCGTAAACGAAACCATTTAATCAAGTTTACCAGTCATCGTTGACGAGTCTGAGTAAGAAATTCCTTCGTCGTAATATTCCGTAGTCGTCGCACGATCGTCACGTCACACCACTTCTTAGGGTTTAACCAGCAACAAATCTTCCAGTCACAACGATCTGAATCTCCAAATCGTCGTAAAGCCACACCAAATCTACAACGTGGGTAAGTATTGACTGTATTTGAATTTTGAACCACCGTTTCTCAACCCTCAATTTTAGGGCAATATTAATTTACATACCTAATTCAGTGGTGTTTCCAAATTTGGGGGAGTTGAAACGTTAACGGGTCGGGCAACGTTGGGCGCCTTACCATATATCAAAGTACCACCAACGTAATCACCAAACCACATCCACCCGTCACGTTAGTAAAACCCACGCACTAGTATTAACTTAATGGCATTATAGTCATTCAATGTACATTAGGATCAAATAGTGCATAAGAAAACATTTGGGACTATCCACACCATAAGTTCAAAAAAGGGGATTTACCAGTCAATTCCCCAAAAAATAAAGAATATTTAAATAGGTTATATTGTTTAAATGTGCGTGGAGAATGAAGTCTCACTACACAGGAAATTACACTTTTGGTGATCAAATTTGGTGATAAAAAAAATTTAGTTGTCAAAAGTTGTGAAATTGGTGACCAAAAATTATATTAGTTGGCAAAAGTACAAGATTTAGTTACTAATTTTTTTTAATCGGGGTATATTCATTATTGGCAACTAAAAAAAAATGTAGTCGCTAAAAATGTCATAGTTGGCAACTAAAAAAATTTTTAGTCGCTAAATATATCACAATTGGTGACAAAAAAATTTTTAGTCGCTATATAGTTAGTTTTAGCTACTAAAATTATTTAATTGCCGAATGAAAAATAAAAATTTAATTTTCTCTTTGGCGACCAAAGTTTAGTCGCCAAAAATATATTTTCAACGACTAAAATTTTTTTTAGTTGCTGTATAGTTAGTTTTGGCTACTAAAATTATTTAGTTGCCGAATGAAAAACAAAAATTTAATTTTTATTTTGGTTGCCAAAAATGTATTTTCAGCGACTGAAATATTTTTTAGCCACTATATAATTAGTTTTGACTACTAAAATTATTTAATCGCCGAATGAAAAATAAAAATTTAATTTTTATCTTGGCGACCAAAAGTTTGGTCGCCAAATATTTATTTTCAGCGACTAAAAATAGTTTTAATAGCTAAAAAATTAAAATATTTTGAGGGAGACATTTTAAATTTTAAAGGGATTTATAAAATTAATTACCGACTAAAATGTTTAGTCGCGAATTGGAGGGATTTATGTATTTTTTTTTTCCAAACCAAACCCTAAACAAACCAGCACCTCTCTATCTCTCATCAGCGTCTCTCTACCTCTCCCTCTCCGTCTCCACTGCTCCTCTCCTCTCCCTCTCTCACCACTGCTTCACCAACCACGAAACAATTCTCCTGTGCCGCTCCTCTTTGCGTTCGCCGACAACCGGAGCACCAATTCACTGTGACACGTTGCCTCTTCCTTTCTCTCGCGCCTCTGTTCGCCTCTATTTCTCTCGCTTTGTGTCCATCGGTGTTGGGTGCAGGAGCATCACCTCTATTGTACACAGCACCACAGGTTGCTGAGGTAATAGAACCTAGGAGTAGTTGTGGGACATATTTCGTGAATGACAACATGTGGCCAAGGTGACGTTGGAGTGTTAGCCTAGGTGCCACATGGCTTGGTCTTGATGCCGATGTGAACTCGGCTAGACCGAGGTTATCTGCGGAGATACCGGAATCCGAGATGAACAGATAAGGGATAAGAGTCCTAGAACAAGGGAGGATCTCAGTCTGGATAAAGATAAAGCTCTTAGGGAGTTTATTCCTATCTAGCTGAGAGTCCATGATGAGTATTGAGCCAGAGTCCACTAAAGTGAGGCTTCTACAAGGATTAGGTCAGAGCTGGCTATAAAAGTAGTGCACCCCCGTGGGTCTGAGATATGTGTGATATATGGAGAGCAGTAATCTATTTCTTATAAGTTAAACACGATTTGCTATCTCTGAGAGATACTTCATTACTGACTTGATCGTCGGAGTGCCCCCGGGTGGACGAATCACTCCCGGATTCTTATCTTTCTGTGACAGGTTGTTCGGGCTTAATCTATGCTGCCGGTACTCTCCAGCTGAGTTCCCCTTTTGGTTGTGTAGTCAGAAATCAACACCCACAATTTGGCACCGTCTGTGGGAACGTAAGGAGAATAGATGGCCAACGACGGGCAGTAAGAGAAAATTGGAGACGACATCCTTAGTGAGAATGGTAAGCATGCTGATCCTAACATGGAAGAGGAAAACCGAAATAAAGGACCATGGAATCAGAATCCCAGGGAGAAAGACTTTAGCCAAGAGGGAGACGCTCCGAAGAAAGTAGGTCGAGACGAGTATTACAACGAAACCGACCTCCAGGTATGGAAAGATAGATGCCTGAGGAAGGACGGTAAGATGAAGGGAATGGAAAACAAGTTAGCAGACCCACAATTGGTTGTCAACTTCATGATGCAGAACAACGTCGTGCAACCACCGTTTCCATTGAAGGATACGCCGATTCCAGCGGCCAAGAACGACACCTAGAAAGCAGGGAAAAAAGTAATTCCAACAGTCTCTCAACATGACAGGGTAAAATAACACTCACATCGACCTTCACGGGATGCCGGGCGAGCAGAGTTAGTGAGAGAAGAGTCTCAAAGGATGCCACGTACCAAGGGAACTTATGTTAAAGAACATCGGCACGTTCAGGGGAAGGAACTTTGCTTTGATACGGTGAATGAAGAAAAGTCCAAGAGGACACATAACGACACCGGAAGCAGCGACCCAAAAAGGTTGAAATCTATTGATAGCCGAGCTCCTAGTCGGACTAAGGAGAATTTGAGGGACTACCTCCAGAGAAAGCGGCAGACTACCGAGGTCACATCCCCCATCAAGCCGAGAATGCCGTTCTCAGTAGAATTTGATAGGTTTGAGGCCCCAAAAAGGTTCCATATGCCTAGATTCCAGATATATGACGGTAAGTCTGATCCAAACTTTCATGTCGGCTTATACCTGAATTCAATGGCTTTGTATACCGGGAACGAACCGTTGCTATGCAAGGTGTTCCCCTCATCCTTTGGGGAAATCACATCAGATTGGTTTCACAAGTTTCCGAAAGGAACTGTGAAGAGTTGGGAAGGCCTGGCCGAGATGTTTGTGGCCAGGTTTGTTACAAACAACTTACAGTTATTGAAAGTATTATGAGGTGTTCAACCGAATACCGGGATGTAACTAGGAGCTGGCAATCGTGTCTTTTAAGAACGGCCTGGAGGATGATTGCATGCTACAAAAGTCGCACGCAAAAACTCTACCAAAAAGTATGGAGGAGCCTATGCCAAGGATCGATAAATATGTCGGAGCAGAAGAGGATACACCGGAAACGAAGGCGCCGAAGCAGGAGAAGAGAAACAGCTCATCGAAGCGAAGCCGAGGTAATACTGGATTTAACAGACAAGAAACAGGATTAAGGGTTGCACAGGTAGTCACCACTGTGTTCCGGATCCCGGTTTATAAAGTTCTAGAAAGGATTAGGAACCAGCTATATTATAGAGCGCCGGAGAAGATTCCTGGCGAATTTATGGGGAGAAGCCTTGGGAAGCATTGTGCCTACCACAATGAGGATGGACATCTGACTCAGGGGTGTAGAGCCCTGAAGACGTATTTGGAAGACCTGGTCAGATAGGTCACTTGAGGGACCTGGTAGATGAGGCCATAACGAGAGAAGAACAGGCGAGGCTGCCCTAAGCACCGGTAGCACCACTTTCACCACCACCACAACAGCAAGTAGATGGACCTCGACGGATCAATGTGATTCACTCCAGGGTTAATGAGAACGAGGTGTGTAGAGAGACTCAGAGGGTGAGACATCTACAACATGTGTGTTAGATCCAGCAAAAGAGGCCCCGAACAAACAAGTACTAGGGACCAGTGGTGTCCTTTACAGAAGTAGACCTAGACATGATGCAGTATCCACACAACGACGCTCTGGTAGTGACCCTCATGGTTGGAGAAAACCAGGTAAGGCACATTCTGATCGACCAAGGCAGCTCTTGTGACATCATGTATGTCAGATGCTACAAGGAGCTTGGCCTTTACCGAGATGATTTGGAGCAGTCCAACAACCCAATGGTTGAGTTCAATAGAACGCCGACATGGCCCCTAGGAGTAATAAATTTGGAGGTGTAGGCAAGCACTAGGAAGGTAAGCATAGAGTTTACTGTGATTGACACCTGTAACAAGTCCGCGGGGGACCTCGCTACAGTTCGGACTCAAATTGTGTCACGGTTCTTAATCTCAACCAAAGAGTCCAAATCCGGCAAATCGTTTTGAGAAAACAGATTTTTTTGAAAGAAGTGCCAAACATGGACTGCTTTGCCAGATACAGAGTCGCCACCTAAATATTTTATTTTGGGAAATTCAGGAAACCCTGACTCGTTTGCCTAAGGCCACGTGTCCGTCATCACCAAAGTTGCCTCGGCTCGGGAACTTGGGTACGATTGGGGAAGGTCACTTCGTGAGCACCCCCGCTCGCCCGATCAAAGATCGGCCTCTACTAACCATGATATCTTGTTTTGAAAACATTGTGTGCTCTTATTCCGGTTATTAGCCTAGATTTACTATGTGATGCGCACAACATACAAGTATAGACTGGGTCACCCGAATTGGAACAAAACACTTCATGTTTATTTTTGAAAAATGGTTTGATGGTGCTACTCGCAAGTAGGCTAAGACGTGAATTTGCCACCCTCGGGTGGGCTTAGAAAAACATGATTTTGCCACTGTCTAGTGGGCTTAAAACACACATTTGATGATTTGTTCCAATCCAAATAACCCAACCTTCACCCACAGGCATTCAGGCAGTTATATCACATAAGCAGTTAGCCTCATGGTAAGCATGCTATTCATGGCAACACTCACACGCATGCAAGGATGCTAAAGCATAAAACTCACCGAGTACTCCAAGCCAAAACAGAAACTGATTAGAAATCATGCATGATCCTAAATATACAGAATTGCCTAATGCAACACATGCAAAAATGCAACTATAGCAGGCTCGGCCATTCTAAACATGGCATGTGAAATGCTACACCTAACAAGTATCCAACTTGAAATTAAAATACGAATGCAGTTAGTATGATGCGCCGAGCCCGGTGCATGCAAAACAGATGAATGAATGCAAACATGCTATCATACTGTATGCTAATGAATGCAAACATCTAACCATCATAAGCTGGTAAATAAAAGGGAAGAAAGACGTGGGGTTGGAAGACATACATCACACACACGCACACTTATTACAATTATGCCCTCGCACAGAGGGTCCGAATAAATAATATACAGTCCCAAATAAATAATACAGTCCGAATAAGTACAAAATCCTAATTAATTAACAAATTAATCTAGGAAAGCAATAAACTAGCGTGCAAACTAGGGACTACCTCGACTCTGCTCCGGATGATGGATGATGCATGTTCGGGTTGCCTTGCGTGGAAATCCACTGCGATGCCCCAATAAGACTTCAAAACATGGCTATTCTCAGTTAGGGTCAGAGCCCAAAAATGTAAGCAAGTATGGCTTAGATATAGAACAAAAGAAGGCAAGAAAAGAGGAGAGGAAGACTTACCCTAGTAGACCAATGAACTAGCAACCTTTGGCCTGAGAAATGATGCTCCTGAGCTCTGGAAATGGCCTTCAAGCTTCTGGAATGGAGTGAGGAGGAGTGGTGCTATGGGTTGTAGTGTAAATGGTCTAAGAAGCTTAGGGTTTTGAGGCTTGGAAGAGAGGGAAAGGGAGAGATGATGCAAGAGGCTCTAAACAAATTTTGTTAACCCTCAAAACATAGCTGGGGCTGCTGGTTTTATAGGCAAAGGAGTGGAGGAAAGGGGGGGAAAATGGGGGGGGGGAGGGAAATCAAATTCAAATTTCCCCCCCAAAAATAGGTCTGAAAGAGAGATAAAGAGGCAAGTGGTAGCTGCTGGCCTCAAACCGAAGAGAGCCCTTCAACAAAGTTGAAGAGAGGCTCAAAACAAGACACTTTACAGTTTATGACCAAGTCCGAAACAGCTCACAAATAAGCCTAAAATACCATGCAAAATTAGGCTTAAAAGAGAGTTAAAGAGGCAAGTGATAGTAGGAGACCTCAAACAGCCAGAGGTCCTTAACCAAACATGAAAAGGAGCTCAAAATATGACTATTTACAGTTTGGGTCGGAGCCCAACAATGCTTGCAAGCAAGGCTTAGATATAGAGCAAGATAGGAACAAAAAGGAGGAGAAAGAAGCTTACCCTTGAAGACCAATGAACCAGCAGCTCTTGGTCTGAGAAATGGTGCTCCTAAGCTCTGAAAAACAGCCCCCAAGTTGTTGGAATGGATGGATGGAGGTGTGTACCAAAAACCGGAGCAAACGGAGGTGGTTAAGCAGTCCCGAACCGAGGCACACGGCCGTCGGCTCCGAAAAAACGGAAATCGGGCTCCAAACGGAAAAAATAGCCTACGACCACGAAACGTAGCCTACGGCCACTGAGAGATGATCTACGAGACCTCTCCCTCCCTTCGGGACGAGAAAACAGAGAAAACGGAGCCTGGTTCACAAACCGAGGCAAGACACGAAAGAGCCCGGAAGTCCGGAGGCAAGGCTCGCAGCCGAGATTCTGAAACTTCTGAACGAGCACAATATGCAATATCACCGAGCGCTCAATCGGTGACGTCTGAGTCTTAAGGTCGGTCAAAAATGGGGTGTCTACAGTTGCCCCTCTTTGACAGAACTCGGAAGTCAAGACGTGACGGGAGTGAATGTCAAAGCCCAGAGACGACCCATTTTTGACAAGGCCGAAGACTTGGACAAACAAGCAAAATATAGATAAATAAATGGTTGTGCCCGCGGGCTGCCTACGTATCCCTTTGCAAGGAATCAAACCAGCGTAGTTCAGGGGCAGGATGCAAAATGATATGCAGAAAGATTTTGATAATTGGACTTATACGCTACGCGAAGCCGGTTTGAAAATTGAGGATTCATGCAATGCACTGTAATGCAGTGGCTAATGTAGTGGCTAAAATGCAATGTGATAGCTAAAAAAAGGGGGGGTACCTTACAGGGGCAATTGGCAATGACTTACCTCGGCAATGTCCTACCTCATGCTGATGTGGGAATCTTCCTCTTCTTCTCAGTTAAACCACATGTACTACTTTTCTCCCTGACTGTGGTTGTAGCTTTCCCTATTCTCCAACAGGGTGACAGACTAGGTTGGATCAGTATCCAGAATTGAGGCGCATACAGATGCTATCTCAATCTATGGAGCTGCCATACAGATTTCAAGCCGAGGATATACCCCTGGGTATTTAAACCAGACTTTAGTCTCGGAAATCCCGAACCTTTGTGTTCTAGGCAAGAGCCATTCGAACTCTAGTTTCCACCGTCTCAATTGGTCTCCTAGGAACTCACCGCTAACACAGGCAGGTGGCTATACCAGACCACCTGAAGTCGTTCGGGCACGACAAACACCAAAGGAATTGCACTTTTAGAGGATTTAAGGTCTTCTAGACCAGGCAATAAAATAGATATGATGCAATGGATGTAATAGATGTGATGCAATAGATAATAGATGCGATGCAACAGAGAGTGCAATAGATGCAAAATGGTGACGTACGCCAACCACGCTGGACTCGTGAGTGGAGGAAGAACAAAGAAAACCAATCAGGAGCGCGTTCCACGCAACCTAAGGTAAATTCCAAACACACTGAAATCGTGTGAGGAAGGGGACACTCGAACCACGCTGAAATCGTGAGAGGATGTCCAAAAACAACGGCTCAAGTGCGCGCACAACGCAACCCGAGATAAAATCCAAACACGCTGAAATCGTGTGAGGAAAAGAACACTCTAACCATGCTGAAATCGTGAGAAGAGGTCCGAAAACAACCACTCAAGTGCGTGCACAACGTAACCTGAGATAAGATCCAAACACGCTGAAATCGTGTGAGGAACGGGACACTCAAACCACGCTGAAATCGTGAGGAGAGGTCCTAAAACAACCCGCCCAGCGCGTCTTCAACGCAAACTGGGATAAATTCCAAACCCGCTGAAATCGTGTGAGGAAAAGAACACTCTAACCACGCTGAAATCGTGAGAAGAGGTCCGAAAACAACCGGTCAAGTGCACGCACAACGCAACCTGAGATAAGACCCAAACACGCTGAAATCGTGTGAGGAAAAGAACACTCTAACCACGCTGAAATCGTGAGAAGAGGTCCGAAAACAACCGCTCAAGTGCGTGCACCCAAACACGCTAAAATCATGTGAGGAACGGGACACTCAAACCACGCTGAAATCGTGAGGAGAGGTCCTAAAACAACCCGCCCAGCGCGTCTTCAACGCAAACTGGGATAAATTCCAAACACGCTGAAATCGTGTGAGGAACGGGACACTCAAACCACGCTGAAATCGTGAGAAGAGGTCCAAAAACAACCGCTCAAGTGCGCACACAACGCAACCTGAGATAAATTCCAAACACGCTGAAATCGTGTGAGGAAAAGAACACTCTAACCATGCTAAAATCGTGAGAAGAGGTCCGAAAACAACCGCTCAAGTGCGCGCACAAGGCAACCTGAGATAAGATCCAAACACGCTGAAATCGTGTGAGGAAAAGAACACTCTAACCACGCTGAAATCGTGAGAAGAGGTCCGAAAACAACCGCTCAAGTGCGTGCACAACGCAACCTGAGATAAGATCCAAACACGCTGAAATCGTGTGAGGAAAAGAACACTCTAACCACGCTGAAATCGTGAGAAGAGGTCCGAAAACAACCGCTCAAGTGCGTGCACAACGCAACCTGAGATAAGATCCAAACACGCTGAAATCGTGTGAGGAAAAGAACACTCTAACCACGCTGAAATCGTGAGAAGAGGTCCGAAAACAACCGCTCAAGTACGTGCACAACGCAACCTGAGATAAGATCCAAACACACTGAAATCGTGTGAGGAACGGGACACTCAAACCACGCTGAAATCATGAGGAGAGGTCCTAAAACAACCCGCCCAGCGCGTCTTCAACGCAAACTGGGATAAATTCCAAACACGCTGAAATCGTGTGAGGAAGAGAACACTCTAACCACGCTGAAATCGTGAGAAGAGGTCCAAAAACAACCGCTCAAGTGCGCACACAACGCAACCTGAGATAAATTCCAAACACGCTGAAATCGTGTGAGGAAAAGAACACTCTAACCACGCTGAAATCGTGAGAAGAGGTTCGAAAACAACCGCTCAAGTGCGCGCACAACGCAACCTGAGATAAGATCCAAACACGCTGAAATTGTGTGAGGAAAAGAACACTCTAACCACGCTGAAATCGTCAGAAGAGGTCCGAAAACAACTGCTCAAGTGCATGCACAACGCAACCTGAGATAAGATCCAAACACGCTGAAATCGTGTGAGGAACGGAACACTCAAACCACGCTGAAATCGTGAGGAGAGGTCGTAAAACAACCGCTCAAGTGCGTGCACAACGCAACCTGAGGTAAGATCCAAACATGCTGAAATCGTGTGAGGAACGGGACACTCAAACCACGCTGAAATCGTTAGGAGAGGTCCTAAAACAACCGCTCAGCGCGTCTTCAACGCAAACTGGGATAAATTCCAAACACGCCGAAATCGTGTGAGGAAGAGAACACTCTAACCACACTGAAATCGTGAGAAGAGGTCCAAAAACAACCGCTCAGGTGCGCGCACAACGCAACCTGAGATAAATTCCAAACACGCTGAAATCGTGTGAGGAACGGGACACTCAAACCACGCTGAAATTGTGAGGAGATGTCCTAAAACAACCCGCCCAGCGCGTCTTCAACGCAAACTGGGATAAATTCCAAACACGCTGAAATCGTGTGAGGAAAAGAACACTCTAACCATGCTGAAATCGTGAGAAGAGGTCCGAAAACAACCGCTCAAGTGCGCGCAAAACGCAACCTGAGAAAGTCCCTTAGGACAACAATCCCAAACGCTGCTCAGCGTAAAAGGATAAATGGTAGAAGATAACACAAGATGCAAATAAATGCAAGTAAGGTGTGCATGACAATACGAGTGGAAAGGTGCATAACAATGCGGGTGGATGGGTGCATAACTTTGAAGCAGGCTTGATCTTGCGCTTGAAGTAGAGGCACACTCATACTTCGGAGCACTGACAAGGCTTGAAAAGGTACATCCGGAATACAATCACGGAATTTTCTGAAGTTGAAGCACACTCAGATGCTTCCATTTTCCCTCTTTTCTTTTGCTTTATAGTCCGGAACCCATGTAGCTTCAGATAGGTCCTTGTTTCACTGTTCACACTTATCGGGGGTGGACCCTGCAGTTTTATGAAAGAATAAATACTGTTTTGAACAAATGTGGAGAACGGCACGGCACTCGGAGCACAAAACGATTTTATTTTCAAAATTGAGAGATGAGTTTTCGACTAGGCATTGAGCCTACGACTGAACACAGCAAAACGACTCAACAAGGAAATAAAAGGCACACAACCTAGACATATCGAGTAACACTCGAAACGACTCAAAACAAGAATCGAGATAAAACAAAAAAGACACGACACTCAGACGTGCACAGGGAGCTTGTTTCATCGGGTAGTGTTTCCCACCCTTTCTCATTTGTGATTCTCACATCACTCTGGCACTCAATCTCTTGTTTTCTGAAAAAGCTATTTTCTCACTTTTTCTCTCATCGCACATCTCTCTATTCTTCAATCTCTCATTTTTCAATCCCTCCCCTGGGTGGTTGATGGATAAACAGGGAGTTGCGGGCTCTTGCCCCTAGCATGCTGCTAGATTCTCTTTCTTCCGTTCACAGCTAGTAAATTCCTCCCATAGAAGGGTTGCGCTACAACTGGGTGTGTAGCAAATCTACAGCTAACATCAGTTGATGATGCTTTGCTGGGGAGTTTGGACGTGATAAGATCTGTCCAGATGATGGAGTGGAATATCTTGCCCCATTCCAGTTCGTGCTTCGCACTTGGCTTGATACCTCGTTGCTTGGAGGGTGAGAGAGCTTTCAGCCCTTTGTTGTGCCCTTTTTTGGCGAATACGGTGCCCTTTTCGGCAAGTAGTTGACGACGGGGGAAAGACAGAACACCTGACTCAACTGTGCCCCTAGTTCATCATTTTGACCTTTTTTTTTTTTTGTTTTGGTTTTCTCCTAAAAAATTTTGACCAAAATGAGAGTTAGATTAACATGCTTGTTCAATTTTCTGATTTAAAATCATGCAAGTCAGGCTATGAGCACTGAAAAGTTTCCTTTTTTGGGTCCAAGAAATGGTCCAGTTTTGGAAAAATGGAACAATTTTTGAGAGAATTAGTCAACCTCAATAAAAATTCTCAAAAACTATTTTTGCAAACGGCCACTGCTTAACGAGCATGGAACCTACTCTCAAGATGCACAACCTCAGATCCAAAGGAGAACTGCCCCACGCTTGAAGAGAGCTGCGTGGCAACGGAACGTTGCCCCTTGTTTGAATGGCACCGCAATGCAAGCAACGGAAAGTTGCCCCTTGTTTGGATAGCACCGCAGCGCATTGTAGTCAGTCCTCCCAGTGATGATCACAACCGAACTCTCGGGTACAGAGAAGACAAAGATGGTCAGAACCATTACATGGACACAATCGAATTTGAAGTGTTTTACGGCTGGACTTCAGAATGAAGTTGCCTACGTATCCCAAACATGGGAATCAAGCCTTACGTAGTTCGGGGTTAAGGTACACTCGGGTATTTAACCTCTCCTTTTATGCTCTAACTTTTGCCAAGGCGCCCGTTGTAGGTTTTCAACCTTGCGAGCTTTGTTCTTCTTTCTTTCTCTTTTTTTTTTTTATTCTTTTCATTCCTTTTTCTTCTTCTTTTTTTGCATTTTTCTTTTTCTTTTCTTTTTGCATTTTTTTGTATATTTTTTTTTGTCTCGCTTTAACTTTTGCCTGGGTCGCCCTTCCAGGTTTCCGGCCCAACAATCCTCTCAAAGGGTAAAAGTGTAACAAGTCCATGCCAAATGGTTTTGAGATCCTGAAGTCATCTGAATCCAGAAGACTGGCTGATGTTCGCTGACGATGCAGGAGTCCTTCCGATGGGGGCTGAATTTGCCCCTACTGTTGTGGATAGGAACTCAGTTGTTCTTCAGCAATACTTTCTCCTTTCTTTCCTTCTGGGATTTGGCATTCTTGCCAATCTTCATTGATTTGAGAAACATCCCAATTTTTGACTCTTCGAGCGCATCTGGTATTTTTTGTGCCCCTAGTTCGAGGGGTATTTCTGATTTGGCTTTGCAAGCTTCTTTTGATGACATTTGATCTTCTTGATCTGACTTTCCTGCCCCTAGTTCAAGGGCTGCTTCGAATCTGGCCACACAGGCCTCACATTGTGGTTGACCATCGAACATTCTGAACCCAAGTTGAAGGTTTGAAAGCAAGGGGTCGAGTCTCGAGGCTGAGAGCGATCCTAAGCTGCACAATCTCAAGAGCGATTCTACACAAGTCTTCATAGGACCGCGCAAAACATTTTTTGAAATCTTTTAAGGAAGCGACCAGTCGCTCGTGCTGAAGACAGTGTAGAACCAATCTGGATCAAGCCAGGATCTTTCCCAGTACTCACACTAACAAGCATGATTTCATTCATTAAGGGCGTAGCATGCCTCTCTTTCTCTCAATTTGATCAAAGTTTTGCAAATCCCGAGGAATTCCTCCCTTTTTGTTTTCACCGCAGTGTTCAAAAAGTTTTGAAAAACTCAGGTCATTACAATGACTTTAAGGCACAGAAAAGACAAAGTTCTTAGTCAAATACTGCCCACCTCATTCAGAACTTCTGGCATAATTGGCACAAGGCAGAAACAAACGTGAGAGCGTGAAAATCGCTGCTGTTTCATTCAAAATCTGTTGGCATAACTGGCTCCCCGGCAGAAACAGACTCAAAACAAAACGAAAAGACAAACGCGAAACAAAATGGTGACGCCCGAGGTAATATCCCCGGAATCACCCGACTCCAACACAACAAGACTGACTCGATACGACAAGGCAGACTCAACAAGATGGACTTGATACAACGAGACAGACTCAACAGGACTGACTCGATACAACAAGACAGACTCAACAGGACTAACTCGATACAACAAGACAGACTCGACAGGACTGACTCGATACAACAAGACAGACTCAACAGGGCTGACTCGATACAACAAGACAGACTCAATACCCAAGTCAGAAGGTAGGATAAATAGCATTTGCAAATGCTCAAAATAGTGCGTGCCATCCATCACATTTGGAGTAAACTGAGCACCGACAACAAGTGGTTCTTCCCCGATCACGTAACAACACAGGTCCAGAGTACCCGAGGGATATCAGACCCTTCTGGAGCTATGGTTCCAGGACTACCTAGCAAAAGAGAAAATGGATAGCATCTCAGCCTAATTTCACCTGAACAGATACGAGCATAGTTTGAATGAGTGTGCCCTCTACTGAATTCTGCCCAAATCTCTGTCCTGCAAACTGATACCCTCAGGTAAACTGAGTCCCAAAATACTGAACCGGTGCCCGCAGGCCTGATGCCTAAACTTGTAAACTGATACATGCATTCGTATAGAGACGCACTCTAAAGCACATAACAAGCAAGTGAGAGCCAAACCACCCCTATGTTGGGGTAGGGTTTCCCTGTCCTATTTTGTCAAGAGCTAGGGTTTCACTACGCACGCAGCGGTTTCAAACAACCTATCGGGTAAGCAACCTGTCCTAGCTTGGAATGGTCACTATAGATTCCGAATATGCACTAGGTTGACCATACTGGCAGAGCCCACAACCGGTCAGCCTTATGGACATGCCTTGACAAGACAAGCCTCCGGTAAACCGTTCAGGAATAGTAGATGGCAAACACGGTGTCTTAGGCGCACCAATGCAAATGCAATGCAAAGAAACACACAAGTGTAGTCAAAACCAGATATCATGAGTTCGAGTCAAGTTCTCTAAGTCCCCAGCAGAGTCGCCAGAAACTGTAACAAGTCCGCGGGGGACCTCGCTACAGTTCGGACTCAAATTGTGTCACGGTTCTTAATCTCAACCAAAGAGTCCAAATCTGGCAAATCGTTTTGAGAAAACAGATTTTTTTGAAAGAAGTGCCAAACATGGACTGCTTTGCCAGATACAGAGTTGCCACCTAAATATTTTATTTTGGGAAATTTAGGAAACCCTGACTCGTTTGCCTAAGGCCACGTGTCCGTCATCACCAAAGTTGCCTCGGCTCGGGAACTTGGGTACGATTGGGGAAGGTCACTTCGTGAGCACCCCCGCTCGCCCGATCAAAGATCGGCCTCTACTAACCATGATATCTTGTTTTGAAAACATTGTGTGCTCTTATTCCGGTTATTAGCCTAGATTTACTATGTGATGCGCACAACATACAAGTATAGACTGGGTCGCCCGAATTGGAACAAAACACTTCATGTTTATTTTTGAAAAATGGTTTGATGGTGCTACTCGCAAGTAGGCTAAGACGTGAATTTGCCACCCTCGGGTGGGCTTAGAAAACATGATTTTGCCACTGTCTAGTGGGCTTAAAACACACATTTGATGATTTGTTCCAATCCAAATAACCCAACCTTCACCCACAGGCATTCAGGCAGTTATATCACATAAGCAGTTAGCCTCATGGTAAGCATGCTATTCATGGCAACACTCACACGCATGCAAGGATGCTAAAGCATAAAACTCACCGAGTACTCCAAGCCAAAACAGAAACTGATTAGAAATCATGCATGATCCTAAATATACAGAATTGCCTAATGCAACACATGCAAAAATGCAACTATAGCAGGCTCGGCCATTCTAAACATGGCATGTGAAATGCTACACCTAACAAGTATCCAACTTGAAATTAAAATACGAATGCAGTTAGTATGATGCGCCGAGCCCAGTGCATGCAAAACAGATGAATGAATGCAAACATGCTATCATACTGTATGCTAATTGAAACATGCCCTAATCTAACCATCATAAGCTGGTAAATAAAAGGGAAGAAAGACGTGGGGTTGGAAGACATACATCACACACACGCACACTTATTACAATTATGCCCTCGCACAGAGGGTCCGAATAAATAATATATAGTCCCAAATAAATAATACAGTCCGAATAAGTACAAAATCCTAATTAATTAACAAATTAATCTAGGAAAGCAATAAACTAGCGTGCAAGCTAGGGACTACCTCGACTCTGCTCCGGATGATGGATGATGCATGTTCGGGTTGCCTTGCGCGGAAATCCACTGCGATGCCCCAATTAGCCTTTGTTTGCAATTGTTCTTGGAATGCGTGCCAAGCTCCGGAAGGCTGCTGATTCTTGATTTGCTGCAACAGAGAGCAACAAAGGGGCATGGCAAAGTATTTTCACACATGTATGCATACCTCGATCCTCGTGCCACCAATCACGCATCTCGATGCATGATGGCCGAGGGGTCGAATTGCACGACTTAATATGAAATGAATGCACATGAAAACACAACAAGACCTAACTCCATCATGGATAATCCGGAGTGTAGGTGATTGAGGAATTGAGACACGTTCTGTCACTCGGAGTACGAAACATACCTCGTTTCCCGTGCTTGGGCTAACTCCTATCCCAAACACAATGCAATATGCATGACATGCATGAATGCAACTAAGATACAACCTAACATGCACAATGCTATGAAATGGCATACACGATGCACGAGGTAACATGGCATACACAATGCGCTAACATACAACCTAGCATACACAATGCTATGAAACGAAATGGCATACACAATGCATAATAGGCTTACACCAACACGAGTGGACCTCAGCCACACTCACATAGGAGGCCATTAGATGAAAATGAGACACTCGAGATGCGTGCACACGTGCACGCAAACCGAGGACCAAACCTAAGGCACAAAATGCCACTCTAACAAGACATGGCAAGGCATGGGATATGGCATACTAGCATGCAAATTTCAGTACCAAAGTGTGATGCAAAACAGCCCCGAAACATGGCAATACGGCACCCGATGCATGAGATGAACCCCGAAACTCAAGATTAGGCACATGAAATGACTTGTAGCTATATCAAGCATGCATTATTTGAACATGAAGAATGAAGACATAATCAAGACAGTCCCAAAACAAGAATATTTCCAGTTTTAAGAAAGGCCAAAAGGTGAACACAAATAGGGCTAAACCAACATGCAAAAATGGCCCTAAACGAGAGATAAAGAAGCAAGTAGCAGCCGCTGGCCCTAAAAGGCAAAGAGCCCTTCAACAAAGTTTAATAGGGGCTCAAAATAATTCACTTTACAGTTTACAACAAGCCACGAAAACAAACACAAGTACGGCTAAACTATGATGCAAGAAATGGGCCTAAAGAGGAACAAAGAAGCAAGTGATGGCTGCTGGCCCCAAACAGAGGAGGGTCCTTCAACAATGTTGAAGAGGAGCCCAAAACATGATATTTTACAGTTAATGACCAAACCCAAAATAGTGCACAAGCAAGCTTAAAATACTATGCAAAATAAGGCCAAAAATGAGGTTTAAACACAAAGAGCAAAAGGGAAGTCTCAAACAGCAAAATACCTTTGATCAAACATGAAGATTGGGTCAAAATAAGGCTATTTACAGTTCGGACCAGAGCCCGAAAATACAAGCACAAGGAGCTAACAAAACATGCAAAAATAGGGCCAAAAGAGGGATAAAAAGGGAAGTGACAGATGGAAGCCTCAAACAGTGAAGAGCCCTTCAACAATGTTGACGAAGAGCTCAAAACAAGCCACTTTACAGTTTACAACCAAGCTCAAAACAGTTTACAAATAGGCCTAAAATACTATGCAAGAAAGAGGCATACAAGAGAGGTAAAGAAGCAAGTGGAAGCTGGGGACTTTAAACAGGGAAGGACCCTTAATAAAACATGAAAAAGACTTCAAAACATGGCTATTCTCAGTTAGGGTCGGAGCCCAAAAATGTAAGCAAGTATGGCTCAAATATAGAACAAAAGAAGGCAAGAAAAGAGGAGAGGAAGACTTACCCTTGTAGACCAATGAACCAGCAGCCTTTGGCCTGAGAAATGATGCTCCTGAGCTCTGGAAATGGCCTTCAAGCTTCTGGAATGGAGTGAGGAGGAGTGGTGCTATGGGTTGTAGTGTAAATGGTCTAAGAAGCTTAGTGTTTTGAGGCTTGGAGAAAGGGAAAGGGAGAGATGATGCAAGAGGCTCTAAACAAATTTTGTTTAACCCTCAAAAACACAGCTGGGGCTGCTGGTTTTATAGGCAAAGGAGTGGAGGAAAGGGGGGAAAAATGGAGGGGGGGGGGAAATCAAATTCAAATTTCCCCCCAAAAATAGGCCTGAAAGAGAGACAAAGAGGCAAGTGGTAGTTGCTGGCCTCAAACCGAAGAAAGCCTTTCAACAAAGTTGAAGAGAGGCTCAAAAAAAGACACTTTATAGTTTATGACCAAGTCCGAAACAGCTCACAAATAAGCCTAAAATACCATGCAAAATTAGGCTTAAAAGAGAGTTAAAGAGGCAAGTGATAGTAGGAGACCTCAAACAGCTAGAGGTCCTTAACCAAACATGAAAAGGAGCTCAAAATATGACTATTTACAGTTTGGGTCGGAGCCCAACAATGCTTTCAAGCAAGGCTTAGATATGGAGCAAGATAGGAACAAAAAGGAGGGGAAAGAAGCTTACCCTTGAAGACCAATGAACCAGCAGCTCTTGGTCTGAGAAATGGTGCTCCTAAGCTCTGAAAAACAGCCCCCAAGTTGTTGGAATGGATGGATGGAGGTGTATACCAAAAACCGGAGCAAACAGAGGTGGTTAAGTAGTCCTGAACCGATGCACACGGCCGTCAGCTCCGAAAAAACAGAAATCGGGCTCCAAACGGGAAAAATAGCCTACGACCACAAAACGTAGCCTACGGCCACTGAGAGATGATCTACGAGACCTCTCCCTCCCTTCGGGAAGAGAAAACAGAGAAAATGGAGCCTGGTTCGCAAACCGAGGCAAGACACGAAAGAGCCCGGAAGTCCAGAGGCAAGGCTCGCAGCCGAGATTCTGAAACTTCTGAACGAGCACAATATGCAATATCACCGAGTGCTCAATCGGTGACGTCTGAGTCTTAAGGTCGGTCAAAAATGGGGTGTCTACAACACCCCCTCCCATTGCAATGTTATCTTGGGAAGGCCATGGTTACACGTAATGAGGGATGTTCCCTCAACACTGCACCAATTGTTGCGGTTCCCAACAGAGCAAGGAATTAAGGAGGTTAAAAGGAATCAGGTGCAAGCAAAAAATTGCTCCACGACAGCAATGAAATCCACCTGCAACGTGTGAGAGACAGAAACAGTAGAAATTAAAGACGAGGACATGGAAATCTTGGAGGACATCGGCAAAGAACTAGCCGACAAGAGTGAGGAAACCTTGAAGAAGATTTTGGTGAAAGAAGATGAAGAAGAAAGCTTCTTTCTTCTCGACTTAGGTTTAGCTGAAGAGGAACAGAGGGAGTTAGAGACTTTCTTGTGAGCAAACACAGAAGTGTTTGCCTAGACGCCAGACGAGATGCCTGGCATTGACCCCGAGGTCACCTGCCATAAACTCAATGTAGACAGGTCGGCTAAACCTATCATTCAGCAGGCAAGAAGGCCGACGTTGATTCATATGAAGGCAATAGAGGAGGAAGTGGACAAACTATTGGAAGCCAAGGCTATTCGGGAGGTGAACTACCCAACTTGGTTGTCTAACACAGTAGTTGTGAAAAAGAAGAATGGGAAGTAGAGAGTCTGCGTGGACTTCACCAGCTTGAATAAAGCTTGTCCCAAAGACAGCTTCCCTTTGCCTAAAATCGATCAGCTGGTGGATGCTACTTCAGGGCATGGGAGGATGAGCTTCTTGGATGCTTACAGGGGATACCACCAGATAGCAATGTACCCCCCTGATGAGGAGAAGACTGCATTTATCACCCCAAAAGAGCTGTATTACTACAGAGTAATGCCTTTCGGGTTGAAAAATGCAGGAGCAACCTACCAGATGTTGGTGACCAAGATGTTCAGGCATCTGATTTGCAAGACAATAGAAATGTACATTGATGATGTGCTCGTGAAGATCAAAGAACTTGGGAATCATCTGGCCGACTTGAAGACAATTTTTGATATCCTGAGAACATATCACTTCGACTCAATGCTTTGAAATGTGCATTTGGAATCGAGTCTGATAAGTTCCTAGGATACTTGGTTACTAGAAGGGGCATTGAAGCAGGCCCAAATCAAATCAAGGTCATCCTTGACTTGAAAAGCCCGACATTGGCAAAACAAGTGCAGATGTTGATTGGAAGGGCTGCAGCCTTGAACAGATTTATAAGCAGAAGTTCAGATAAGTGTAAACTATTTTTTAGTTTGTTAAAGAAGACCACAGATTTTTTGTGGACGGAAGAGAGCGAACTCACCTTGGCCGACTTGAAAAAAGTACCTGACAACAGCTCCAGTTCTGTCAAATCCAATACCTGGAGAGGAACTATTCTTATACTTGGCAGTTTCAGAGCACGCAGTGAGTACAGTGATAATCAGAGAAGAGAATGGAAAACAAAGGATAGTATACTATGTGAGTAAAACCCTAGCAAGCATAGAGACCAGGTACTTATCCCTGGAAAAGTTGACATTAGCCCTGGTAATGGCTTCGAAGAAACTGAATCATTACTTTCAAGCCCACATATTTTGATACTGACTAACCATCCTTTGAAGTCCTTATTGCAGCAGGGAGATCTGACAGGAAGGGTAGCCAGATGGGCAGTAGTGTTGGGCTAATATGACTTGGAACTTAGGCCCAAAACAGCAATTAAGGGCCAGGTTTTGTCCAACTTTGTGGCCGAGTTCACACCTGGTGCCATCCCATGTCAGACTCTGGTGAGCCACGGCTTGGAGTGCCCAAGAGAGAGAGGAGAAGCCCAGTTGGGGCCAAAGAACCCCATTCAAGCAAAACAAAAAAAAGAAGAGAAACCAAAGCCCTGAGATATCTACATTGGCAACTCCTTCCGCCTGTTTATTGACGGAAGTTCAAATCGTCAAGGAGCAGGGGCAGTAGTAGTGTTAGTATCGCCAGATGGGTGAATGTTAGAGCAGTCTATTCGTTTGGGGTTCAAGGCCTCAAACAATGAAGCAGAGTATGAGGCACTGATCGCAGGGTTGAAGTTAGCAGCAGCAATAAAAGCCGATGAGGAGGGTAGTCTTCTGTGACTCCCAAATTATTATGAATAAGGTGACAGACAAGTATGCAGCCCGAGATGAAGGAATGATAGCCTATGTTAAAGAAGTTGTTAGACTGCTAGCATTGTTCTAGGATTGCCAGCTATAACAAGTTAGTCGAGATGATAACAGTCATACCGATGCCTTGGCTAACCTGGCTAGTGCAATGAAATCAGGAGAGGCAAGGACAATAATGATTGATTATTTGTCAGGGCTAAGTGTGGGACCACTGATCATAGAGTATGAAGCAGTGTGTGTAGAGATGGGTCCAAGTTGGATGTATGCAATAGTGATGTTCCTTAGGGATGACAAGCTACCAGACAACCGAAAAGAGGCACATAAGACCAGATTGAAGTCGGCCAGGTTCAGCCTAACAATAGATGGCCATCTCTACAGGAGATCCTTCACTGGTCCCTTTTTGAGATGTCTGCATCCCTCTCAGGCTGAAGACTTCTTGTATGAAATACACGAAAAGGTTATGTGGAAGCCATGCTGGGGGCAGTTCACTTACTCATAGGGCCATTACTCAGGGGTACTGGTGGCCCTACATGTAGAAGGATGCTGAAGCATGCTGAAGCCTACGTCAGAAAGTGCGAGAAGTGTCAAAGGTTTGCACCTTTGATACATCAACCAGCAGTAGATTTGAACCTAGTATCCAGCACTTGGCCATTTGCCCAGTGGGCCATGGATCTTGTTGGACAACTGCCCCAAGCAACTGGGCAAATGAAGTTTCTGCTAGTAACAATTGATTACTTCATGAAGTGGGTAGAAGCTGAACCCCTTGCGAAAATTCGAGATATCGATGTGAGGAACTTCATATGGAAGAACATCATCACCAGGTTTGGGATCCCAAGGGCAATAATAGCAGATAATGGTACATAGTTTGATAGTAAGCTAATCAAAAACTTCTATGCAAAGTACAAAATTAAGAACTACTCCACTGCAAGTTTCCCTCAGAGCAATGGTCAAGTGGAAGTATCCAATAAGACTATTTTGGATGGGATCAAGAAGAGGCTGGAAGCAACAAAAGGGATGTGGGTGGAAGAGTTGCCCAATGTGTTTTGGGCATATCGGACTACGCCGAGAAGATCAACTGGGGAGTCTCCTTTTGCCATGGCTTATAGCACTGAAGCAGTTATCCCACTAGAAGTCGGCATTCCTAGGATCAGAACCCAGGGAGTAGAGAATGGGATTAATGAGGCATTCCTGGCTCGAGACCTGGACCTACAAGAGGAGAAAAGAGAGAGAGCAGCAATTCGGCTAGGGGCATACCAGTAACAACTTGCTAGGGCTTACAACAGGAATGTCAACCCAAGCAAGTTCAAGGTTGGGGACCTCGTCCTGAGAAAAGTCGTCGGCAACAAGAAAGATTCTAGTGAGGGAAAACTTGGCCCAAACTAGGAGGGGCCTTATAGAATCATCTCGGTTGCCGGTAATGTGGCATATCGGCTTGAAGACACTGATGGCAAAGAGTTGCCAAGACCCTGGAACACTTGTAACTTGAAATTTTTTTATTAAAGTTTATGTCATACTTTCATTAGCCGAAGTAATAATAAAACTCTAGTCTGATTTCTATGAATTCAAAATTTGTGTGACAGGACTGACCAGTCCTATGGCGATGTTTCCGAATGAAACATGACGAATAACTTAGACTTATTATATGGCTGAGTTGAATTATACTTGTATATAATAGAGTTGAACTAAGTTAGCGATGTTTCCGATTGAAACATGACGAATAACTTAGACTTATTGTATGGCAGAGTTGAATTATACTTGCATATAATAGAGTTGAACTAATTTGGTGATGTTTCCGAATGAAACATAACGAATAACTTAGACTTGTTATATGACAGAGCTGAATTATACTTGCATATAATAGAGTTGAACTACGTTGAATTAACCTTGACTTGCTATGGAGCCAAGCTCGCTTCAATTAGATTAATAAAGAAACTATGGTTGAACATCTCGGCTAGTCTTTGTTTGAATTTGAACTTGGCGAAAGACCTTAAACGGATAATGTGAACCTAAGTGGAACTTAGGCTCACATTAGGGAGCAGGGAGTAGGAATGATAAATAGACTTGAGAGTTTGGGACTTATTGAAATTTTTAGAATTAGAAAAATTTACAAGTAAGAATGGACTTGACACTTGTTGAAATTTCAGAACAATTTACAAGTTAAAGTTAGCCAAGATATGCCAATTACTGGCCGAGACAAGCAGTCAAGGTTTATATCTGAGGTACCTTACCCCGAAGTGATTGCACAAGTTAAGGTGTACTTTGAAGAAATGAAAAAAATATTCTAAGTATGAAAGCATGAAAGGCATAGAAGGAAAGCAGTAAGCATACATGAAGCAAAGCATTCAACACTTAGGAAAGAAGAAAGAAGGCAAGCATGCATTCAACAAAAACTTGTTCAGAAACAAAAAGGCATTTTAGCCTGGCAAAAGAGATTACTTGTCCAAAAGTTACAAACAATTACAAACTATTCAAAAAGTAGAGTTCAAAGTAAAAATTCCTAAGTGTTGGAATTGTGGGCATCGGTCCCAGATTGCTCAACCTCGGCTGTTGGCGTTGTGTCGGCTTCGGTTGGCAATGTAGCTTCCTTCTCCGCTGCTATCTTGGCGTTAATTTCTAGAAGGGTCTAGTCTAAGCTTTTCTAGGCTAAACGGACCTCGGCCTCAGAAGTTGTTTGTTTGGGAGAGGCACCCTTGGAAACCAAATCTTCTTCCTCATCATTAGTCAAGTCCAGGACTTGGTCATTTAATGTCGGGGAGTTGGCCCCCTTAGCAACCTCCTCCTCTTCTTCAGCATTGTCGGACTCAACCTCTGCTTCATCGGTCTCACCGTCCGATCCTTTAGAAGGCAGAAGGAAAGGCACTTGGAGTTTGCTGATATCTCGGAGGTCAAAGTCCATAGGGATAGATAATTTGTTGAGAGCTTCAATCCAACTGAGGTAGAAGCCTCGGTTACAGGCTTGGTTAACTTGTTCTTTGTACGCGTCACAGACGGTAGCCTACCCCTCTGAAAATGCTTTCTCATCGGTCGCCTTGATCTCGGTCTCCTTCGCAGCCAGTGCTTCTTGGAAATCTGCCTTGACCTCGGCAGTTTTGGTCTCGGTGTCCTTGATCTCAGATTTTAGTACTTTAGCTATAGCCTCGGCTGCCTCAGCTTTTTCCTCGGCCTGGTCTTGGGCTCGTTTGGCTACCTTGGCCTGATCTAACAGAACTTTGATCAGGGCCTTGGTGTTGTTTAGAGAGGAGAAGAAGCCATCAACTTTCTTGGTTTTGTGCACTAACTCTTCTTTAAAAGCCTCGGCTTTCGTGGCGAAAGAATGGGCACGCTGGATGGCCTAGAAACAAGTTAGTATGAAGAACTTAAAATATAAGCCAAAAAGTACCAAGTGTTGGGAACTTACCAAGACGGAATGCTGCATCATCAGAGCAAAATTTTCATATTCATTGATCTCAGCCATACGATTGAGATCAGTTGGAAGGAGCACGGCCGTGGAGAGAGCGGCGCCGACCTCAATACTATCGATGGCGCTGTCATCAGCCTTCATTGGCTTATCACCAATCATAATTGCAGGGGCCCAAGGCTCATCGGCTTTGAAACCACTTGGGCTTGCGACGGTTTTTGACCTCGGCTTCTTCGACCGAGTGGCATCGGATGGTTCGGCCTCGGCAGGCCTTTTCTTGGCGTTGGAGGCACTTTTCTCAACCTCTACCAATCTTGATATCGATATGGTGTCTTCGGTGTCAATTTGAGTCACAGTAGTTTTTGCTTTAGCATGCTTCACGCTTTTTGCCTTAGGCTTGGGCTAGGACTCTAGTGGAGAAGAGGTGACAGTAACCACTCCTGGCAAATCGGCCAAGAGGTCTTCCACAATAGCTTTTTTGGGCCATATCATCAGCGGTTGTAGCAAGGGTAACTTTGGTGTCAAAGTGAATTATTGGAAGTGAAATGGGTGGGTTTGCTACATTATAAGCTGATGCCTCAGAGTCTTGACGTTTGCAGCTACGAGTTCTGTCTGTTGGTACGTTTACTGGGGCACGACAATGATGTCTGCGCTGGGATATTGGTATAAGTTGGGGAGCAGAGGTTGATGGCAACTCAACTGGATCAGAATAGGAAGCCTGATCAGCTCTTAGTGAAGAAGTGACTGGAGGGGTTGAGGCAGACAGTGGAGTTTTACTTCTGCGAGGGACGTCGAGCAAAGTCGATTTGTATGTTGGTCTGTAATTCAACAGAAGAGGGGCGTTGCGTCTCTACATAGGGAGATCCAAGAGCTTCTTTAGATCTCGGCTGGGGACGTATGATTACCGAAATCCCTTGGCTGGCTGAGGAAGAACTGCAAAAAACAAAGAGCTAACATTAGTAGAGATGAATGAGTTGGCAAGCCTTAACCAAAATGGAATTATAGTAGGATGACTAAGTCTTACCATCACCCTCTTTAAAATTGCTCGGCGCAGAGGATAAAGATGAAGATCGTCATCAGGAGCAAACTCCTAGTTGCCTGAGACGATGAAGTAATCATCTCCAGCACCCTTGTTGGAGTCTGGGAGGTCGGATATTAGCTTGAAGGCGGTGGATCTGGGCTTAAGGTAGTATATGTAGCCTTTTTCAGACTTAAGGCCATACATGGTATAGCATAATTGGATATCGGCTAATGTGATCCTAGCCTTTTCTTGGTGTGCTAGTTCGATTATGCCATTGATAACCTTATATGGGTTTATGGCAAGCTGCATGGGGTTGAGTTTGTAATAGTGAAAAATTTCTCGGAAGAGAGTATCTAGGGGAAACCGAAGTTCGCATTTAATGAATGCAACAACAAGGAAGGGCATGGAGTCTTCATCAGGCATGATAGAGTCCTCATCCCCAGCTAACCTCAAATGGACGTCGGTTGGGATAGAGAACTCCCGCCTAAAATACTCTAGTTTTTCTGGGATGTCTACCCTCCACCTAAACATACCCATTATCTCGGCAAGAAGGGGTTGGGCAACAGAATGATTGATATAGTTTTAAAGACCTCGGCTAAAACCTAAACAAGCACTGGTGCCAAGGTTTTTGAAGATCTAAGGGGAATTCGTTTTGATTTTCCTAAAGAACAAGGTTCTAAAGCAAATCTCAAACCTAGAAACTACAAAAATAGGAATTGAAGGCAAAAATCTGGAAATACAACAAGACAAACAGAAAAAAGAGCATGATTCAGAAATCAAGAACGCAACCGAGATTCAAGAATTAAGAAAATCATAAATTCATAGAACAATGAGTGAGTGTGTGCAAGGCAGTGTGCAAGAACCAAAAGCAATACGCACACTCTTGAATTCAGGAATAAATTGTGATACAGACTCAAGAAACAAGAAATGGTGGCCAAAGCATGAAGCAAAATGCAATTACAAATATAGAGACAAATTCCACAAAAACAGGTGTGAAGAGCAACATATAGCAAAATTCTAATGGAAGTTGCATGGGAAAGCATGGACAAGAATAGTAAAAAAACAGTGGAGAATCGAAGTTAAAATAAAAATTAGAGGATTTACCGATTGAAGCCGGAGTGAGATGCGCCAGAATCAGATAAGTTGAACGGTCAGAGGCAAATGATGAATGGTGAGCCGGCGGTGATGGAAAAGGCAGTTGCAGAGCTTGAGAGCTTGAAAAATGGTAGTTTGGAAGGGAAATGTTAGAGAGAGAAAGTCAAAGAAACAAGGGAAAATTGTGAATTGCAAAAGTGAAAAGACGGAGAGAGAATGAAGAGTTTTTGTCAAAAACGCGAAAAGGTGGCAAATCATAATGAAATGCTTTGGACGACGTGTTTGTCAGGTGACGTGTGCAGAAACAACACAACCTGATAGCGCGTGTTAGGTACGAACCAATGAGAAAGGGACGCGTGGTGGAAAGAGTTGAGAAAACCGTGCGTGACAACTCATGCACAGATAAAACTCTTGGAGTTCTTGATTTAATGAATCGAAAACCTCAGCTAAGGGAACGATCTCGATTAAGGAACTCAAGGAACTTGGTTCTTGGTCATTGATAGAGATGGACAATTGAGTCCTGAGTACTTGAAACTGACGAGTCATGATCTCGATCGAAGGAAAGAATAAAATTTAGCCGACGTTCTATAGGAAGAAACGATGTAGGTTCCATCACCTCAGGTTACCGAGGTAATAGAACCTAGGGAGCAGTTGTGGGGACATTTTTCATGAATAACAGCACGTGGCCAAGGTGACGCCGGAGTGTCAGCCGAGGTGCCACATGGCCTGGTCCTGATGGCGAGGTGATATCGGCTAGGCCGAGGTTATCTGCGGAGATACCGAAATTCTAGATGAGCGGATAAGGGACAAGAGTCCTAGAACAAAGAAGGATCTCAGTCTGGATAAAGATAAAGCTCTTAGGGAGTTTATCCCTATTTAGCTAAGAGTCCAGAATGAGCATTAAGCCAAAGTCCACTAAAGTGAGGCTTCTACAGGGATCAGGTCAGAGCTGGCTATAAAAGAAGTACACCCCCGTGGATCTGAGGTATGTGTGATATATGGTAAGCAGTAAGTTATTTCTTGTGAGTTAAACACGATTTGCTATCTCTGAGAGATACTTGATTACTGACTTGATTGTCGGAGTGCCCCCGGGTGGACAAATCACCGCCGGATTTTTATATTTCTGTGACAGGTTGTTCATGCTTAATCTATTCTGCTGGTACTCTCCAGCTGAGTTCCCATTCTGGTTGTGTGGTCGAAAATCAACACCCACAGTAGCTAAAAAAGAGTGTCACGTTTTTAGCGACTAAATATTTTAGTTGCTAAAACAAAAAGCATGTTTATTGAAAACTTTGGGCGACTAAATTTTTAGTTGCCAATTGCTGACTTTCGACGACTAAAAAACAATGAGTCGCCAATACCTTTCCTTTTGGCGATTAATTGTTTAGTCACCAATTTAAGACTTTCGGCAACTAAATATTTTTTAGTCGCCAATACCTTCCCCGAAAGTCTTCCTGCGACCAAGCCGGTGACCAAACTATTTAGTCGGGAAAACTTGTTGACGACTAAAATCTGACTTTTGGCGACTAAAAATTTGTTCGCCAAAAGTGCAATTTCTTGTAGTGTCTTTAAAAAAAAATAAAAGTAAAATTATGACATAAAGTAAGAGGCAAATTATGTTGGTGATACTTACATTTTATTTTTTATTTTATTGTGATTTCTACAATTTTAATTGATTCAATTTTAACTCTTAAATTTAAATTTTGTGTCAATTTAGTCCAATTGATAATATCATTAGTATTTTATATGAAAAATTTATTACTAAATTGGTTGTGGTTAACTCACTGAATTTAGTAAGTTTATAATTTTACTTTTAAAAATATGACACATGACACTTATATGCATATTTTTCATAAAAAAAATGCTGAAACTTATAATCAATTAAATTAAAATAAAATAAAATTATAAATTCATAATTAAAATCAAAATAATTAAAATTGCAAAAGAGATCATAATATGGCCTAAAACAAGTGACATATCTTTTCTCAAAAATAAATGTTGTGGGCCTCAATGCATGGACCAAGTCAATGTAAAAAATAATCAAACAGGGCAATACTTTTCATGTCTCATTAATATGGACTGGAAAAGTTAAAGAGTTTTGATATAGAACCCACAAAATTCAACCCCCACGATTCCACGCACGAGAAAGAGGAAAAAAAAAAATACATTCTTTATCCGCATCAGTTGGGAGCTTTTACATTGATTTTTGATTAATGTTTAGTCCCACTAAAGGTCCTCAAGCCTTAACCAAAAATCAATGTAAAAACTAATCAAACACGGCAATACTTTTCATGGTTGATCAATATGGACTAAAAAAGTGGATTGGGTGGTTTGCGTTTGGATTAGGATTAAAAAAAATATAAAAATATAAAATAGGTTAAATAAATTAATAAGATAAAATTTTACATCTAAATCATAATTATTTTATTTTTTCTCTCACAAAAAAAAAAAAGTAAAAAAATTCTTCTCATTATTAATCAAAATTCAAAAAATCAGACTAATAACTTCTTCCCAAACGAATCTTAGGAGACAACCCCAAGTTATGGAATTACAAATGTAAAAATTATTAACATACAAATTTTTTATATATTAAAAAAAAATCATAATATGACAATTACATTATACAATTATGGTTCATAGTAGTGGTTTTTTATTTTTTATGTATATATTTATTTTTTATAGTGAATAGTTATAAATGAGTTATATCATTTTGTATAAAAAAAATTAGGTTAAATTATATTAATGGTGCTATACTTTAGTTGTTGTGTAATTTTAATCCCTATAATTTTAATTAGTTGAATTTTAACATTAAATTTATAATTTTATCTCAATTTAATTAAATTAATTACATTTATTAACAATTTATTTATTTATTTATGAAAAATGAGCACGCATAATCAACATATGCCATTCATAATTTTAAGGGGTAAAAATTGTAAACTTAGTTAATTTAATAAGTTGACTTCAATCAAACCAGTGATCATTTTTTATCAATAACCTTAGTAGGTATTGTTAATTGGATCAAATTAATACAAAATTTAAAAATAAAAATACAAATTATAGAAAAGCTTGAAAATGATTATTTCATAATCTCTCTTTTTCCATAACCTTCAAGTACATGACTCACATCTTTATATATACGAATGTGAGTCTAACTAACTACTCTAACTATCTAACAAACTGATAACAACCTAATCACCTAACCGATTGGAGAGATATTCTCATATGACCAGGGCCGGCCCTGGGGTATAGGCCATAAGGCCATGGCTTAGGGCCCCTCAAAATAGACTAAAAAAGGGGCCCTGTCTTATTATAATTTTATTGTAATATATTAGGTATGTTTTAAGTCTAAAAAAATTAAAAAAAGGTCCATACTAACTTAAAATAAATTGACTCATTAAAAAATTGAAAGGCCATTAAAAAAAATTAGCATTGTTATCCATTGAAAATAGACCTCAAAAAGAGGTCTCTCTTATTATAGTTTAGTCTAATAAATTAAGTACATTTTAAGTCTAAAAAAATTAAGGAAGGCCCAAATTAACTTAAAATAAATTGATCCATTAAAAAATTGAAAGGCCCATTTAAAATAATTAGTACTGTTATTCATTAACAATGATTTTGCAAAAAAATTAGATTATGCAAGTATGATTGATTTATTTGCTTCTTAAAATACAAGAAGAGTGAGGATTAAGTGATACTTATTAGTTATTATAATGTAATGCTAAGTATTTTTTGTGATTTTGACATAAACCTTTTGTTCTTTACTTTCAATTTTTTTTTTCATTCAATGAAAAAAAAAATGTAAAGGGTCCTAGAAATTTATTAATTGATTATCGGCTTTGGGCCCCGGAAATCTCAAGGCCGGGCCTGCATATGACTGCAGCACAGGTGAGGTGCAATGAGGCCGCGACTTAGCTCCTTGAACTCCTTGAATTTTTGTAGTTTTCTAAACTAGAATTGGTCTATGATATCAATAAAAATCAAGTCAATTAAAAATATAAAGACCAAAATACACAAGAATCATATTAGAGAAAATAACCATGTAATTTGCCTAACTTTTTAAATGTTTATGTAGAGTAATACCATATGCAAGTTATGTCATTTATGAGTTTGATTATCGTAAATGGCATAACTCAATATTATGGAAGTTATAACTTTAAAAAAAATAAATTATAACCAAACATCACATAAAATATAACAAAGAACTCTTATATCAAAACTAAAATAATTTTATAATCAACATTATAATAAATCATAATTAATAACATAATAAGTTATATAATTAAATACCGCAACTAAAAATATATATAGTGCTTTTGCTGGTTATATAACATTACCCTTACTAATAAGTTGTGTGTTCTCTCAAGCACTTAAAAAAATGTCGTCTCGACTTCTTGCTTCACTCACTGTAATCATTTTGTTGGCTGCTTTTGCCTCCGAAGCCACTCTTCCCTTGTCTGAAGGTATGTATGTATATATATATAGTATTAGTAACGTGCTGTTTTTTTTTAGAATGTTAGTAACGTGTTGTTAAATTTATAAAATTTCAAATTTAATTCCATGAGGGAGATATATATTTGGTAAAGAGTCTCGGATTCTTTATATATAAGTATAAAAATATTAATATGTGTTTTTGTCTTTTTGCAGTGGAAGCTCTAAAGGAAATAGGAAAGTCGTTGGGAAAGAATGATTGGAATTTCAATGTAGATCCATGCAGTGGAGAGTCGGGTTGGGCCAAACACCCTGATCTTGACCCGTTTCAGAATGCTGTCAAATGTGGTAACTGTACCTCCGATAACACCACATGCCATGTTGTCACCATGCAACACTTTCTCTCTCCCCCCTCTCTTTCTCTCTAGAATAATTACATGAAAGAAAAACATTATTTATTTATTAATGAGTTAAATTAGCACAAACGAATTTCTAAACATGAGAATACATATGGTTTCAAGATTAAATTTTCATATGAAAATTAAAACCAATTTCTATTCAGTCCTTAGGATTGCGAGAGATTCAAAAATCTCTTGACAGAGTTGATAGTGTCGATTTTATAAATAAAAATTATTTTCATGAGTGCTTTATTTTAAATTAAAAAATCCTCAATATTCTTTTTCAAAACTCATTTATATAGTAAGTTCTCGTTTGGGATGAGCTAATTTAACCTGATATTTTGACTTTTTAACTATTTCAATCTGGCTAAAAAAATTATGTTTGAGATAAATTTTGACTTTTTTTTTGTAGTTGATTTGATGGTTGTGAAATAAAAAATAAAATTATTATGGTTTGAGATATATTAGATCAATCTTTTAATCATTATTTATTTTATATTTTAATTTAATGAGAAATTTATTAGAAAATCTTTATTGAGAACTTGTATCCCAATTAGTTCATAAAATATTTTCGTATTCCAATAAGTACTATTATTTTAGACATTTGATTCATCAAATCTTAATTCTCATATTTAAGGTATTTTATAGACAATTTTATCTTTATAAATATTTTTTGAACTCTTAACAATTTGGTGGTGTGAACATTCACATTAAATAAATTTGACATTATAAATGTTCACATCATGGAACATTCATATTGTCAATGTGAATATTAATGCGCGTTTCAACCTATTATTATTAGAGGTATTTTGGTAACTATGTCTCCATATGACTTATTGAAACATAAGAAAATAATTTGGACTAAGCAGAACATAAGTAGATAAAGAGAGATTTATAAATTAATGTCCCAAATAATTCTTAATTATATTATATATTTTAGATCAAATATTTTATTTTTATTAACATCTTAATCTAATTTTAAGTTTGGAGAAGATGAGATAAAATTATCTTTTCGTTGTATTAGTTTCACTTAAGTTTTTAAAAATATTAAATTCACTCTAAAAGATAGCATACGTATACCATTTCTGTTAATTTGAATGAAAAAAATTAATAGTGATATTTTAGTTTAAAATTACATAGAAATTATCTGATTATATTTAAATCATAATAAATAAAGTGACCACAAATCACAAAGAATAAAATAAAATTTATTTTTTATTTTAATATTTTTAGCTGAGACATAAAAATCATTTTATAAATTTAGAAAACCCAACATAATCAAATAATATAATTGATTACAAATGATTAGGTGAACAAATGTGTATATTGAATGGTTCAAATTAATCTACTAAATCTAATGGTTAGAAAAAAATTTCATGTATGGTGGTACCCAAAAACCACTTCTGGTACCACAGTCGTACCCCAATGGGCATAGGATGATGGTCAGTGTTGAGCCAAAGGAACAGACGATGGTCAGTGTTAACCCCAATTACTTCTCCATTTGTATGGTTTGTTGGCCATTAATTTTGTCATGGAAAAAGTTCATTTTCTTAGTAAAGAGTTGGATTTCTCTCATATTTTGAGATCATTTAAGTATCTCGTAAGATTTATTATGGATTTTGTTTTGATGATCTAAATTATTCATTTTGTAGGATTATCAATGTTTATTATTCATGAAAAAATTTAGACCGATTCGATAATCGTAACCCTTTCATTTTATCTCATTTGTCTCTAAAAAAAATGGATGGTCAATTTCAAATATATATTTGCCATTCTTTTTTTGGAGACAAAAGCGATAAAATGAAAAACTTATGATTATTAGATTGAACTAATTTTTTTCATAAATATTATACATTGATGGCCCTACAAATTGAACGGATTAGATTATCGAAATCAGACAAGAGGTGAGCCTTATAGGTCCCTCAAGTTCTTTCATGTTGAGATCTCAACCCTTAGTAAAATTAGATTTTGTTTATTTTGACAAAAATATAAAATGCTTTTATTTTTTTAAAGATGCTCTTTATATGTTTTGATGTTGTGTCACACAAAAAAAAAAAAAGTTTATTAAAATGAAAAATGTTTTGCACTTCAAAAGTAAAAATCATTGTTAAAAAAAGTTATCGTTACATCACCATCATCACCATTGTCTTCATCACCACTCCATAACCACTATCAATACCCAAGCCATTTCTATCGCCACCACCGCCTCAACAAAATATCTTGCCCACCACCACTATCAACACTAAGATCATTGCTATTGTCGCCATCACCGCAACACTACTCTTAACATGTTACCCTACTATCTCATATCTTTACCACTATCACCCCAACTAATATTACTTGTACATAATCCCCTAAGCCCTAATGCTCAAAGTAAAGATGATTTATTATATACCTTTTTGACTATTTTATGAGATGAAAAAAAAAATGTTTAGAATGATTTATTTTTTTTTTTTTTTAGTTAAATAGATAGTTGTGAGAAAAAAAAAGATTTATTGATGTTAGGATATATAACATTTTATCTTATTAGTTATTTTAGTTTTTTTTTTATTATTAACTATTTCAACCAAAAAAAACTCTTCCCAAACATGGCCCAAATATAATTTACCTGATCTAAAACTTTTCTCATCTTTTTTATTATTTATTTATTTTTTGATCAAAATTGTAAGATATTAATTTATTAATAAAATTATATTATAACTAAAAAGGTCGTTGCTGATCCATCAATTTAAATTTCTGACTCTTCCCTCACCATACTTTAAAATTTGACTACAAAATCACTCAACCAAACTCAATATCTAAAAACTTTACTCATCTTTAACACCTAAGTATCCTATCGATAACCACTTGAGCACTTGCTCGGCGTCCACGACGACCATAATGATGAGCACCGACAAATTGAGTTGGTGGTTTTGTCGTAGTATTGCATTGACCTAATGGACACCGATTCTGACTATCTAGGGAAAAAATAATACTAATAATGCAGTTAAGAGAGATTTTTTGAGGAAAAAATTTTAAAAATTTATTTAGTTGAAAATTTTTGGAAAAAAAAATTCAAAATCACTTTTATCTCTCCTCTCCTCTATCATTCTCTCACATCTTACACATTAATCAATTACATTTTCTCTTACACCCATTTATTCAATTAAATTTTTTTTTTAAATCATTCCAAACTCTGAAATTTCAAAACAATTTTTAAAAAATACAATCAAACAAATTTTTTAATTTTATAAACTCTTTCCAAAAAATTATTTTTCAAAATTATTTTATAAAATACAAATAAAACATTAAAATACCGATTCTTACTCATCAACAGTGAAAGAAACAGGGAAAGTGTTTGGGTGTGCAAGGTGCGTACTATATGCACTTGCGTAAGTTTTCACAAATATACATAAGTTATCTCACAAAATCGTGTAAATTCTCACAAATTTACATAAGTCCAGTAACATTTATATTTACTATTTAGGAAATTCTACTATACACACCCTCACCATATGCACTTTTAAGTTTTGTCATTTTCTTCTTTAGTTACGACTAATTTTTTTTTAGTTGAGATTCATGAGATTTTTAATTATGCCTCATATATTGTTTAGCTGTAATTATTATTTTTTAATTATGGCTTAAAAAGTATGAAATTATATCATTTTTTTAAAAAAATTATGAAATGCATACGGTACACACCCTTGTGTAAAAAATTTAAATTATAAACAAAAAATATTTAGATCTATTTTTGTTTTTATAAAATTTATTAAATTCTTATAACATGATATAATTTTTTTTCTAAATAACTTTTTATATTTAGATCTATTTTTGTTTTTATAAAATTTCTTAATTTCTTATAATTGTTTTTCTAAATAACTTTTTTTTCTTAAATTCTTCTTTATTTTTTCATCCCCACCAACCATCACCCATCACCACTGTCGTCTACCACGTCTAGCCACAGTCACCAACAACCTTCTCTCACAACAAACATCTATTACCATTAAGAATTACCTTCAGCCATCAACAATTACATTTGGCGGCCGCCATCGCTGCCGCCGCCGCCTCATGTTAGAATTACCTTTAATTAGGGGTGTTCGCAGTTCGGTTACAGTCAGGGAGCCTCTAATCCACCATCCGTCCGTTAGATTGGCGGATGGAAAAATCAATATGCATTCGTCCGCCGGATTGGCGGATGTGGATTGACGGATTGGCGAATGGATGCGAATCAATTTAGCGTTTTAAACTTTTACAAATTTTGAACATAATACAACAATTTATTAGCATTTTTTTTTTGAATAACAATCTAACTCAACATAATCAAAAGATTATCAAGTAAATTGTCAAATACCAATAATAAATACATATAAGAAAACCATGCATTATCACAACTATTTCATTAATGTTTTTTTATTCGAAAACTATTTAATTTGTTTTTTTGAAAAAATGACAAATTAAGCCTTATATTTTTCACACAAAAATATCAAATATCAACACTTGTCATTTGATAAAAGGATTTCCAAATTGAAAATAAATTGAAAACACAACGGAATATCTTAATTCTTTTTCATTTGAAAATACAAAATCTTACAAATTACTAGGGGTACTCGCGGTTTGGCGGTTCGATTGCGGCCAAAGGAATCTCAAATCCGCCATCCGTCCAAAATTAGGTAGATTAGAAAAAAATCAATCCACAACTGTCCGCTCGTCATCACGTATCCGTTCAAAATGCGACGGATCAATTCAATTCGATCGATTTGAACAGATCGAAATATCCACTAAACACTCTACCTTTAATGGTTGTTCACTGCCTTCAACGGCTGACAATACAACTACCTTTGATTACTCCTCTCACTTATTTTAATCAATTCTAATTTATCTTTAAAAATGATCAGAGTGTTATATCTCGAGTGATTACTTGTGCTTTTCTAGGTAACTCACAGTGACTAAGGTAAATTTTACGGAATTTAAATTCATTTTCATTTTAATTTAATAATTTATTATTTTTAATTATTATAATATGTTTTCTAGCAGAGGGATCATTTCAAATATTATAGAACAAGGTATAGAGTGGTTTCCAAAGCATATATACTATTTTAGGGGTGGACATTCGTCGGGTCAAGCATGATTTGGGTGGGACCGACGTTATATAATAAGAGATTTTGTTTCGGCTCAAGCTTGGCCTAGCCCTAACATCGGATCTTTATATCTACCCAAGTCCGTCAAAAAAAATAATTAAAAATTTCAAACCCACCGATCGAGCTTTATGTTAAAAAAATTAAAACATTTTATAATTAAATTCAATCATACATTATATTTCTTAAATAAATTTACTAACATCATTATAAATCGAAGGATTTTGTGTACAAATTGAAATATTTTTTTTAAAAATAAATTCAATCATGTATCACAACAAATATGAGTTTCAAATTAACAAAAATAAAGTCTAAATTCTAACAAAGATACATATATTTTAATATATTATAATTAATTAATTAATTAATTTAATAGGCCTGGCCGAGTTAGGTTGACAGTATAAATCCCAAATCCAGCCATTAATATATCGGGTTGAAAATATTGTTTTAGCCCAACCCTATGGGCTAAAACAACATTTCTAAATCCTAAAAAATAGGGTCGAGCCAAGTGAGTTGGGTAGGCCAACGAGTCAATGCCCACTTCTATATTATTTCCAATATGCATTTTAAAAGTTATATAGAAAATTAATTATTAAATTGTATGAACTTTTAGTGGTTACAATAAGAAATAGAAAATAATGGATAAAACAAAAATTAAAATCCGAACATAAGGTATTAAACTCTTCTCACTTATATTTACATAGGAGATCCCATTAAAGGGAGGGTAAAAGTCATAGGAAGTATGAATACTTTAGATTTTAAATTTATAAATAGATTTGTAGGAAAAAGAAAAGAGGGAAAAAAATATTTCATTCACTTTTACGAATCTAAAATCCAAATTCAATGAAAATTTGGAAAAAGAAAATTATGATTTTCTTTTTATTTCCATATGTGTTTGGTATGAGTAAGCTAATTTCTTCCCTTTTTTTTTTTTTAAATGTAGAGTTCTCAAAGCACTAAATTTGAGTGGCGTTCTCCCCCGAGAATTGGTCAAACTCCCTCATCTCCTAGAATTGTAAGTATTTTTCTTTTCATTATAATGTATCATAAACAATAACTATCTGTTAATTTTTTATGATTGTGTACGTTGATCATTTATAAAAAAAATTAAATTAATATGATAAGTGTAAATACTTGATTTAAACACAATTGTCTTAAAAAATAAATCATTTGTGTTTAAAATTACACTTGTCTTCAATATTTTTTAACAACAAATGTGATGAAATTATATAACTATAATAATCGAATTAATCTATTTTATTTTTTGTGTGAATAATTTATACAGTATAACTTAAAAAAATAAGAGGGCTACTAAATGCTCATATCCTTCTTCTTAGGACCTTACTTATTTGAATCCCTACCATCAAAATTGTTCCCTTCCTCATTTTTCTTTGGACCTCTACCTACCATAATCCCCAATATGCCCTCACCCAACAAATTTTTTGTCATTTTTAACCGGCAACCTCACCCTCAACTCCGGCAACTCCTCCTATAGTCCTCATCCTCCATTGGAGACACTTCTTCTGCCCTCATCCCTCATCGGTAGTCAACCATCACCACCCCATCCCTCATCGATCCACCTACTCTGTCTTATTCTTTTTCTTCTACTACCCTAGATTTCTCTCCCTTTATCAATCCACCACCGCAACCATCACCACCGCTGCAACCACCCCCTTCTGCACCCATCATCTCCATCAACAGTGAAGAACGACGGTGACTCCCTCACTCACACCCTTTCCATCATTGACGGTGAAAAAGATTTGTGGGCTTCGACTCCCTATCTTGCAGTCAATGAATTGTTTGAATTTATAGTTTGATGGTTTGTTTGTTTGTTACAATGACTAATGAATAAACTGGGATTTTATGTTCAAAACTAAGTAACCGAACAAATCCTTTATGTTCAACACTGTGTTACCGAACCAAAAAGATTCATTCAAAATTGTGTTACCGAACATTCAGGATTTGTTCATCACTGTGTTGCCAAACCTATTATGCCATCGTGAACTCTCCATCCATTGCGAGAGCGAGCGAGCGAGAGAGATATGAAGACTTAGGGATTTTAGAAGAAGAAGGAGAAGAGGAAGACGAGGGTGATGAAGAAGGGTTGTGTTGCTACGGCTAGCGAAGAGGGCTGGGTGCTAGTTTCGGAGGCTGTCGGCAGGAGTGGACATGATGGTGGGTTGGTTGCCAGAGGGTGGGTTAGCCGTCAGAGGGTGTCAGCGGGAGTGGAAGTAGTGGTGGGATTGGGGTTAGGTTTAAACTTTGGAGGATAGAAATGACGACAAAATTGAAATTTTATATTAGGATAAAATTATAATAAACTAAAGTAAAAAAATGAAATGTCCAAAATAAAAAGATAGAAACATTTAGAAGTTGTTCGGGATATGTTATATAAGTGTACTTTTTTATTTTTTGATTAAAAAGGTAGAGAAAAAAAAAGATATATATTTAGGATAACTTTTTGACTTTTTACAGAAAAATATGTAATAAAATATTGTAGATGCAAAGTACACTGATCTGCAACACTGTGCCGGGGTATGCATTTCAAATTTTTTTTTTTTTTTAATGGGAATTGGTGGCATGCATTGTTCCACGTGGTATGGACTTGGGAAATGTAGATGCAAAATACAATGAGCTGCACTGTTGGGCTGACTAATTCAACGGACAAAATTACGATTTTGCCCTCTAACTTCCTCCACACACTTCTTTCAAATAGTATGAATTTTTAAACTTTTTAAATATTTTTTTAACTTTTTAATTTTTATAGTGCATACGGAATAAGCACTTAGTAACCCCCTCAAAAATAATGAATCGAATCATCCAAAATATAACACATAGGAGGCCCACGAGCCTCAACTAGACAGGGCCCGTCCACGTAGTGTACTTTTTGAGACAGCCATCTCGTCTTCTAGGAGGAAAAAGGAATAGTAGTGTAACATGGTAGAAGCAAATTAATTCTTAAAACAAAAAAATCTTTATTATATGTCCCTTGTTTTCTTCGAGCTTTTGTATCATAACTCGTGACAATATATGATTTTTTTCCTTAATAAATTTTGCTTCTAATTATAAGCATACATCACTACGCCAAAAATCAGCATTAACGGCGGTTTTTTTAACGGCGGTAACGAAAACCGCCGTTAAAAGTACTATTAACGGCGGTAACGAAAACCGCCGTTAATAGTACTTTTAACGGCGGTTTCGTTACCGCCGTTAAAAAAACCGTCACTAAAAGTGTCTTTAACGACGGTAATAAAATCCACTTTTAACGGCGGTAACGAACCGCCGTTAATGCCCACTTTTAACGGCGGTAATAAAACCGCCGCTAATGCCCAACCATTACCGCCGTTAATGCCGGCGGTCTTTGCCGGCGGAGCTCCGGCGAAACTCCGGCGTGCTCCGGCGACACTCCGGCGAGCTCCGACGAAACCATCTACAAAAAGTAAAAGTAATGTTTAAATATTTATTTAGGTAATATATTTCATTAAAAGTGGCTGTGGCAAAGTGGTTGGTGTGGGTGGAAGAGAGGTCTTGGGTTCAAAACTTGGGGAGTGCAAGAAGAAAGAATTATTTTTTGAAAAATTTGAACCTATTTACGGCGGTAAAAAATCGCCGTTTTTGATCCTATAAAACCGCCGTTTTTGGTCGACTTTTAACGACGGTAATTTGCCTTTTTACGACGGTTTCACTTTTTCCGACACGCGCATAAACGGCGGTAATGAAACCGCCGTTAAAACCGCCGTTAAAACCGCCGTTAAAGGCTTTAACGGCGGTTTTACAGCCTTTAACGGCGGTAAAAAACCGCCGCTAAAGCCCAATTTTGGCGTAGTGCATTAAATAGTGAGAACAAAAAACGAGATTGAACACAAAATACTAAAAAAATAAACATCAAATTATCCCTGTTCCTTAACATTTTGTAATGTTATTCTCCCTCCCTTATTGTACAGACACTTTTTTTTTTTTTTTTTTTGTAAAATTATATTAAAGTATTTTAAATTAAAAAGGTTTATTATAACTTTAGTATAATAAGGACAAAATGAAATGTATTGATATAAAAGTAGAGTGAGTGTCCTATACTACTATCCAAACGGAACACGTGTGCTGATGCTATGACAAAATTTGGAGATGATCGACTTAAAGATCTTCTAGTAGTTAACGTCGTCCAAAAATTTTATGTACAAAAAAAAAAAAACTCACCAAATTAATAAATCATCAATTATAATTAGGTTGAGTTTTGAAAATTGCTAAATAAGTAATTTATTTATTTATTTATTTGTTACAAATTATCACATTACATTTTTTTTTTACATAATTTTTGTAAATAGTCAAAAATTATTAAATAAGCAAACTTCAAACGATCAGGTACTGATGACTCACTCATTTATACAGTGACATCTCCAAGAATTATATTAATGGTATTATCCCTCCAGAATGGGGTTCCTTGCCACGAATAATGCACATGTATATATCCAAGCACATGTACTTACTAGTAGTATATCATTTTGTATTGTTTTTTAATTTCAAATTTATGATCTGATTTGTGAAAAAGGGGGGGGGGGGGGGTTGGTGGAATTCTCACCATAAATCCATTCAAAAATCTAAGTTCAGAACATAACATTCTAAATTTTTTATGTTTATGTTTTTAATACAAAAACAGTGTTATTGCAGATCCATCTTAGGCAATCGAATAACAGGTTCGATTCCAAAAGAATTAGGAAACATCACCACACTTGAAAGCATGTAAACTTCTTATTATTACTCATATGTATTTTTTATTTTTATTTTCATTTTTATGCTTGTGAAGAATTTACATCACTTTGTTGTCAAAATTGTAATTTTTTATGCTTATATTATAGAGTCCTCGAGTTCAATCAGCTGTATGGACCACTTCCTCAAGAGCTTGGTAACCTTACCCGCCTTGAGAAACTGTAATGCTCTTTTACTTTTTCCAATTTTTTTATTTTTTATTTTTTAAATTATACTTGCTCTCCTCTTTATCCTTTCGTTTGGATGAACTGATTCATTACAGGAAAAATAGGTTTAGACGGCGTTTTTATAACGCCACCTTTATTAATATTTAACGACGTTTTATAAAACGTCGCATATTTCGTTAATAAAACGACGCCGTTTTGAAATCGGAGGCGTTTAAAAACGCCTCCAAATACGTTGGCCCTCACGCGCTATTTTGAATGTGGGAATACTAAAGCTTTGGAAACCCTTATTTTGCATCTCACGCCTTCACAATCCTCATGCCTCTCTCTTGCTCACCCCCAATTGCTTCTAAACGCTTGACAACGATTTCGATTTAGAGCCATTTTCTTTGAGATTCATACAGATTCATAATTTGACTTGGTTGGAAACCAGAATTTCGATTTGAAGCTCACATCAGAGCGATCTCGATTTGAAGCTCTGAAGCTCCACTGTCTCGCTCTCTCTCTCTCTCTCTCTCTCTCTCTCTGTCGATTCATCCTTTGTACTCTGCGATATCGATCTGAAGCTCTGGGAGATTGCGAAGAGAGAAGACGGGTTGGTTTCGATCGCAGAGGAAGTGATCTCAGGAGAGGCTGTGCTTGATTTCTCAGACCGGTCTTAGAGCGATTTCAATTTTGAGATTCATCTCAGAGCGATTTCGATTTTGAAGTTCTCTATCTCGATTTCGAAGCTTCACCGCGAGGTATTAATCTCTCTCTCTCTCTCTCTCTCTCTAGCTAAAATCTTGGAAGCTAAAATCTTGTTAAAGCAAGTGTTTAATTGTGTTTTTTGCTTGTATTTCACAGGTATTAAGTCTTCATTAAATCAATGTTTCAATTTGTGTTCTGATAATTTACTTTCTCATTCATTTTGTTTGTTAATCTTTGTAATCTATCAAACCAATGTTTCAATTTGTGTATATATAATAGATCCGTGTGTTCTTTTTAGATTTCTCTTCTCTGTTTTGAGTTTGTCTGCTGTGTAGAATTAGTGAACTCGATTAGGATGAATTGATAGAGACTAACTAGTTACTTCATGGATGCCTATTGTACTTTCAGTTGTGTCTGACTTCCATATAATTTCTCCCCTTGTGATTTCAGTATAATTTCTGCTTTGGAATAGGAGAGAGAAGGCAGTTGAAGAGGTTTTGTTCTATATATCCTCTCTCTTCTATGGAATTGCCATTTTATGTATATTTTTAATATAAATAAATGCTACTCTCAATTCATCTGAATTGTTCAACTCTATATAACTTACAATTAGTCAGATTTGTGTTGTATGTTTAAGTGTTGGGCTTACAATTGGTATGTTTTCATTGTCTCTGCTCGTTTAAAGCCTCTTTTCTCAGAGCATTTACATGCTAATTTCTCTCTACAGCTTGGACATTTATTTGGATGAATACTTTCTGCCTCTTGAATTTTATACCACAAACTTATGTTTGTTACTACTTGCATTTGTAGGGAGATCTCAGATCAGCCTCATTGTGGATTTGCAGAAAAGAATCTCTCAATGAATGTGGAGACTCGAGCAGCTGGCTCGGAAGGTTCACTTCCCCATATTTTTCTGTTCAAGTTCTAATTTTCCTATATTGGGTCCATTGCACTCGTATTTCTCTGATGAGCCCCTTCTACTTCTATTGTTAAAGTATTTGCTGAGTTTCTTTAACAGAGCAAGGTTATCGGGTTCTTGCTGTGGAGTAGACAGACGCCTGAACAACTTGAGCTTCCAAGGAGAAGGGTTCCAAAGACAAGGTCAAACTGCATTCAGAATATCACAACTCATCAATAAATTTTTTAAATGCGTCATGTGAATCATACCTTTAATATTAATTTTTGAATTTCATTTTATTTACAAGTTCTCCTACTGATGAAAATTAGTTGTCTTTTCATCTTATCTCATTATCTTGAGAGATGAGAGCAATATGTCAGGTTATCAGGTCTGAAAGCATTTGACCTGCCGAACATGTGGATTTTGTAATTCTTACCTTGTCTTGGGCACCTATGTTATTTATAATCATGTTGACATTATTTTATGGTTCATGCAGTATCAGCAACCCACAATTCACTCGTGTCATTGGATGAGCATGTACGTAGGACATCAACTTCAAATGGGCAACCCATAGTGTAAGCCACTAAAGAAATATTGAAAATGCTATTTCTTTCAAATCAGTATAATTTTTAGTTATTGGTTTCTCACTAACTGCTGGTGTTCTCAAAAGTTTCATGGGTGAAAAGTCCAATAGATCTCATTTTTTTCTTTTTTGGATATAATTTACTCCAATATCGCTGCCCTTCACTTTTTGTTCTCACTTGCTAAATGTTGGCAATACTTTTAGAGATGGTTTTTGTTTATCCCATCAAAGTTATCATTTTACTTACCCAACTTCTACTACATAATCCGATTCATCTATTTATTATTAGGATATAAAAGCATACCTCATCAAGATAACTAAATGTCATTTGTTATCATCACTATCATAGTTCACTCCACTTAGCTCAACACAACAATGCACCAATTTTACTTGTTAGTTTGACTTAATGAATCCTTTTCTAGAAAGATTTCTGAAGAGCAATATCCTTAGTCAAATCCATGGCCATTATGCCCTTTCCTACTAACCCTCACATGCTTAATTTCCTCATCCTCTTATACTCAACTTTGGCTGTGTATTTTTGTTTAACTGTAAGACCCTAACTAAGCACAATAAAGGTGAGTGTTGTCCCCTTTTCTCTGTGTAATGGATACTTGAGAGTCAACTTTTGAGCTCGTTAGATGTGTATCTTCTTACATTTTCATATTCCTTACTTATATTGCTTGCATGTAAATCAGGTGCTTAAGGCCATGCGAGAGTTGGATTCTACTAAACCTGCCATTTTTGCTATGTCAAATCCAACATTGAATGGTTTGTCTTTACAAGACCTCTAAATTAACCATATTTTACCTATAGAGCTCCCAATTTCTCTATTGAGCATAGTATTTGCATATACTTTGGTACAGCTGAATGCACTGCTGTTGATGTTTTCAAGCATGCTAGAGAACATATAGTTTTTGCAAGTGGGAGCCCTTTTAAACATGTTGACCTTGGTATTGTTTCTTTCTCTTGATGATAACTTATTATGAAGTGTTTTGGCACAATCTGCCATCACTTTCTGCCGATCCTGGGTTCGCCGAGAGGGCAGCGAAGTTTTCCTGCTTTGGAAGTCAGAGTTTCAATGGAAGAATGAGCCAATTGGGTTTGAACAATGGTGAATTGCCATACAGATTGAGTCCATTGATGGCAAGTGTGAAGTTGCCGAGAGTTTCGAGTAGTCCTATCAAGGCAGCTGTATCTCCCGTGGGTGCTCAAGAAAACAAGAATTCAACACAAACCCAAATGGAAATGAGGTCGTCAATTGCCATACAGATTGAGTCCATTGATGGCTGACATTGCAGAGAAGATCACTCGAGTTTGATGATGATTTGACCTGCATATTTAATGATGATAATGCTGAAAAATTGATTCTACGGATCTGTATCATGAATGATGAGGCTCCTAAAGGTGAGTTGCAGGATGAATCTGCAGAAGATGATGTTTTCCTGAAAAAGATTGAAAGTAACATGCTGACAGAAATGGCCCTTCGAGGTATCCCAGATATTAACAAGGTATTCATTAAATCAGGTAAAGTGAATAAATTCGATGAGAATGAAGGATTCAAGCCTGAGAATGAGTGGATGCTTGATACCGAAGGAGTCAATCTTTTGGCTGTTATATGCCATGATGATGTTGATGCTAGGAGAACAACTAGCAATCACTTGATTGAAGTAATTGAAGTTCTGGGAATCGAAGCAGTTCGTAGGTCCTTGCTGGATGAATTGCAAGTTGTCATATCTTTTGATGGATCATATATAAATTACAGGCACCTGCCTATATTGTGCGACACCATGACATACCGAGGTCACTTGATGGCCATCACTCGCCATGGTATTAATCGGAATGACACTGGGCCGATGATGAGATGCTCATTTGAGGAAACAGTGGACATTCTTCTCGATGCTGCTGTATATGCTGAGACAGATTACCTGCGGGGTGTTACTGAAAATATTATGTTGGGTCAACTCGCACCCATTGGTACAGGGGATTGTGCCCTTCTTCTAAATGAGAAAATGTTGCAGCATGCTATCGATGTCCAGCTTCCTAGTTACATGGAGGGTTTGGACTTTGGTACAACACCTGGCCGTTCGCCAATTACGGGAACCCCTTATCATGATGGGATGATGTCTCCTAATTACTTGCTAAGCCCAAATCTTCGTTTGTCACCCATTACAGATGCTCAATTTTCTCCGTATGTTGGTGGGATGGGCTTCTCTCCTGCATCATCTCCAGGGTACAGCCCATCTTCTCCAGGATATAGTCCTTCATCTCCTGGATATAGCCCGACTTCCCCTGGATATAGCCCGACTTCACCTGGTTACAGTCCTACTTCCCCAACATGTAGTCCAAGCTCTCCCGGGTACAGTCTAACAAGCCCCACGTATTCACCTACTAGTCTATCTTACTCCCCCACATCGCCCAGCTATAGTCCAACCTCACCCAGCTACAGTCCTACCTCTCCAAGTTACAGTCCAACTTCTCCCAGTTACAGCCCCACTTCTCCAGCTTATAGCCCCACTTCATCGGCATATAGCCCGACTTCTCCGGCATACAGCCCAACTTCACCATCTTACAGCCCAACCTCGCCATCTTACAGCCCCACCTCTCCATCATACAGCCCAACTTCACCGTCCTACAGCCCAACCTCACCCTCTTATAGTCCAAATTCTCCATCGTATAGTCCTACCTCCCCTGCCTGTAGCCCAACTTCTCCTGGTTACAGTCCAACATCTCCAAGCTACAGTCCAACATCTCCTAGTTACAGCCCTACATCTCCAAGTTACAATCCTTCATCGCCAAAATACAGCCCATCCCTTGCTTATTCTCCTAGCAGTCCAAGACTGTCACCATCCAGTCCATACAGTCCATCGTCGCCTAATTACAGGTAAGTGACAGTCACTTTACGTCTGAAGTTAAATTACCTGTTTTGCTTTGCCATACCTCCTACAGTTGATGTGCTTTTATTTAGAGTCAAAAGCTTTTCGTGCAGTCTCCAAACACAAGCCAGCTGAGTTGTGTGGTTCAATTATGGTCTTGACTGATGATCTTAGATTCGGTTTTTTTATTTTTATTTTTAGTGTTGGGTTAAGTCTGATGTTGGAGTAGATTCTTTTACTTAATCTTTTATTTCATTGTTTAATCTGACTTATTTTTTTGCAGCCCAACATCTCCATCATATTCACCAACGTCTCCATCCTACTCCCCCTCGACTCCAACATACAGCCCTAGCAGGTAAATCTATCTGTTGATTCATGTGGCTTTGAAATTTTTATGCATATGCATATTCTTTATTTTTATTTTTTTTATGGATATTCAATGGCACCCCAGTTTTACAACTTGCAACTACCGTCATAATTTTTTTTGTCATTCTACCTGGAGCATGATGCCCTAGCGAAGTATTTTAATCTTCCACTAAGAATTAAAACTTTATGGATATGAGAAAACATTTGTCCAATACGATTGTTCTGTTTCTGAATTTACTTTTACTATTTAGTCTGAGATCATGGATTTGGGTAGGGATTCAGAAAGAATGAAAAATGTGAGGTAAATGTGAATGAAATATAAGCTAAATTTTTTCTCTATTTCTCACCTTTTCCTTTCAATTTACAAATTCCTACCCAAATCTGACTCAAACACAGCCTTAGTAATCCCTTGCCACATTTTTTTTCCCTTGCTCATCACTCTTTAGCCTCTCTGTGTGGGCAAATGACTTGGCTTTCCCACTCACTGTTGGCCTTTGAAGAACATTGAGAATTTGTTGAGGATACGTGGTTTTTTTTTTTTTTGTTTCTTTGTAATATTTTTCTGAGAATGTTTTAGTTTGCCCTTCATGCTTGTGGTGTTATATTTTTACAAAGTTGAAATTCGAAGATATGGCTATTTCTTTATATGGGTAGGATTTCTATATCATGGGTTTATCTGCCATGTCATAATGCACAAGAGTAATAACTTGTACTTGATGATTAATCGAAAGTATGTTGTGGTGGTTATTTGTCTTCTTTTCTTTCTTTCTTTTTTTTTTTTTTTTGGTTATTTTTTTGTTCTTGGTTGAAATTTCTCGTACTTGAATGGTTTTCTTCATATGTCCCTATTTTGCAGCCCTTACAACTCTGGTGCCAACCCAGATTATAGTCCAAGTTCACCACAGTACAGGTAGGGGAAACTCGGTCATTCAAAATCAGTTTTTATATTTTCAAATTCTTGTAGTTTGAAACATGTTGTTTTCTTATGCTTTGTCACAGTCCAAGTGTTGGGTACTCGCCGAGTGCACCTGGATATTCACCATCATCTACCAGCCAGTACACTCCACAGATGAGCAACAAGGACAATGGGAGTGAGCGCTAGCTAGATTGTAATCATCTTCGCAATCTTGGATCTCTCTGTAAGAGTTTGTAGTGACTCATGGGAGCAATCTTGGAAACTATCAGTGTCTGGTGATTCTTATTGTCGTTGACACAAGTTTTATTCTTGCTAGTTGTCCCTCATCGACATTCTGCAAGCTGATAACCTAAGTGAATGGACTAATGTATTTTTGTTCTAGTGTAAAGCATATGACAGTAATTTGCGCGAGCTACAAAGGGTTCTAGACATAAGTCATTGCTGGAAATTTGATTATTATTGCCTTAATATTAGTCAATATTCTAGGATCTGTTAATGTATATAATAAGATAGTCGCATGTATATAATATGATAGTGGTGCTGGTGGCAGATAGTGGCATGTATATAATATGATAGTGGTAGATAGTAGTAATATATAATATGTAAGTGGCATATAATGTGTTATAATGATGTTTGTAATATCTCCTATATAAGGAGTGTCATTTGGTCTTGTAAAATAAGAAGTTTTGAATATAACAGAAATATATTCCTTCTTCCTCATATTTTCTGAGTTCTTCTTCCTCATATTTTCTGAGTTGGTATCAGAGCAACAAAAACACAGCAGCCCTAAAACCGTCATAGCCATGTCGGAAGTCACGTCCGAAACCACTTCAACCCCTGCCGCTGCCATTCCGGTGAAAACGTCAAACTCTCACTCTGTCCAAATCACCACCATCCGCCTAAATGGTGATAATTTTCTCCGCTGGTCACAATCTGTCCAGATGTATATCCGTGGGCAAGGAACGATCGGTTACATCACTGGTGACAAGAAGGCTCCTGCTGTTAATGATCCGCTGTTCGACAGTTGGGACGTTGAAAACTCCATGGTTATGACATGGTTGGTCAATTCCATGGAGGAGGATATAAGCTCTAATTACATGTGCTATACTACTGCACAAGAGTTGTGGGATAATGTTAGTCAGATGTATTCTGACCTAGGAAATCAATCTCAAGTTTTCGAATTGACTTTGAAGTTGGGAGAGATTCGTCAAGGAGATGATTCCGTCACCAAATATTTCAATTCGTTGAAAAGGTTGTGGCAGGATCTTGACATCTTCAACACATACGAATGGAAATCGGTTGACGACTGCAACCACCACAAGAAAACTGTGGAAGACAGCCGTATTTACAAGTTTCTTGCCGGCCTCAACATTGAGTTCGATGAAGTGCGAGGAAGAATTATTGGCAGACCTCCTCTCCCATCCATTGGCGAAGTATTTGCCGAAGTCAGAAGGGAAGAGAGCCGAAGGAGCGTCATGCTTAAGAAAAAAGGTACTGGTGAGTCAATTGAAATTTCTGCTTTAATTAGCGATGCTGCGGCCAACAAGGCTGCAAATTACCAGCGCAGGTTTGATGATAAGCCACGGGTCTGGTGTGATTTTTGCAACAAGCCTCGCCATACACGCGAAACGTGTTGGAAGATCCATGGCAAACCTGTCAACTGGAAAAGCAGCAAACAAGGAGAGAAGAATCGTGGCTTTCCTACTGCTAATGAAGCCGATTCAGGTCCCTTCAACAAAGAGCAGATTGATCAACTCTTAAAGCTGATAAAATCCAACTCCTCATCCGGTACTCCTAGTGTTTTTTTGGCACAAACAGGTAGAAATCCTAAAGCCTTCTCTTGCCTAAACTTCTCTCCGTGGATCATAGATTCCGGTGCCTCCGATCACATGACTAGTTTTTCCCATTTATTTAGTACCTATTTCCCTTGTTCTGGTCATGACAAAATCAGAATAGCCGATGGTAGTTTTTCACCTATTGCAGGAAAAGGATTTATTAAACTAACTGAGAAAATTAATCTCAATGCTGTTCTTCACGTCCCCAACTTAGCCTGTAACCTTTTGTCTGTCAGTAAACTATCTAAGGATTCTAATTGTCGTGTTACATTTTTTGAATCCCATTGTGAATTTCAGGACCAGAACTCGGGGATGATGATTGGGCGTGCTAGGATGCTTGAAGGTCTTTACTACTTTGATGAAGTACCTGTTAGTAATAAAAAAGCTCAGAGCTTTAATAGTACTAGTTCAATCTCTGTTCGAGAAAAAATAATGCTATGGCACTATAGGCTAGGACATCCTAGTTTTCTTTATCTGAAACATTTATTTCCAGAATTATTTAAAGGGATTGATTGTTCTTCTTTTCATTGTGAAAGTTGCATTTTTGCAAAATTTCATCGCTCTACTTATTTGCCAAAACCTTACCAGGCTTCCAAACCTTTTTATTTGATTCATAGTGATGTTTGGGGCCCTTCTAAAATCACTACTCTTTCTGGTAAAAGATGGTTTGTTACATTTATTGATGACCATACCCGCTTATGTTGGATTTATTTGATGAATAAAAAATCTGACGTGAAAATTTATTCACAAATTTTTACAATATGATTGAAAACCAATTTCAAACCAAAATTGGTATTTTACATTCTGATAATGGAACAGAATATTTCAATGAGCAGTTGGGTGAGTTTTTGGCAAAAAAGGGGATTTTTCATCAATCTACATGTCGGGATACCCCTCAACAAAATGGCATTGCAGAACGAAAAAAAAACATTTACTTGAAGTAGCACGTGCTATAATGTTTTACATGCATGTTCCTAAATATTTATGGGGTGAAGCAATTTTAACAGCCTCTTATTTGATAAACAGGATGCCTACAAAGGTGTTAACATACAAAACACCTTTTGATTGTCTCAAAACTTTTTTTCCTGACACGAGGTTGTTTTCTGATTTACCCGCCAAAGTTTTTGGATGTACTGCCTATGTTCATGTTCCCAGTCAATTTCGTTCAAAACTTGACCCCCGTGCTATAAAATGTTTTTTTGGGTTATTCCTCAAACAAAAAGGGGTATAAGTGTTTCGATCCTCAAACCAAGAAATTTCATGTGAGTATGGATGTGTCATTTGTGGAAACAAAATCCTATTTCCCCAACACTTCTCTTCAGGGGAGACAAGTGGAGTAGAAGACAATTTTTGGGATATTTCTATCCCGCTCCCCAATGTCATTTATCCTACACAAAAACCACATCTGTCTGATAATGATCACTTAGGAGAACCAAGTTCTATGGTGCCTAGTCAAGAAGATTCTTGTTTAGGGGAGAAGTACTACAAAATGATCTAAATTCTGAGCTTCAGGTTTATACTAGGAAGCGATTTCATCTGAGGAATAATGACCCGAATGTCCATCCTAATGACCCGAATGTCCACCCGAGTTCTGGCATCGAAATTTTAGGTAATCCTATTCCTTCTATTTCCGACCTTGATGTTCCTATAGCAATTAGGAAAGGTGTCCGAAATTGCATTAAACATCCTATTGCAAATTACCTCTCCTATCAAAGACTGTCTAAAAACCATAGAGCTTTCACATCTAGGATTTCACACTTGTTTGTTCCAAGGAATATACAGGAAGCATTGGATGATCCGAATTGGAAATTAGCAGTCATGGAGGAGATGAATGCTTTAAGGAGAAGTGGTACTTGGGAGATAGTTGATCTACCCAAAGACAAGAAAACAGTTGGGTGTAAATGGGTGTTTACGATAAAATGTAACGCAGATGGAAGCGTTGAGAGGTACAAGGCGAGACTGGTGGCTAAAGGCTTCACTCAAACTTATGGGATCGACTATTAGGAGACGTTTGCTCCTGTTGCTAAAATAAATTCCATCAGAGTACTGTTATCTCTTGCAGTAAATTCAGATTGGCCTCTACATCAACTTGACATTAAAAATGCTTTTCTCAATGGTGATCTTGAAGAGGAGGTGTTCATGAGCCTACCGCCGGGATTTGAGCAGAGACTTGGTAGTGACAAAGTATGCAGATTGAACAAGTCATTATACGGACTAAAACAATCACCAAGAGCGTGGTTTGAACGCTTTGGGAAGGCAGTTATCAGTTGTGGCTTCTCGCAGAGTCAAGCAGATCACATAATATTTTATAAACATTCAAAAGACAGTAAAATTGTAATTTTGATTGTTTATGTTGATGACATCATTTTAACTGGTAATGATGAAGCAGAGTTAGCAGCCCTCAAAGAGAAACTCACAAAAGAATTTCACATTAAGGATCTGGGAGCCCTCAAGTATTTCCTCGGAATGGAATTTGCAAGATCCAAGGAAGGTATATTCGTTAATCAGAGAAAATATGTTCTTGATCTCCTTGGAGAAACAGGTATGCTTGGTTGTAAGATGGTGGAGACTCCGATCGAGCCTAACTTGAAGTTACAAGCTGCTAAGGCTGAAGAAGTCAAAGAGAGGGAACAATATCAGCGACTTGTAGGGAAATTGATTTACTTGTCTCATACGCGGCCTGATATTGCCTTTGCAGTCAGCATGGTAAGTCAGTTCATGCACTCACCAGGGGCAGAGCACTTTGAGGCCGTTTATAAGATCTTAAGATATTTGAAAGGAACTCCAGGGAGAGGCTTACTGTTCAAGAAACATGGACATCTTCAAGTTGAAGTATACACAGATGCAGACTGGGCAGGAAGTGTTACAGACAGGAGATCAACATCCGGATACTGCTCCTTTGTAGGTGGGAACCTAGTTACATGGCGGAGTAAAAAACAGAATGTGGTAGCTAGAAGTAGTGCAGAAGCAGAGTTCAGAGCTGTTGCCCATGGAATCTGTGAAGTAATGTGGATTAAAAGAATTCTTGAAGAATTAAAGCTTTCTCACCCGACACCTATGAAGGTCTATTGTGACAACAAAGCAGCTATATCTATAGCTCATAATCCAGTTCTACATGATCGCACAAACATATAGAAGTGGATAAACATTTCATCAAGGAGAAAATCAATGCTGGCATAATCTGTATGACCTACCTTCCAACAGGTGAACAATTAGCTGATGTGCTAACGAAAGGACTACACAAGAAGCAATTTGATAAGCTGACTAGCAAGCTGGCTATGGAAGATATCTTCAAACCAGCTTGAGGGAGAGTGCTGGAAATTTGATTATTATCGCCTTAATATTAGTCAATATTCTAGGATCTGTTAATGTATATAATAAGATAGTGGCATGTATATAATATGATAGTGGTGCTGGTGGCAGATAGTGGCATGTATATAATATGATAGTGGTAGATAGTGGTAATATATAATATGTAAGTGGCATATAATGGGTTATAATGAGGTTTGTAATATCTCCTATATAAGGAGTGTCATTTGGTCTTGTAAAATAAGAAGTTTTGAATATAACAGAAATATATTCCTTCTTCCTCATATTTTCTGAGTTCTTCTTCCTCATATTTTCTGAGTGTCATCTTCTTTTTTTCTTTTTCTTTTTTTTTTAATATATATATTTTGTTACATAAATAATTGTAGTGTGTTTAGGAACGAATTTAACTCTAGTTCACAAGTGGGAGGTCCAACCGATGGACCAATTGATCTTTTAAAGCTCAAAAAAAAGGGGGAAAAAAGAAAAACAGGGTCAAAAGGGAGCAAATTATAAGGATTTGGTTGAATGTGAGGTGTATGACCATTTTGATTTTAATTATTGTATTTAAAGTCTGAATTGTTGATATTCTTAGATATGCAATGCATTGTTTCTTATTTTTAATTTTGTTTTCAAGCTTAGTTTATTTATTATTTTGATAAACATCAATTATTAGTTCTTAATAATTGTTTGACAGGTATTTTTTTGTTCAACCATATAAAATTAACAAAATTAAAAAATTAAAAAAAAAGGTTATGGCAGCGTTTAAAAAACGTCACTATATCCCACCCCCAACGACTAGATTTTTAAAATGTATTAATGTCTATGACGGCGTTTTTAAAGACGTCGCTAAATGTCATAGTGATGTCATAGTACAGTTAGGTAGGACATTTGGCGGCGTTTTTAAAAATGCCGCCTATACTAATATAACGACGTTTTTCAAACGTCATAAAGTTATAGCGACAGCCGTGTCATCGGCGTTTGGTACTAAACGCCACAAAAAGAATTAGCGACGTTTTTAGTACTTTTAGCGGCATTTTTTAAACGCCGCTAAAAGTGGATTTTCCAATAGTGATTTAGTAAGAAATAATGAAAAAAATTAAAATCATGAAAAAGTATAACAATTCAATTATTAAAATTTATAAATTTTATTATTAATTTGCAATTTTTTTTTCTAAGCCTACACTGTGCTATTATTTCCCCTGTTTAGTTTATAAATTATGTAAGAAATGATAAGATAAGAAACTCTATTATTGAGTATATTTTATTTCTCATCAAGAGTAATAAAAATTGGTGAGAAACAAACTAATTACTTATAAAATATTTATAAAATCAAAATTATATCTTCAAAAGTATGGAAAGAAAAAAAAAAAATCTTACACATATCCTTCTCTCATAATTTGCTTTTACTTAGGCCAGTTTTGGAGACTTATTATAATAAAAAAATGGACTAATTACCTAAAAATCCTAATGACAGGAGGTGTGATACCTCAAGTCCTATGTAACAATTTTTGGACTCACAAGTCCCATTTTGGAATGCAATTGGCATTCCTGCCCTTTTGGTAGATCACGTCAAAAGCGTTAAATCTAGGAAAATCAATGAATGGTACTTTGAATGATGAACGGTTAATAAACTCAGAAGCAATATGTAACAAAAATAAAACTGAATACTAAAATCAAAATATATCAAAATTGAGAATGTTGGATTTGAGATTTGGAGATTTGGTTTGTAGCTAAAAACTAAGATGTTCTCAATTCCAAAATCGAGAATGATTTCAGTTACAATTATTAAAATTAAGAAAATTCTTGATTTTTTTTTAGTATTAACCGAGAACATTATCAGGCTTGACAAATTTATCAAATTTTTTTCAGTGTTAAAATTAAAAATATTATCAGTTTACTCTCTCTCTCCCTTACCTTTTTCTTCTCATTCTACACTTTTTCAGTTCTGGTTTGAGATTGACATGACTAGGTTGCAACAGCAATGGCGAATAGGGGCTGATTGCAACAACGAGAAGTAATGAGCGAGCATGGGCAACGACATGGTTGGGTTACGATGTAGCTGGGGTGATGCACAAGAGAGGGAAGAGAAAGCGGCAAGGGGCGATTGAAAGAGGTCGCCGTTGGAAGAAGGAGGTTCGGAAGAGGAATCGCCAGTAGGGTTTAGCGTCGGAGGTGGCTCGTCGAGATAGGAAAGGGGTCGCCAAAACAGTAGTGGTGACTAAAGAGGGCAAGAAAGAGTGTAACAAGAGGGCAATTGTAAATTTCCTTAAAAAAATTAATATAAATTATCACATCATTCTTTGTATTTTACATATTTTTTTTATAAAAAATTTAAAAAAAGATAATTAAAATAATCAATTCGGAAATATACCTCGATTGAACACTTTTCCTGCCTACAATCCAAACAGAGCATTACTTCGACTCCCCACTACCACACCAGATGCCCACCAGACACCATTGGCATCACCGAAAAAGGAGGCTACGAAGTACACGCGCGGTGTTTGAGATAAACGGTGCTGGCCATCCTCATTGATCTCCTTTCCCCATTCTTTCACCTCTAAGCTCAGCAGTACCCACAAACCACAGAACATGAAAACAATAGAGAGAGAGAGAGAGAGAGAGAGAGAGAGAGAGAGAGAGAGAGAGATACGGTTTACAAGGCTTCCCCGCCACCCCTCCACCAACCACCCGCACTGCTTTCCCGCCCTCCTTAGCCACCCCCTCACGCCTAACCCAATTCCCAAAAAACTATTTTCACGTGGAATGCCATGATTGGTGTTTATGTTACAAACGGGGTTCCTTTTGGAGCACTTGAATTGTGTATAATAATCATGGTCTAGCAATTAGATTGGGCTTTGTTTGTGACATGTTTGTTGTCAATTCACTTGTGCGTATGGAATGCTTTCAATATGGCGATCCTATTGTCTGACACAAAATGTATGAAAGAGAATATGCTATGCCAGGGAACTCAATAATTTCAGCTTATTCTGCCAAATGGATAGTCCATGGAAGTATTATTGAGGACTTTTACGCTGTGTTGGTTGGAAGATTTGAGAAGGAATTTGGAAAAGAAAAGGGAAAAGGTGTGTGAAACTAGGTGAAATATAGGTATATTTAATTCACATTTCACATATCTTTTCCTTTTTCCTTTCCAAATCCCTACTCAAATCCCCCAACTAAACACATTGTTAGAAAAATGCAGAAAAATGCTCTCAGCCCAAACATGTATACTTCAATTTCTGCACTTTAAGCCACTTGGTGGACATGGAGTGCTATTATTGAGGCGTTTGTAGATGTTTGTATTTGTTGCATTTTGTATGGGGGCTTGTGGGAGCTATGGTGGTGGTGAAAGTCACCTCATGGAGAGGGAGAGAAGTACGAGTAAAAATTCAATATGATATCACTCATCAATGACACATGGTATTATCAGCCAATGATAAACTTATGCATGGAAAAGTGAATCCAGAATTGAAATGTAGCTACCTACTCTAAATAATTACTTATGTAACTGCCATCATACTGCTTACTATTGGATACCACATGTTGGTGAAGATGTGGTATCATAGTTGTGTTTTTTTTTTTTTTCCCCCCTTTTCTTTCTTTGTGTGTGATGGAGAGATGGGTCATTCACTTGTTAAATAAATTTACTGGTTCTAATTAACACTATTGAAATATGTTGTTACAACTTATGCCCCACTCTAATAAATGCTTGTGGAGTATCAATTTGTTGGCAACTGAAGTTAAGATCCTTTCGATATATCTATCTATCTATACTATTATAAACTGAAGACTTTTTTTGGTGTTAACACAATGTGACATTTTCATTTTCGAAAATGCCCTTATAGTCTATTTAAAACATGAAATTATATAGAGAGGCCAAGACCTTTGGTCTGAGAAACAATATTTTACCACTTGAGCCGCATACAACATCAAAACCAAACTTTATATTTTACAGATTTAATACCACACCCATCAAGTGGGCACAAACCCACTAGTATATATCTATATGATTCACTCAGGAGTTTGTTCAAGGCTTCACCCAACTAATTCCCGATCCCTGGTACATGTAATCTTCCGTCAAAATATATGTAATTTGTAATTGTTGGGCATAACCCTGGCTGGACTCAAAAGGGAGTGGGAAATGGACTTTAACATTCATCCTTGACGATTGAATCCATTACATTGTATATGAGAGTCATAGGTCCTTTTCACTGGGGCAATCCAGTTGGTTAATTGAACTCTATTTTGTTTTTTGTTTTTAAAGGAGTTTAACGTCGAATTATTTTTATGGGGAGTTGCCGGAAACACTAGCAAAACTGACCACTTTGAAGGATTTGTGAGTTTCTATAAGTTCTATTTGTTCTTTTTTGTGGGAGTTTAATGTTTATATTTTGAAATCTGTTGTTCAATTATTGTTTACCACAATGCAGTCGGATCGGGGACAGCCTCTTTACAGGAAGCATACCCAATTTTGTCCAAAACTGGATACATCTTCAAAATTTGTGAGGCCTTGATGTGTTTTGATGTCACTTGTTTTTCATTCAACAACTTGTTTAAATAAACATATGGTAATGACAGATTTATCCAAGCTAGTGGTTTGGATGGTCCAATTCCTTCTGGCATTGCTGTTATGACAAATATGACTAAATTGTCAGTGATAAATCTTTTACTCCCTCAACTTTTATCCATGTTGTGTGCATTGGTGTTTGATTCTTAATTTTCTTGGTAGCCAATGTTTGATTATATTGTTTTTGGTTGAAATACAATATGCAGAAGAATTAGTGACTTGAATGGAACTAAAGTATCTACTTTTCCACCCCTCGGTAGCATGAGAAACCTGCAGACACTGTAAGTTGGATGCTTCTATATCACTGCCTTAAAAAGAATTTTCAAATGTCCTCCTGGTAACTTGAAATCATATATGCTTGATTGCATTGCAGGATATTGAAAAGTTGCAACATTATTGGAAGCTTACCAGAGTATCTTGGGACAATGAACAATTTAAGAACTTTGTTAGTATATTTTTATACCTTCCCCTCCCGCCCATATTGGCATGTGTAGTAGTAGTTGTAAGTTCTCTTGAAAGAGTTTTTTGGGTTGTTACTGGTTTGATATGAAATAATTTAATATCATTAAATGTCTTATGAATTACCTATTTTGTGTTTGTATGTAATGTATTAAACTTTATATAGTAGTGAAACAACAATAGTTTTTTACTCTATAGATTAGATATCTAATGATTCGAGGAATCTCAATTAGCATGTGTTCATGTGCAACTACTAGTGTTAATGAGATGATAAATTCAAATGTTGAACCATTTTATAAAATTTAGAATTATGACAAACCAGATAATGTAGAAGAGAAACCTGTATTGACAACGGTTCATAGTACCATAGGAAAATGTTTTATAAATCAATTCAAAGATAAAGGTAGGCCATTGATCAATTGAGAATGTGTTGTTCTGCCAAAAGACTCTATCATGCTGCAAAGATCTTCAATTAATCCTGTTGGGTTGAAAATTTCAATTTATTGTAATGATTATCTGCTTCAGAGTTTCCATTTTACTGAAATAAAATTCTTTTCAAAAGTCATTCAATATCTTTTTCTTTATGATCTCTTGTAGAGACCTCAAACTAAGTGGAGAAATTCCAAGCAGCTTCGTTAATTCAAGTGTTTCAATTTCCATGTATGGACTCTTAATTCTTGTTTTTGGTTTCCTTGTGCCAGTTTTGGATGCTGATTCTTTGAAGCCACCAAAATTAAATTCATTAACCGATGACCTTGAACAGATTGGCTTGAAATTTGTCGACTTGAATCTTCTTGCATGTCAAATTAACTCTTTAGTCTTGGACTATATGAGACTAAAATTAGGCTTTGTTTGTGCTATTTTTTTTTTATTATTTATTTATGGAAAATGAGGATAGTTCCCTCGCATGAATTATGTAAGTTGAGGATTGCGTTCTTCCTTTGGAAATTAGACCTGAAAATGCCAAATTAAAAGGAGTTAGCTGATAACCATGGACTTTTCTTTACTCTATTTTCATTAATTGAATGACTTCCTCTCTCGCAAGACAAGAATATGAGTAATAGTTTGATTTCTATGAGCCAATAAGTAGGGTTTGTTTGTTTGAGAGAAGAACAAACTTACGAAATGATGTGACAATCATTCCCTTTTATATTAATAACATGTAGCTTACAATGGAAGTCTTAAGGCACAAATAAGTAAAGTTCGTAATAAGGAAATTACAGCTAAATCAAATCAAGTCATAACGTAATATTCTAACACTCCCCCTCAAGCTGGTGCGTAGATGTCTCTCATTCCCAACTTGCTCAGAATATCATGAAATATTTTACTCCCCACCCCCTTGGTAAGGATGTCTTCAAGTTGTTCGCTAGACTTCATAAAAGAAGTACATGTCATGCCGCTAGTGAGTTTCTCCTTGATGAAGTGGCGATCAATCTCAACATGTTTTGTCTTGTCATGTTGAACAGGATTGTGAGCTATGTTGATGGTAGCCTTATTATCATAATATAGCCTCATGGGGTCTGTCTGGCCAATCCCCAGATCCCTCAACAATAGCTTGATCTACAAGAGCTCACACATACCTTGTGCCACAGCTCTAAACTCAACCTCTGCACTCAACTTAGTCACCACATTCTGTTTCTTACTTCTCTAAGTAACAAGATTGCCTCCCATAAAGGTACAATACTCTTATGTAGATCTCCTATCAATTATTGACCCTTCCCAATCAACATCTGTATAGGCTTCTACATGGAGGTGATCATGTTTGGAAAAATAAAGACCTTTTCCAAGTGAAGATTTCAAGTACCTCAGAATTCTCATAACAACCACCAAGTGAATTTCATGAGGAGCATGCATAAACTGGCTAACCACACTGACAACAATATAAATATTAAGACGAGAGTGAGATAAGTAAATGAGCTTACCCACTAGTCTCTGATAACTCCCCCTATCAACAGCTGCTCCCCCTTCATCATCACCAAGTTTCTGCTTAGGTTCTAGTGGAGTATCACAGGCCTTACATCCAAGCATCCCTATTTCCTTCAAAAGCCCAAGCACATATTTTCTTTATGTGATAAAAATTCCATCCTTGGTTCTCTAAGTCTTTAATTTCAAGCTCGCTTGCCAAATACCTTTTCAACAGAGAAATTTCCTCTTCATCATCTCCAGTTAGCACTATGTCATCCACATATACAATAAAAGAAATGGTCTTACCATGTGAGGAATGCTTAACAAATAGAGTATGATCAATCTGACTCTGTTTGAAGACATATTTCAGCATTGCTTGAATGAACGTTTCAAACCAGGCCCTAGGAGACTGTTAAAATCGTATAAGGATTTCCATAGTCGGCATACCTTATCTTTTGTTTGAGGAGCTTCGAAACTAGGCGGAATATCCATATACACCTCTTCTTCCAGGTTACCATGAAGAAAAGCATTCTTCACATCAAATTGGTGAAGTGGCCAATTCATATTAGCTGCAAGAGAAAAAAGCACTTTAATTGAATTCATTTTGCAACTGAAGCAAATGTCTCTTGGTAGTCCACCCTATAGGTCTGAGTAAAGCCCTTTGTCACAAGTCTAGCCATATACTATTCAATTGAACCATCCGCCTTCCGTTTCACTGTGTATATCCATTTGCATCACATTGTTCATTTACGCCTGTAGACGTCCCCGAACGCCCCGGGAGGGTTAAGTCCCGTTCTGTTCATATTGGGGTCACTACAGTTCAAGGACTCAAATGTCACGGTTCTTAATCTTGAACCAAAGAGTCCAAATCCGGCAAATCGTTTTGAAAACAGATTTTTTGAAAGAAGTGCCTAACATGGACTACTTTGCCAGATAACAGAGTCGCCACCTAAATATTTTTTAAATGGGAAATTTAGGAAACCCTGACTCGGTGCCAAAGGCCACGTGTCCGTCATCACCAAAGTTGGCTCGGGAACTTGGGTACGATTGGGGAAGGTCACTTCGTGAGCACCCCCGCTCGCCCGGTCAAAGACCGGCCTCTACTAACCATGATATCTGTTTTTGAAAACATTGTGAGTTCTTATTCCGATTATTAGCCTAGGTTACTATGTGATGCTCGCAGCAAACAAGTATAGACTGAGCCGCCTGAATTGGAACAAAACATCTCATGTTTGTTTGTTTGAAAATGGTTTGATGGTGCTACCCGCAGGTAGGCTAAGACGCGGATTTGCCACCCTCAGGTGGGCTTAGAAAACATGATTTTGCCACTGTCTAGTGGGCTTAAAACAAACATTTGATGATTTGTTCCACTCCAAGCAACACAACCTCCACCCACAGGCATTCAAGGCAGTTATATCACATAAGCACATAGCCTCATGGTAAGCATGCTATCATGGCAACACTCACACACATGCAAGGATGCTAAAGCATAAAAACTTACCGAGTACTCCGAGCCAAAAAACAGAAACTTATTAGAAATCATACATGATCCTAGATATACAGAAATGCCTAATGCAACACATGCAATAATGCAACTATAGCAGGCTCGGCTATTCTAAACAGGGCATATGGAATGCTACAACTAACACGTATTCAATTTGGAATTGAAATACAAATGCAGTTTGTATGATGTGCCGAGCCCGGTGCGTGTAAAACAGATGAATGATGCAAACATGCTGTCATACTGTATGCTAATTGAAATATGCCCTATATCTAACCATCGTAAGCGGGTAAATAAAAGGGAAGAAAGACGTGGGGTCAGAAGACATACATCACACTCACGCACACTTATTACAGTTATGCCCTCGCGCAGAGGGTCCTAAAGAATAATATACAGTCCGAAATAATACAGATATTTCTAATTAATTAACAAATCAAGCTAAAAAAAGGTTTAAAATTGGCTTGCAAGCTAGGGGCTGCCTTGCTTCTGATGGATGATGTATGTCGGGCTGCCTTGGCGCGGAAATCCACTGGGATGCCCCAATTAGCCTCTGTTTGCAATGTTTCTCGAAATGCGCGCCAGACTCCGAAAAGTTGCTGATTCCTTATTTTGCTGCAACAGAGAGCAGGAAAAGGGCATAGCAATGTATTTCACAAATATATGCATGCCTCGATCCTCGTGCCACCAATCACGCATCTCGATGCATGATGGCCGAGGAATCGGATTGCACAACTCAATATAGGGTGCAATGCAGATGAATGCTACAACAAAACCTAACTCCATCATGGGTAATCCGGAGTGTCGGTGACTTGAGAATTGAGACCCGTTCCGTCACTCGGAGTACGAAACGTGCCTCGTTTCCCGTGCCTGGGCTAACTCCTATCCCGAACACGATGCAATATGCATGATATGCATGAAATGCAACTAATATGCAACCCTAACATGCACAATGCTATGAAAATGAGATACCTCGAAATGCGTGCACACGGGCACGCAAACCGAGGCGATGATCCCAAGGCATGAAATGGCATACGCAATGCAAATGAACTTACACTAACATGAGCGGACCTCGGCCGCACTCACATAAGAGGCCGTCGGATAAAAAAAGAAGTGCCTCGAAATGCGTGCCCACGGGCGCGCAAACTGAGGCGATGCATACGGAATGCAAAATGACATGGAAATGATATGTAATGAGGCTAAAATGAAATGCCTCGAAGTGCGTGCCCGCGGGCACGCAAACCGAGAAAATGGCATACGGAATGTAATGATGCGAAAATGGCATACAGAATGCAGAATGGACTTATACCAACATGAGAGGGCCTCAGCCACTCTCATACGGAAGGCCGTCAGATAAAAACGAGATGCCTCGAAATGCGTGTCCACGGGCGCGCAAACCGAGGCGATGCATTAAAGCAGGAAATGACATGAAAATGCAAATTGGGCTTACACTAACATGAGAGGGCCTCAGCCGCACTCACATAAGATGCCGTGAGATGAAAAAGGGGTGCCTCAAAATGCGTGCACACGGGCACGCAAACCGAGGCGGTGACATACGCAATGCAAATGACATACGGAATGCAAATTGGGCTTACACTAACATGAGAGGGCCTCAGCCACACTCACATAAGCTGCCAAGAGACAAAAATGAAGTGCCTCGAAATGCGTGCACACGGGCACGCAAACCGAGGCATGGCCCTAAGGCACAGAAATGACATGCGAATGAGATGTGACATATGGCATATGGAAAATGCCAATTTCAGCAGCTAAAATGATGCACAAATAGCCCCCGAATTATGACAAAATTACACCCGATGCCCGAAATGCGATGTAATGCACCCGAAATGGCCTACAGCCCTACTAAACATGCATAATTGACACATGACATGTAAAACAGTAGCAAGGCAGCCCCTAAAATAACATTTTTTTAGTACAAAGCAAGGCTAAACAACAACCACAAGTATGGCAAAATTAGCATGCAAAAATGGGGAAAAAGAGGGAAATTACAAAGCAAATAGTATATATAATGCTCAAACCAAAAAAAAACAGTTCTACAACATTAAAGAGGGACCAAAAATATGCACATCTATAAGAGATAACATCCCTAAATTCAGTATGTAGATCTACTAAACATAGCATGCAATATGAAGCCAACAAAGGCTATAACATGAGGTATCAAAAGAAATCACCAAACAACTTTGGACCCTTAACAAAATATGAAGAATGGGCCAAAATAAGACACTCTCTAAGCCTGATGAAGGCTGAAAACAGAGGCTAAGCAAGCCTAACAAAGCATGCAATTTTACGGTAAAAAAGAGGGTATTACATGAAGTACCAAAATCATTCACCAAATGGCCTAAGACCCTTAACAAAACATGATGAGAAGGCCAAAACAAGGCTCCTTTCAGGCCTGATGGAGACTTAAATCAGAAGCCAAATAAGCCTAACAAAGCATTGCAAAATGGGAGTAGAACATGAATTCAAAGCAAGTGGCATGTAGAGCATGAAAACCAGGTTGAGCCCTTCTTCAATGTTGAAGAGGGGCTCAAAATAAGCACAAAATCAGTATGTTTCATGCTCCAAATCAGATCACAAATAGGCCAAATAAAGCATGCAGTTTTACGGTAAATTGGAAGAATTACAAAGGAAGTGCATGATAGAGAAGCCAAACATGGTTGAGCCCTTCTTCAATGTTGAAGAGGGGCTCAAAATAAGCCCACTCACAGTATATATCAGGCTCGAAATCAGATTACTCAAAAGCCAAACAAAGCATGCAATTTTATGGCATAAAGAGTGGTATTGAAAGAGGTGTATGATAGAGACACCAAATGAGGTTGAGCCCTTCTTCAATGTTGAAGAGGGGCTCAAAATAAGCACAAAAACAGTAGGGGTCGGAGCCCAAAACTGAAAGCAAATAGGGTAAGGAATTGATTCAAAATTATGCTAGAAAAAGGGAATTAGTGGCTTACCCTTGGAGACAAGTCTTTTGTGGCTTCTTGGCTTCAATTTGCTGCCTCTTAGCCTCTGAAAAACACTTCTTAGCTGCTGGAAATGGAATGGTGATGGTGATGCTAGGTGTTGATGAACAAATGGTGCCAAGACTTGGATGTTTGAAGCTTTTTGGAAGAGAGGAATGGAGGAGATGTATATGCAAGGCTCAAAGGATTTTTCTAACCCCTAAACCAGCTGGTGGTCGCTGGTTTATATGGCCAAGAAAAGGGGTGAAAAAGGAGGGCAAAAGGGAGTGGAAAATACACCCAAGTATTCCCTCAAAATATCTTTTAAAATATCTTTTCCAAATCTAGATATTTTGCTCTAAAAATCTTTCCTTAAATCTAGATATTTGAGGGCAACTAATGCATAGCTGGAATACACTCAATGAGAGGAATAGGGCCGGCCAACTCACAGGGGCAAAATCGTCATTTCACAAAAGGGGTGGCTGGCCAGCTAGATAAAAAAGCTGCCGAGAAGACCACTGGCTGGTGGGTGCTAGGGAAGTCCAAAAATTTCCATTAAAGTGTCCAAATTGAAGCCCCGGAAGTTAGCTTTCCAATGGCGCAAACCTTGCATCAAAATTCCTTCTGTGGAAAAAGTTATGCCCGTTTCCGTGAAGCCGCGCAAATTCAGTCCAACCGGACTTTAACCAACCATATCTCCTCCCCCCGGATTTGGACTTAGGATATTCTTGAGTGAAAAATGAAGCCCCGGAAGTAAGCTTTCCAATGGTGGTGGCCTCATATTTTAATTCCTCTTGTGCAAAGAGTTACGCTTGTTTCGGTGAAGCCGCGCAGACTTTTCTCCTTCCCGTATTCATGCTGAACCACTTTTGACCAAGCAGATAACTGGTTGCTGAGACAATTGCTGGCCTCTCACCCTCCAGTGATCTTCCTGGTGCTAAAACAGAGGTACCTGCCAAAATTGAACAAAACTAATGCAAAACGAAAGCTCGGGGACCAAAACCGCGCGGGGTCCCGAAAATGGGCTGTGAGCACCGAAAGTGGCGTTCGGCCACAAAGTGGGCATCAGAGGCCCCAGTGTTCCTCGGTATGATAAAACAGAGGCACTTGCCAAATTTGAACAGAAACCGGTGCGAAATGAATGCTCGGGGGCCAAAACCGCGCGGTTCGGGGTCCCAAAAATGGGCTGTGGGCACCGAAAGTGGCGTTCGGCCACGAAGTGGGTATCAGAGGCCCCAGTGTCCCTCGGTATGATAAAACAGAGGCACTTGCCAAAAACCGGAGAAATCGGAGATGGTTGGGCGGTCCCGAACCGAGGCACACGGCCTGACGGTCCCGAAAACCGGGAACCGGGCTCCAAAATGGGCAAAATGGCCTGCGGCCACGAAATGTAGCTCACGGCCACCGGGAGATAGTCTACGGGACCACTCCCTCCCCTCAGGAAAGAAAACAGAGAAAACCGAGTCTGGTTCGCAAATCGAGACAAGGCACGAAGAAGGTTCGGAAGTCCGGAGGCAGGGCGCACGATCGCGACTCTGAGACTTCTGAACGAGCACAGCATGCAACATCACCAAGCGCTCAATCGGTGACGTCTGAGTCTTAAGGTCGGTCAAAAATGGGGTGTCTACAACGCCTAGGTAACTTAGCTAAATCCCAAGTGTCATTCTTATGAAGTGCTTTCATTTCTTTCACCATGGTCAGTTTCCACTCAAGAATAATAAGAGTATCCTGAAAATGATTAGGTGTACTAACAGAGGAAATTTTTTGACACAAAGGCTTTATATGAAGAGGACAAATAAGAATAAAACACAAAGTTAGAAATAGGATGATGAGTACAAGATCTCACACCCTTTCTCTTAGCAATGGATATATCAAGATTAGTAGGCTCAGACTAAGAGGTAGCAATATCAAGAGTTTTAGGGTTATTTAGACCTTCATTAAGAGGAGGAGACGATAGTGATTGATCACAAATGGTCTCTTGTATCCAAGTAACTTTCTGCTTTTCTTTATCCTTGACATAGAATTGCCTTTCTTTGTTCTTGGCAACATCGGATTCTATATTGATAGTAATAGGTACCACTGGTGGTGGTACTGGGCCAGGAACAATAGGAACAACAAGACTCTTTTCACTCCTTGACTCCTCTGAAAAGATGACTGAGACACGGGATGGGACAAGAAGTAGGATTGAGACTCAAAGAAGGTGACATCCATGGACATAAACTATTTATGAGAGGGAGGATGATAACACTTGTACCTCTTTTGAGTAGGAGAGTAACCCAAGAACACACACTTAAGAGAACGAGGATCCAACTTACCCCGAGAAGAAGAATGATTGTGAACAAAACATACAGAACCGAAGGTTTTTGAAGGAATGGAAAACAGAGACTCAAAACCTAAGAGAATTTGAAGAGGTGCCCTTTTTTGTAACCCTTGTGTATGAAAACGGTTAATGAGATAGCCAGCAGTGAGAACGGCCTCGCCCTCAATAGGCCCGAGGTATGCCCATAGAAAAACACATATAGTGAGCCATGTCAAGGAGATAACGATTATTGCACTCGGCAACCCCATTCTGTTGAGGGGTGTTAGTGCAAGATGTTTGATGGATAATGCCATGAGTGAAAAAATATTTCGCTAACCAAGAATCAATGTACTCACCCCTATTATCAGAATGCAACACCTTGACAACCGCCCCAAATTGGGTACTAATTATCTTATGGAAGTTTTGAAACATAGAGAAAATCTCACTTTTTTCTTTCATGAGGTACGCCTAAGTAGTACGAGAGCAATCATCTATAAAGGTAACAAATCATCAATGACCCTTTATTAACATCAGATGAGAGGGACTCCAAACATCCGAATGAATTAAAGAAAAAAGAACTAAACTTTTATTATTACTAGGAGTAAAAGAAGCTCGGTGTTGTTTGTCAAGTTAGCAGAACTCACAATGAAACTCAGAAGCTTTATTTTTGATAAAAACAGAAAGAAATAAATGCCTAAGTAATAAAAAAGATGGATGTCCTAGACGTTGATGCCCCAGCCATAAATCTTCCTTAGTGGATGGAGACTGGATGGAATGATGAGCCAGCTTGTCAGTCTGATCTAGGATATGGAGACCATTTTCAGTTCTACCACTACCAATTGTCTTCTTTGTGATAAGGTCCTAAAAAAGGCAAGAATCAAGGAAAAAAGTTACACTACAATTCAGATCCCAAGTAAGACGACTCAATGACAACAGGTTAACAAAAAAATTAGGAACATGTAAAATAGAAGACAAAGGTAGAGAAGGGGTAGCACGGATTAAACCTTTTCTAGAGATAGAATAAATAATATCATTGACAATCCTAACTTTATCTTGACCAGAGGTTGGTGTATAGTCTGAGAAGAGATCAGAAGACCCAGATATATGATCTAAGGCACCAGAATCAATAATCCATGGCAAGGCCTTATAGGATAGAAAAACACTGGGAGATAAGGCTATGTTACCTGAATGGGTAAATGAAGAAGAATAAAAAGATGCACCTAGAGGAACAGGAGACCAGCAATCAAACAAATTGCGTAGAGCATCCTCAAACTTAGAAGATAACATACTAGAGCCTCGATCAGAAGTCTGCATAACTGGAGCTGAATCATATGTCTCTATAGCACTGGATTGATGAGCACAAGAATGAGACCTACGTCCTTTCAACTGACTAGAATGGCCGCCTCTATGACTAAAGCAATCCCCTTAACCCCTTGATGGAGTAACATGAAGCTTCCAACAAGTGTCACTAGTATGCCTCGGCTAGTGGCAGTAATCACAGAACAGATTATTCTTTCCTGAAGGATGAGAAGAAGGAAGTGACAAACCAGCTCCATTCCGAGAAGGAGCAGAAAATAATGTTGAACGGTCTGTAGAAGGCAGTGGTAACATAGCAGAATGACGACTCTCCTCATTCTGGATGTAAGCAAAGGCCTCCTGAAGTGATGAAAGAACATCCATGCCAAGGACACGACTCCGAACCAGATCAAACTCCACACTAAGGCCTTCTAGAACTTGAAGACTCTCTCCTGTGCAAGAAACTTTCAGTAAGCAACTGAGTCAACTGCGCATACATGCTTGTAATCTAGGAGATGATCTAGGCATTTCTAACCATTAATCAAAAATGTGTAATACTGAAGAATTGTCTACTCCCCCTGTATTGAGGGGTTAATAGACCGACGTAACTCAAATGATTGAGAAAAATTCCGTTTTCGGGAATATGTACAAATTATTGCCTCCCAAACATCTTGGGCAGTTTCCATGGATAAGTAACCTTCACCAATCTTAGGGACCATGGAATGAATGAGCCACCCCATGATCAAAGAGTTGGTAATCTCCTATTGATCATAGCCAGGATCAATAATATCTGGTGCTCGAACTCTCCCATTAACATATCCCATCTTCTCTCATACTCTTTAGAAAAAGTGTTAGACACTGTGACCAAGTATGATAACTCTAGTCGTTAAACAGAAAGATTGTGATTTTAAGGCTAGGATTGAGGTTCTCAGAAGTAGTGGTTATAATAGGACTCTCCCTTTGAGCTGCCTGGGAACCAATGGTGGATTCACTATTATTTTCAGCCTTCTCAATTTACTACTATCCAAACAACCTGCAATAATCACTACTATTGGAAGAGGAAAAAAACGGAGTCATGGTACAAATAATAAACCCTAAACTATGGAGGGAACAATACAATCAGTTAAAGCTGAGTAATGGGGCCATAAAGTGATCCAAAAATAACAAAAGTCTGGGAGAATTAAAACTTCAATCAAAATAGAAGGCTACGAGTCCCAATCAAAAGAGAAAAAAACTGTAGCAATGAAATGAATGAAGTCCTGAGGGTTCAATCAGTGCATGGTTGGATTCGATGCACTTATTTGATTAAAAGAGAGTCTCGAACAGAAGCAGTGGGCTGGTCAGTGGCTAGACCAAGCCCAGAAGCAGCCGATAAAGCCTATAAAGGCTATCGTGCAAGACCCAGGCCTAAAATGGCCTGTGCGATGGCTGGGTGATAGCCTACAAGTGCCGACAGGACTGCTGGATGAAAAAAAAGGACTGCCAACAGTGTTGCTGGATAGGTGGGTGATGACAGAAGAGAAGAATAAGAAATGAGGGGTGTGCTAGAGTTTTGGTTCTGATACCATGTTTGTTTGAGAGAAGAACAAACTTACGGAACGATGTGACAATCATCCCCTTTTATATTAGCAACATGTAGCTTACAATGGAAGTCTTAAGGTACAAATAAGAAAAGTCCATAATAAGAAAATTATGGTTAAATCAAATCAAATCAAATCATACCGTAATATTCTAATATAATATTTCCACTTCAAAATATCAAATTCAGGTTTAAATTCAATTTTGTATTGTTTTAGGGATTTAAATTCAATTTTGTAATGTTTGAGGGTGCAAATGTCGTTTGATCACTTTTGAAAACCTCAGAATTTGTGCCATCCCAAAACTCTGTGGGATTTCATGGCTGTTGTCACAATACTGATTCTTCTGTTGCTGAAATCTACATGACCGAACTAATTGATGATATTGCGTCTGTTTAGTTATTTAACTGGTAACTTGCTGAATGGATCTGTGCCTGACTGGATGCTGCGTGGGCTGAACTTCAAAGAATGAGTTTCTCTTCCAAAACACTTAATAAAAAGTGTCAGTGTTATGTAAAGTTGTCTAATCTTGTTGCTCACGCTGTAAATCATTAATCCACCTTGCTTTTAGTCATTGCTTGTTGTCCTTGTGGGCTTTATTTTAATCCATACCTCACATTGTGGTTCAATGCAACTATTACTAAGTAACTGTAATTGTGGTCATTCATTAATACTACGCATCTTGGAATTGATAATCTGAGTGCCCCATTTAACAAGTTGACTTCCAATGGCCCTTAACTTAGAACTTGATTATCCATTAACAATTTGACTTCCAAGGTCGGCCATCTCAATGTTAAAAGGGCAGTTTCTTGCTACAGTTCATTTCTTAATCCTCGGGCGAATAACAGTTTTCTATTTTGCCTAAAAACCTACTTCCAACTTCCAATAGCATATTGGACCAAATAAATGATTATTTATCCCCCCAAAAAAGGCACATAAATGTTGAAATGCATATATGGTTAATATATTCGTTTAAGTTGGGGGTGTTATGCTAATTTTTATGTTTAAATTGAAGCAGCAGCAATGTGAAAAACTTCTGTGCTTCATTGTAATGTCTAATGCGTAATAAGTTTAAAGCCCCTAATAGATCTCCTTATCTAGAATTTGATGATCTGATCATGTTAGCACAGTACAGGTCTAGCCAAAAAGATTAATAAGATTCAAAGAACAAGATTTTTCATTCAAATTTATCTCCTCAATCTTCAAAATGCAAATAATTTTTTTGAGTTAACACCTTCCAGCATGGGGTGAAAAATAATTTTGCTTTCCATTTTCTATTGCACAATTACCTAAAACGAAAAATTGAAAACAAAAATAAAAATTGGCCATTTCAATGTTTGTAGGCATGGATGTGTCATAGAATTTTTCTTGATTGGAGTTGTAGATGTAGAAATTATGCCACAAGTAGATTAACAAATTAACTTCTAGATGCATGTCTTAAGACTCTTAACAACTAGTTGAAACAAAAGTCCCATTTTTTGGATTGTCAAACAGTTATGGCTTACCCACAAAAAAAAGGCTAAGATAAATAATTTTTTTTTATTAAACTTCACTTCCAAATAGCATGCATGAAACATAGTTCTTACTTCCTGATGCATCGTTTTACACACCAAAAATAAACACTAAATTGTACCAATTCTTTATAATAATGGTAAGTTCAGGTATCGATCCATAGGGACAAATATGAAATTAAACTAATTTAATTGTTAAATTTCTAAATTAATTTTGATAAAAAAGATGATTGTTCATAGACTACTAATAATTAAAAGAAACTAAGAGATTAAACTAGCAATTAAAATTGAAGTTGGAGATACTGATTTTTGGGGAAAACCTAGGGTAATGAATTCACCATTAGCTACATAAATAAGGTCTTAATTTGGAAATCAATTATGTTATGGTTCGAACCAAATAATATTTCACAACTACAAGTTCGAAGCATTGATCAAGAGAATGATCATGTTCAATGTATAGGCATGAACCATCTCAAGTAGCACGAGTTGTTCGCTCTAAATTATGGTAGCAACACGACTCGTCCTTCGTAGTATGGCTCGTCTCATACATTGAATATGAAAGAAAAGAAAATCATTGCATGGAAAGCATTCAACAATCACAAAAAGTAGAATACTTAAAGAAAATATTGGAAAATGTATTTAAAAACTTCTTGAACACCATACAACTTGTTCAAACCATTACATAATCAAAAACCAAAAGGAAAACCTATTTACTTGGCAAGGGTTTCATCAAAACCCTATAAATAGAAGAACTAGCCACTCATGGAGGGGTGGGAAGAGGTAGAGGAAGAGAAAACCACCATGGAAGATTTTTCTTGAAGTTTGAAACCCTTTTCTTCAAAACCCTAGCTCTTCTATCTTTTCGAAATTTTCAGAACCCTATACCAGCCTTCTTTTTCCTCTTTTATTCCCTGTCAGACGAAGTCAAAATTTCGCACAGGTGTCCCTAAGTTGGCCGCTTGAGCGCCCATATTTTCTACTTGAGCGGTTATGGGACGCACGTGCCGTTTGGTCTTGCCGCATGTGCAGTAAGAAGGCAGGCCGAGAAATTTCATTGCTTGCGCGGAGAATCTACTTTTGTGCCACTTTTCGCCTGAATTTGCATGTTGCTTGCCAAATCTGCACAAGTACACAAAACACATCATTTTCGCCAAATAATCATAATTCAAAGACTATAAAATGTAACTTAAGTAATCTCAATGTGGTACCTTTCGGCCTACATCACTTCTATATTGCATTCAAGATAAGATGAATCCCAATGTGAATTCTGTGTGCATCGATCTTTCGTATAACAACTTTAGCTCAACAAGGAATTGAATTTGCCCAGAAAATGTGTAAGAATCTTTTATCTTATTTAATAACTATTATAATCTCTCTAAAATCTTGTGTGTACCAGCTCAACTTTTCACTTCCACTATTTTCTACAGGAACTTGTTTGAAAGCTCTTCAGAGGACAATGCTTCATAAATTTCTGAAACTTCTGAAGAAATTCATTCATAATATTTTATGTTTCTTTCGTAATATGTTCAGGCATTGTTTCAGTTCATTTCATTCTTATCTGACCTATATTCTAATATGATATGATGCTAACTGGTTCATGATCTCACGTTGTTCTGTCAGTGGAATTCTTTCTTGCGTTCGAGCCTCTCGCTGTCCATGAAGTAAGTAGAAATATTATTTGTTTCATTGTATTGATAGTTTGACCAGTTAACTCTGGGTCATATTCTTCTTCTTCTTCTTCTTTTACTATGTACCACCGACTTATCATCCCCCTTCTAAAGCATTTACCTGTTTTTAAGGCTTACACACTTAGGCATTGGAAATTGAAAATATGGTGTTGTGATTCTATTGGACCTGTTACAAGGTGTAGCAGGTAGATAAAAAAATGATGGCTTAAAGAAGCTGTAGATTGCATGTACTTAGATTTTTAAAACGTGATGAGTGTCTTCAGATTAAAATTGTAACTAAGGAATTCTTTCCTAGATTTCTTTGTTTCTGATCTTTCTATTTATTTCACTTTGTTGAAAGGTATCTGGTTATGTTTTTGTGTCAGATTGGTCCTCCTTCCATATAAATTGTGGTGGAAGTGAAGTAGCTGTTGATGGAAAAACATATGAAGCAGATACAAATCTAGCAGGGCATTCAAGGCTTTTCATATGCCAAACTAATTGGGCATTTAGCAGCACTGGTGACTTTGTAGATGATGATCGCCCTTCAAAGACATACATTTGGACAAATACTTCGAGGCTCTCTATGAAGAATTCCGAGCTATACATGAAGGCACGACTTTCTCCCATATCCCTGACTTACTATGGTTTCTGTCTACAAAATGGAAACTATACTGTAAGCCTTCACTTTGTAGAGATCATGTTTACTGATGATAGAACATATGCCAGCCTTGGAAGATGCATATTTGATGTTTACATTCAAGTAAGATTAGATTTTCACACCCATAAAATTGATGTAGAAAGGTTTCTTTTTCTCGTATTATATTTTTGTTGGTAACTGATTTTGAAGTGGTACTCTTAAAGGAGATGATGCACGTCTTAATGGTCAAGTATTTTAGCATTCGATTTTTCATCGATTGCTCTAAGAAATGATTTTTTTTGTTTTTGGGAAGCTTAACATAGTAGAGCCCTGCCAAAGTAAATTTAAACAGTTACCTTCAGCATATGGAGTTCTTTTGTGATTAGATTAAGTTGCTGCAGGGAAAGCTGGTGCTGAAGGATTTTAATATTGCACATGAAGCAGGTGGGGTTGATAAGGAAACCATAAAAAAATTTCCTGTAGAAGTGACTAAAAGCACATTAGATATACGGTTCTATTAGGCAAGAAGAGGGACAACCTCGATCCCAAGAAAGGGAGTATACGGTCCTCTTATTTCAGCCATTTCTGTGAATCCTAGTAAGTTGTACAACTTCTACTACCTTCTTTTTTCTTGTGTTAATGATTCGGGATTACCAACTTAACAAATTTCACATTTACCTGCATCATTCATCAATTATACTAAACCACGGAAAATGGAATTACCTATTTATTATAATGAGTCTTCCCTTTTCACTAAATGTTTAGTAAAGAAATGACCTCAATTTAAAGTATCAACCATAGTTACTAGGAGATCTCTTTGATGTAGGAAACTTGTTCTATGAAAACCTGATTCTGGAAAGGAGACAAAACCCAACATGAATTTTAAAGAACTTGTCATATGAACTTAGGAAATGTTGGAAAAACTTCCTAGAAACACTTTTATCACAACTTTTCTATTTTTCATGCGTGCAAAGCTTATTTTTTGACAACAATATGTAACTGTTCGTGCAAGTTTCTTCATATATTGTTTAACATTAGTATTTTAATCAAGTATGAAAGCAGTCAAAGGATTTATATTGTTATTTCAAGGCTTCTAAAAAATTTACTTTTACATATTCTACTCGATCGTATATGACCTATCATTTCTAGTTTCCTATAATATTTTTTTGACCATTTTTCACGTTTCTATTTCCCGTATCTATTTCCCATAATGACAGTTATGATTTCAACTATCTGCATTAGTTGATTACTCCTTTACCTTTATAAGTCTGATGATTCACAAAATCAGATGCATTCATATAAATGCTGTTTCTGGAGAGCCTTCTAAAATAGTTAGGCAAACCATAATACTAATAAATGGATTTTATGATACTGAACCGTAAAAGGTTCAAAAAGAGGACAGTTCAATTGCTTTCATCATTTCTTTATGTTTGTTTTGATTACATTGCCAATGGAACAAATTTTCTTACAGGCAACAAGATATCATTCTTCCATAAATAGAAATTGACATCTCAATGATTTTATTCATGTCAAAATGTGGTCATTTTTTGCCAGCCTTCTCATCTTTGCCGGGGTTATTGTTGGGATAGTTCCACATTCCAACTAAGCAAAATGATTTTACGTTTATGTTCATTTACAATTGTTAGTTAATAAAAGTGATTTAAATTGCGGGAGTCCTTCTGAGTTTTGACTTTTGAACAAGAGTAACCATGTGAGTACATGGTAATGGAATTATTTTAGTTGTATCTTAGCCTTTACTGCAATGTCAGGCAAACCAGGAAGCCAATAAATGTAAGCAAGAGGTTTTTCTGTACATTTAAAATGTGAAGTTTAAAGACAAAAAAGGGAAAATAAATTATTGTCCTTTTTCCATTTTGACTGTTTTTTGTTCGCTTGGACCCCATTCATTAATCACCTTAACAATTTCATCTCGTTGGTGTATCTATTTTTGGTTCATGCAGATTTTGATCCATTAGAGAATGGCAGAAATGCATCTATATCTGCAGGCAGCATAGTTGGAATTGTGGCTGGAGTAGTATTTGCTATCTTCCTGATGCGGGGTATTCTTTGGTGGAAAGGATATCTACAAAACAATAATACGATGGAACATGGTATTAAAATCAACTAGACAAACTTTGGATAATTGTGATAGTAATAATTATCATACTCATCATCAATGGTTTTTTTTTTTTTTTTTTGAAAAAAAAGAAAAATTCAATGTTTGTTATGTTACTTACCTGAATAAATTATGTAAACATGTCATGGTTCAATAGTTTTTATTGTCCATAATTTTTTTTAGAATCCAAACGAGCATTTGTTTTACTGGAATAAAGGTTGGAACGTAATTGTCATTCGATGAAAATATTCATTCCCATGTTTGGTTCATTAAAAAGGAAAGAAATGTACATTCCAAATAGACTCACCATTCGCCAATTTAGGAGAATGGTCCTTCCATTGGGAGGTCCATGAATTAGGATTAATGCAAACACTACCTTTGCAATTAGGATCAATGCAATACAAGTTTGATTTGCTCATTGTGGGAGTGCTTTATTTAGACGTATCCAAGTCAAGTGGGACTTTTTTATTTCTCCGAGCATAAAAGATGAGGATGAATTTTTTTTAATGCAAATTTTTAGGAATTAGCCTCTTGACTTTATTGAATGTGCTTACTTATCTAGTTGAGCTTCTTCCACAGATCTGAAGGGTCTACACCTACATACTGGTTCATTTACCTTAAGGCAAATTAAAGTTGCCACAAAGAACTTTGATGTTGCTAATATAATTGGAGAGGGTGGTTTTGGTTCAGTGTACAAGGTATCTTGTGGTAGATTTTCTTTTTTCCTAGTGTTAATAGTAATTCAACAATTCGTAATTGACATTGTGTTGAAATGAAGGGCCTTTTATTGGATGGCACTGTGATTACTGTGAAGCAGCTTTCTTCCAAATCAAAGCAAGGAAATCGCGAGTTTGTGAATGAGATAGGCATGATTTCTGCCTTACAACACCCTAATTTGGTAAAGCTCAATGGATGTTGTATTGAAGGAAATCAACTGTTGCTAGTATATGAGTACATGTAAAATAACAGCCTTGCTCGTGCTTTGTTTGGTAAATTTCAACCTTATGCTTCACTTTATTGCATGCTTTTGGTATCAGAAAATAAACACATATTTTAGCGTACTAATATTTTTGAGTTTTTAATCATTTGGTGATCTGAAGGCCCTGAAGAACACCAGTTAACACTAGACTGGCCAACTAGGAACAGGATCTGTATTGGTATTGCAAAAGGTTTGGCTTATCTACATGAAGAATCAAGACTGAAGATTGTCCACAGAGATATCAAGGCCACTAATGTGTTGCTTGATAAAAATCTTAATTCTAAGATATCCGACTTTGGTCTTGCAAAGCTTAATGAAGAGGAGAATACCCACATAAGCACTCGGATTGTGGGAACTTAGTAAGCTATCATTCTTATTTTTGTTAACGAATTATTTATATTATATTTTTGGTTGGTAATGTTCTTGGTATTATCATTACTATGATTATTGTTGTTACAAAACCAATGAATTCATTGCCCAAAGTTCCCAAAAAAAAAAATAAAAAAATCAGCATCATAATTTGTTTTCGCTCAAAAATCCTTAAAGGCAATGACCTAATTTTAGACATGCCCTTGTGGAAATAAAGCGGTGCATATTATTGACTACATTGATAGAGGTATATACATGACAGCATGTCACAAAAACAATGGTGATGTTTTATTTTGTATCTTGCAGCGGGTATATGGCACCTGAGTACGCAATGTGGGGTCACTTAACTGACAAGGTGGATGTTTATAGTTTCGGAGTTGTGGCCTTAGAAATTGTCAGTGGGAGGACTGCCACTAGTAGTTACAGGAGAAAGGAGGATTCCTTTAATCTTCTTGAGTTGGTAACTTATAAATCTTGCTTTCTTATGTATATTGTTTCTTGTTTTAATTATTTACATTGGTAGAAGTATATCAAGGAAATTTTTCTTTGAAAAGCTTGTGTTTGCATATAAAAAGGAGGTCAATCCTTTATCAATAAGAAATATATTAATCCTTAAAGATGGGAAAAATCAACTTATTTGGTTAATTAATTCTTATTCGGACGTCCTTTGTATTTGAGTGGTCCTGTTCGTAATTATAGAACATCTTAATATAGTAATTAGCTTTCATAAATAATCTCCTTTAGTATAAAACGTGAGATTCCTCATGTTTCATGTGTGGAAATGTTTAGGCTTTCTTGAAATAATAAAATAGAATGTTTTAGGCATCAATTTTGATAAATGGCTATTCTTCTGATTGCGTTTTAGATATTGAATTTCTATATCAAAAGCTTGCAATTTTTCATTTTCCATTAAAACAAATTGTCCTATATGTGTAGGCGTTGGACTTAAAGGAGAAAGGGAATTTGATGGAGCTAGTGGATCCGAGATTGGAATCAGATTTCAACAAAGAGCAAGTGATGGTGACATGTAATGTAGCTCTGCTATGCACTAATGCCACAGTAGCAATCAGGCCTACAATGTCTTCAGTGGTAAGCATGCTCAAAGACAAAGCCAAGGTTCAAAGTTTTTCAATTGATGGTATAGAGCCTGAGAAGACAGATAACCGGTTCCAATACAACCCTAAAATGAGCGCAAGTAACAGCCATAGCCACGGTATCTCAACTGATGGGCCATAGACTGACTCCACATCTGCTTCTGATCTTTACCCACTCAATTTGAGTTTTCATTGGCAAAAGAGAGATTGAAGTGTTTGTTACACATCCTCTCAAGCGTTTGGTTATGTTTTTCTGACTACTACTTTCTTTCTTTTTTTCTCTCTCTTTACTTTCTTATTGCATGAATCCATATAAATGCATGTTAGACTCTATAATGCTAGAGTCTGTTATTTTAGAGCTTCTCCAACGTTTAACCTTTTATTTCATCAAATTTGAGTGAAAGTTTGATTTGATATCACATGTTCCAACAGAGCGTATTGGAATTTCATCAAACCATTCGTCGATCGGGAGGACGACTGGGGGATGTCCGGCCAGTCGACCGGCCAATGTAATTTTCACATATGTGTGTGTAAATTAAATAAACAACAAAATAAAATAATTCAGAAAATAATTATATAAATTAAATTCCGAATTAAATGCTTATAGAAATTAAAGTCGAGGCTTGTGTTGGATGCAATCTCCTTAAAGTAGATCTTCCCCTCGCTCTGATGCTTCGAGATTTATCGGCGTTTTCTTCTCAGGTTACAACGACTAACACTTGATTTTATAGCACTATAAAATCAAGTCTTGCGAGCCAAACAATGTTGTAACTCTTTCTATTTCTTCCTAAAAAATTAATCAAAGACGAACAGAAAAAAAATGACGAAAATCTTATGAAAAAATCTAATCCAAGAATTGCTGGAATACAAGCTTTACATAGGAAGACTGGTAACTTTGCTGAACAAATAGAAACCTCTTCGAATAGATTGAACAGGTACAAATCTGTTTGAACAAATACAAATTTAAATTCAACAAGTATGAACATGTTTTGAACCTGTTCAAGTGGGTTTGAACCCGTTAGGGATCTGTTTGGGTGAAGGAAAAATTCTGGACCAACTTATTTTGAATTTTGAAACCAAAATTAAAAATAAATAAATTAATTAAAAAGTTTTCGACTCAAAAGATAAGTATTGGGCCGGACAAGCCCAACCCAACCTCACACCACGCACCCATGCCCGCGCCCGCGCCCGCGTCCAAGCCCAACCCGCTTGACCGACCGGATAGACCACGGTGGCGGCACGCGCGTGTGGCTTTTGTTTTTGGTTCAATGGGTCTAGCCCACTTTACCCGTAACCTCACCCTTCCACAAATTTGGGTACCCCGTGGGGCCCATCCCAAGTATCCCAAGCGAAGGTATATAAACCCACACCAATCCACAAGCCTTTCCAATGTGGGACAAGCACATTTCACAAATGTGTAAGAAACCCACCTAAAGCCATTTCCATGAACCCGAAAATGCGCGTTAAATTCTCATTCATTCAGAAATGATTTTGAGCAACCAAATACACGGTTTTATTCACTACGTGGCATTAAACATGAACCCAATAAAAAAAACGTTTAAGATAACACTTGGGTCCCACCTTAATTAATGCTCACAGTTAGCAAAAAATGAGGATTCTTAAAGCTATTTTCCAACAATCCCCCACATGAATAGAATTCAAGATAACGGACATGTAACAAGACGCATACAAAGAAAGAGTACATTAAGAAGATACACCACATCAAGATAGGTAGCTTTTGGCTTTAAACCTCTAATGAAAGCCTATTGGACTTACTGGCTAACCAATGGACGCAATGCCTTGAACTGTTTAGCTGTTTGTGTAAGCCAAGACAATAGACTACACATAGTGTATCCGTAGACATAGTTTGGTTTTTATGGTTGTGTTCATTTTGGCCCTGAACAACGCCTAGTAATTCATGAGTGATTTGGAGAATTTAGCCTTAATTCTCACAGAACCGGCCCAGTTCACACTCATATAGGTGACTTCTTATTAAGAGTATCATGTTATACCCTACTTGGATGTCCAAGCTATAAGAATCATTAAAAGCAAAGCTTATCCTATTAACGTTGCAGGTATCACTCTTCTTATCATAGAAATGGGTAGGAGAAAACCTCCTGAGTGATAATTCGGTTGTCCCTTTGAACCTAGATCTTGGGATCTCCATTCAATTAGGTTGGGTTGCCATTATGGCGACGTTTAAGTAATAGGATTTAATCCTATTCCCCTCGATAAATAGTACACTTGCTCTATAGCTAGCCCTTTAGTCAATGGATCGGCAATATTTTCTTTTGACTTTACATATGTTATGAAGTTAATTCCATGTGAGAGCAAATGCCTAACAGTATTATGTCTTCGATGAATATGTCGTGTAACACCCTCAAAATAATACATAAAACCCATCATTCTTGACATGCAACAATACAAGAGAAATAAACATCTTTCTATTTATCAGAGTAGTTCTAACGAAAGTATTACATGTTGACAACAAAAGTAAACGCCCTATGGGCTTACAACTTTCCAAGCCAACACTTGGTTACAAGAAATGAGTACTAACTCATATACATATTAAGCCCTTGGCTTGAATTTACATGTAATACATCAAAGGAAAGCAAAACAACCAAAAAGTCTGTCTGCCTCTAGCCTCCCAAGCTATGTCCTTGGAGGTGGCATGCTACCTGTACCAGAAAATGATGTCCCATATAGGGTGAGCCACAACCCAGTAGAAATATACTAAACCAACTATAAACAATGACTAAAATAACAGCATTCGATAGATGGTCCACACTTATATTCCCACTTATAACACATTACAGTTTCATGACATTCAAGTCCATGTTACATTTCATTTCCCACTTCTTTTTCAACTTTGAGTTTGAAAACAAGGCTCAGAGCCTAGCCAAATAACTTAATGAGATTATTACTCATCATTAAAACACTTTTGAAATTCATGATGGATACACATTTTGGTGCTGTATCAATAACACATAAACCACTTCCATACTTCACGAAGGATACACATTTTGGTGTTGTATCAATATAACATAGAAATACTTCTATACTTCACAATTGATAACGATATACATTTTAGTGCTATATCAAATCAATTCAAACACTTCCATAATCCACACTTGATACACATTGTAGTGCTGTATCAATGTCAAACAAAATCCGATTTAGAGGTCCATCCCCTATCTTCCCCTAAACCGTGGAGTACATCTCCTATCTCCTTCCACACACACAATGTATATAAACGTAGATCATATACATAATCAATCAATACATAAAGTTAATGTATTATTCCAACCGCTATATTTGATAGCATACTCAATCGATTAGTTTTAGTTTGCCTAATCATCATGCATTGTCTACAACAATCAAGACTATCCTCCACCGATATCCCAAAGTAGTTATTTATAAACAGAAAATAAATGCACCAAATGGATAAAATATCAACATTTCAACTAGGTGAGTGATAAATGATCCAACTACACCCTTTAGTCCCATATATTCCCAATTTCAACATCCTCAATTCAATTTCTCATTTTTCAAAATTAATTTTACAAATTAATTTATCAATGTAGTTAGGGAATTTCCCATAATTAACAAAACAACCCTAAGGTTCTATTTCTACCAATAACCCAACATTTACCTCATTTCTCCATGTTAAACATGCATATAGGTTTATATAAGTAAAACCCCTTCTTTTGTAAAATTACATAAAGGCCCAAACTTTCTCAAAATTACCCAACAACCCCCAACATATCAAAATGCTAAAATTTAAAGACAAAGCTCATAAGAAGGAGTAGGATATCCCTACCTCGAAGTTTGAGCTCAAACGGAGATGAAGACCAAAAACCAACGTGCTCCAAATCCCAAGTTTTTCAGATTAAAACGAAGCCCTCAAGCCACTCTATCTTTTTAACAAAGGACTAAGGGTAGAAACTCACTCTAGATAGATCAAACCTTAGAGAGAAGACAAGTATAGAGAGAGAGAGAGAGAGTCGGATCTAGGGTTTGCAAAATGAAAGAAGATGAAAAAGTGATGTTTTCCCCGCTGCTGTCTACTGATATACAACAGGCTCGCTCGAGCGAAGAGTTGGTCGCTCGAGCGACCACACACAAGAAACCTATCTCGCTCGAGCGAAGGACGTCTCGCTCAAGCCAACAATTCTAACCCTCAGGTCTGTAACCAGACGCACGCTCGAGCGACAGAACGCTCGCTAGAGCGAAGAATAACCAGCTCGCTCGAGCCAAGAAATGCAACTCTCAGGTCCAGAACCAGACGTAGTTTTACGCTCGAGCGAAGAAACTCTGGCTTGAGCCACCAGACACAAAACTCAACTCTCGCTCGAGAGAAGAAACCCTGGCTCGAGCGAAGGACCAAAAGCAAATAGCTCGCTCGAGCGACAAACTGCTCGCTCGAGCGAAGAACCAAAATTCTAGGCAGCAACCATTTGCTCCCAAACACAACCAACCTGTAACAAACCTGCCCAACACATCCTATAACTCAAATACAAAGTACGAAAGGATGTAAACAAGATATAAACAACTGCTAACATCCATGGAACCAAGTCCGGATCACTGTACAACAAAGGGTAAAACCCGGGATCGCTATAACCTCGCCCCCTTAAAGAATTTCGTCCCCGAAATTAAGTGCAAGTTTTCAAAAGAACAAGTTTTTCTCCATTTTAAACAATGTTACATTCAACATTCAATAACTCGACCCATCTCGGTCATTCCATCTCTTGTCAAGAGGCATTTCACAACATATACATTTCAACATGCATTTCCTTTCCATTTCAACAGTTTACAATATACATGATTCCCCTTTCCATATCATATTCATTTTTCAAGATATAATTCCATTTCTACAATATAATCAGCATATGCAATGTTACATTAAACTTCTATTTCGAGGCAAGTTTCAAAATACTTCCATTAAACCAAAACATATACCATGTTTTACAACCTTAGATATATTCAATACTCTTAAGGTCCAATAATACAACAAAATACACAACATATACTCAAACATCCACAAATAGATCCGGATATTTCTCTCGGACCTCCAACTCACGTTCCCAAGTGGCTTCCTCCACTCGTGATGTTTTCACAAGACTTTTACCAAGCGAATGGTCTTGGCTCGCAAGACTTGATCCCGCCTATCCAAGACCCGAACCGGTCTCTCCTCATACGAGGCATCCTCATCAATCTCTAAGTCGGTCCAATCCAATACATGCGATGGATCTGGCTCATACTTCCGAAGCATACTCACATGAAACATGTCATGAACTCCGGACAACTGTGGCGGCAAAACTAAACGATAGGCAACCTCGCCAATCCTCTCAAGGCTCTTAAAAGGGCCAATAAACCGAGGGGACAACTTTCCATTCTTCCCAAACCTCATCAATCCCCGCCTGGGTGATATCTTTAGAAAGACATGATCACCCACCTCAAATACCAAAGGTCGCCTCCTACGGTCGGCAAAAGATTTCTGACGACTCTGGGCTGTAACAAGCCTCCTACGGATAAGCTCAACTTTTTCCGTCGTTTCCCTCACCAACTCTGGACCCAACAAAGGTGCATCACCCACCTCGGCCCAACAAACTGGAGACCTACACGGTCGGCCATACAAGGCCTCAAACGGTGCCATACCGATACTAGACTGGAAACTGTTGTTGTAGGCAAACTCCACCAAGGGCAAGTGCCTCTCCCACGTCTCACTAAAGTCAAGGACACAACCCTGAAGCATATCCTCAAGGATCTGAATAGTACGCTCGGACTGCCCGTCAGTCTGAGGATGATAAGCCGTACTAAAGGTCAGCTTAGTACCCAAGGCACTCTGCAAACTCTGCCACAACCTGGCAGTAAAACGAGGATCTCTATCTGAGACAATCGTCACTGGGACCCCGTGCAATCTCACTATGTCCCGAATATACAAGTCGGCAAGATGATCTACCAAATCTCTCACGCGCATAGGAATGAAGTGCGCCGACTTAGTCAACCAGTCTACAACCACCCAAATAGCATCACTACCCCGCTGAGTCCTCGGAAGACCTACAACGAAGTCCATAGTGAGATGCTCCCACTTCCACTCGGCAATAGGCAAGGGTTGTAACAAATCCGCTGGCCTCTGATGTTCGGCCTTCACTTGCTGACAAGTAAGGCACTTAGACACAAAAACCGCCACATCCCTCTTCATGCCCCTCCACCAAAACTGGTGACCCAAATCTCGATACATCTTAGTGCCTCCCGGATGCACCGCAAGGCGTGAATGATGAAACTCTCGAAGTACCTCCTCTCGGCAAGACTCGGCACAAACAAACGGTCTCGGTATCTCACACTCTGGTCGGGATACACCGTCAAACCCTTCTCAACCTTCCCACTGGAGATCTTCTCTCGGAGGGATTCTACCTCAGGCCAACTCTCTGTGCCTCTAACACTCGAGTCACAAGTGTAGGCTGAGCAATAATAGAAAACAAGGCCACAGCCTCAGCGGATTCACCCAGAAGCAAATCAAACTCGCCAAGCGCACCTAACATCTCCCACTCCCGGATGGCTATACAAGCTACATCACTAATGGATTTCCTGCTATGGGCATCGGCCATAACATTAGCCTTCCCCGGATGATAGTGCAACTCGAAGTCGTAATCCTCAATAAACTCCATCCACCTCCTCTGCCTCAAGTTCAACTCTTTCTGTGTAAACAGATATTTCAAACTCTTATGATCCGAGAACACCTCGAATCTCTCACCATAAAGGTAGTGCCTCCAGATTTTCAAGGCAAAGATCACTGCTGCGAGCTCTAGGTCATGTGTAGGATAATTCTTCTCGTGTATTTTCAACTGACATGAGCCATAGGCAACCACTTTCCCCTCTTGCATCAACACACAACCCAAACCCTCTCGTAAGGCATCACAATAAACCGCATAACCCAACCCTCTCTCCGAAATAATCAAGACCGGAGCGGTGGTCAATCTAACTTTCAGCTCTTGGAACGACTTTTCACAAGTCTCACTCCATACAAATTTGACTCCCTTCCGAGTCAGTCTAGTCAACGGCGAAGCTAACCTGGAGAAATCCTTCACAAACCGGCGGTAATACCCAGCTAATCCCAGAAAACTGCGGATCTCAAACACACTCTTAGGCTGTGCCCAATCTTGCACTGCCTCAATCTTGGATGTATCAACAGACACCCCTTCTCCGAAAACCACAAGTCCTAAGAACTTGACTTCTCCTAGCCAGAACTCACACTTCCCAAACTTGGCATACAACCTATGGGTTCTAAGTAACTCGAGCACCACTCTCAAGTGTTCCTTGTGCTCCTCTTCTGAAGGTGAATAGATGAGAATGTCGTCCACAAAAACGACCACAAAGCGATCGAAGAATTCCCGAAATATCCGGTTCATCAAATCCATAAAGACTGCCGGTGCATTGGTGAGCCCAAATGGCATCACCAGACACTCATAATGGCCATACCGCATACGGAATGCCGTCTTTGGAATATCCTCCTCCCTGACCCTCAACTGGTGGTAGCTCGATCTCAAGTCTATCTTAGAGAAACAACGGGACCCCTTCAACTGGTCAAACAGATCATCTATACGGGGCATAGGGTACTTATTCTTAACCGTAGCCCGATTCAACTTCCGGTGGTCGATACAAAGTCTCAAGGCGCTAACTTTCTTTTTAGCAAAGAGGGCCGGTGCTCCCCACGGCGAAACACTAGGGCGAATAAAGCCCTTATCCAGCAATTCCTGGAGCTGAACCTTCAACTCAACCAACTCGGCTAGGGCAAAACAGTAAGGTGCCATCGAAATCGACGCCGTGCCGGGCACTAAATCAATAGAGAACTCAATCTCTCGATAAGGTGGCAAACTAACGAGATCCTCGAGAAAGACGTCCGAGTACTCACAAACCACTCTCGGCAACACAGTCTGGGTCTCACCGCACTCATTACTCAAAAAGTTAGCAAGTAGACCACTAAGCTCACTCTGCCCTCGCGGATCATACACCGGTGGCAACACACTACCAACCCGATCCCCCAGAAAATGGAAACAATCCCCACTCAGGGTACAAATTATGACCCTATGGCGGTAGCAATCAATAACAGCCCGGTATGACGATAGCCAGTCCATACCCAAAATAACATCAAATCCCGACATGGGCATCACCACAAAAGGAAACGGAAGCTGGCGATCGGCGACCTCTATATCACAACCCCTACATCCTTGTTTCAAAATCAACTCACCCCCAATAGGTGACACTACACAAATAGGAGATGCTAACTGTGCCAACTCCAATCCCAAGACAGATGCAAATGCAGCAAATACAAAAGAATGAGATGCACCCATATCAATCAATACACTAGCAACCGAGTTGCAAAACAAGAAGGTACCTCTCACAACTGATGGAGTAGGTACAAGATCCTGCGCGGTAACAGCATACACGCGCCCAGTAGGCCCCTGATCCACTTGCTCACCCCTCAGAGCATATGACTGTTGCACAGACTGGGACGACGAAGCTCCCGGATTGGCCCTCGAGGCCTGCACAGACTAAGCTGGCTGAAAACCCTGCGTCTGCCTAGAACCAGACGCGCCCGAAGTGGCACTCAACTGTGGGCAAAACCTCTTCAGGTGCCCAGGCTGACCATACTGATAACAAGACAAGGGCTGGCCCCTGCCCTGACTCTGGCTCTGCGGTCTAGCTAAAGATGAAGCAGCTCTCTGACCTCCTCCCCTCTGTGGGCAAACCGAAGCCTTGTGGCCAAGTTGACCACACTTGTAACAGGTGAAATCTCCTTGATTGCCTCTCCCCGAGCCTGCACTTGGCACTGGAAAGGTCGATCTAGCAACACCACCCTGAGACTGCTGAGGGTTAGTACCCCTCTGTCTCTTACCATCACCTTGACCATCCTGGCTCCTCTTGGAGCCTCTCTGTCCCTCCTCCTCCTGCATCATGATCTCCATATGGGCTGCAGCATCAACCAAGCGCCCATAGTCTCGGATCATAGAACCCCCAACTCTCATCTTGAGGCCGCGCCTCAACCTCTTCTCAAACTCGATACAGCGGCATTCCTCGGACGCCATAAGTTCAGGTGCGAACCTGGACAAGCTAGTAAAAGCAGCCTCATACTCGGCCACTAAAGAACTCAACTACAAAAGCTGGCAGAACTGGTCTCTCAGCTTCTCCCTGACTGCTGGAGATAAGTACTTCTCCTAAAAAGCCTCCACAAAAGTCTCCCACGTGCCAGCAATACGGCCCTTCATGTATTTCCACCACTGACCCACACTCCTTTTAAGCTGGAAGGATGCCAAGGTCATTTTCAACGCCCCGTCCTCGATGCCAAGCATCTCGAACGTCTTACTCATCTGCTCCAGCCACTCGTCATCCTTAAGTGGCTCCTTTGGATCCCCAACAAACTCGTTCGGGTTAGACCGGAAGAACTCCCTCTTGAAGAAGGAAGGCCCTGCCTCAACAACCTAGGCCTGCACTGGAGCCTGAACTGGATTCTCAGCTCTGAGAATACCCATAGACTCCCTCAAAGCATCAGCTATCACTCGGGCTAAAGCGCCCATAGCCTCGTGACCTGCTGGCTCGGCCACATTGGCCTGGCCAACCCCTTCCTGCTGTGCCGGAATATCATCCGGTAAAGGCATCTCCTGCTACCACGCCTGTCACGTCTACCACATCTTCCTCGTCCTGACATCCTAATAAAGGTAACGAAGAACATTAGCACATTCATAAATGTGCCAAAACTAAACACTCGCGTCCTAATACATGGACAACTGTAATTCACTCCACGTAAGCACATAAACACATAAGCACTTACGAATTTCATTTCCGGATAATGATAGTCCTGAGGCGTTACTAGAGTTCCGGTTAGAAACAGCATTGATCAAGTACTTTTCCAACAAGACTCACAGAAACCCAAGGATCCAATCAACATCCTAGAAACTAAATCCCATACCCACATAGTCACACAAACATGTTATCAAATAAACACATAATGTCACACATAGGTCTCTAACAAGCGAGACAAACCGATTGTGATACTAATCACTTCCCACGTACCCAAAGTATTCGAACCCAGTACGCTCTGATACCAAGTTGTAACGCCCTCAAAATAATACATAAAACCCATCATTCTTGACATGCAACAATATAAGAGAAATAAACATCTTTCTATTTATCAGAGTAGTTCTAACGAAAGTATTACATGTTGACAACAAAAGTAAACGCCCTATGGGCTTACAACTTTCCAAGCCAACACTTGGTTACAAGAAATGAGTACTAACTCATATACATATTAAGCCCTTGGCTTGAATTTACATGTAATACATCAAAGGAAAGCAAAACAACCAAAAAGTCTGTCTGCCTCTAGCCTCCCAAGCTATGTCCTTGGAGGTGGCATGCTACCTGTACCAGAAAATGATGTCCCATATAGGGTGAGCCACAGCCCAGTAGAAATATACTAAACCAACTATAAACAATGACTAAAATAACAGCATTCGATAGATGGTCCACACTTATATTCCCACTTATAACACATTACAGTTTCATGACATTCAAGTCCATATTACATTTCATTTCCCACTTCTTTTTCAACTTTGAGTTTGAAAACAAGGCTCAGAGCCTAGCCAAATAACTTAATGAGATTATGACTCATCATTAAAACACTTTTGAAATTCATGATGGATACACATTTTGGTGCTGTATCAATAACACATAAACCACTTCCATACTTCACGAAGGATACACATTTTGGTGTTATATCAATATAACATAGAAATACTTCTATACTTCACAATTGATAACGATATACATTTTAGTGCTATATTGTAGACATCCCATTTTTGACCGTCCTCAAGACTTGGACGTCACCGTTTGAACACTCGGTGATTATCCATGTTTGTGTTCGTCTTGAGATCCCGGAGGTCTCGGCCACGCGCCTTGCCCCAGGATCTCTCGACTCGACTGTTTTGTGTCTGGTTTTGCACCAAACACTTGTGTTTTGCCTTAAAGGGGCAGGGAATGGCTTGTGAGACATCCCCACACATCACCGGCCATGGCTAGAGGCCACCGGCCAGTGTTTTGTTGCCATCGGCCATATATATGGCCGGTCGGCACTATAGATGGTCGGTCGGCCATCTATTTTGTCAAAATGGCATTTTTGGCTGGCCGATCACTGTTCATCTGCTTTTGCAGACATTTTTATGCCAGCTGTGCTAGCTGGCATACACTTTCACCCCCTCCATACACGTTCCCTCTTGGCTAGCTTACTTTGGAAGCTTTGCAAGAGGAAGCCTCTATAAAGAGGGAGCCTCTTCTCCCTCCATTAGGGTTACAAAAATTCAGAGAGAGCTCCGATATTAGGGTTTGAGTAGTGTATCTATTCCATCTCTATATCTCTCTCTCTTGTACTCTTTGTGTGTGTTTAGTCTTACTATTGCACACAAACACATAGTATTACACCTTCTCTTGGTTACTAAGGGGCCAGAGGGTTGTTCTTGGTGTTCTTGGGTGGTTTTGAACTCAAAGAACCAGCTGGAGCATTGTTTGTGAAGGATGTCTACAAGGGTAACAACTTTACCTTTAAATCCTCCCTTTTTGCATAGATTTTTTGCCTACCTTGCAACTATTTTTAGACTAACATATAAAAGTTCTGTTTTTGAGGGCTTTAAATAGTTGTTTAAGAGTGTTTTGTTATTTGGGGTTATTTGACCCCTCTTAAGCCTTGTTAGGCCCTATTTTTGTGCTATTTTGGTGAGCTCCGGGACCACATTGTTTGGGCCTCCTCACCACTGAAATCTTGAGAGATTTCAGTGGTGAGGATGGTGGTTTAGAGTCCCAAGAAGGAGAGGGCCACCCCCTCTCCTTGTTGTCCTTGAAAAGGGTCATTTTTGCCTCATGAGTGAGCACCTTGTTTAAGTGTGTGTTGGCCATGCCTTAACTGATATTTAGTGTTATTTTGCCATGCTATAGCACTATTTTTACTTGGTTTAGACACACCTTGCATGCCTTGCATACATGTCTTGTAATGCCATGATTTAGCCTTAACATGCTTTAAGCTTTGACCCTTGTTCTAGCATGATTTAGGCCTAGCTTTGTGAAGCTTTTATGCTTGTTTTAGTGTGCTCTAGCTCTGTTTTCAGTTGCTTTGGTCATGCTCAACATGCTTTGTATAGTCTCTTTGCATTTTGGCTTGATTGGCCTCGGATGTGTGAGTCTTGGTTGCATGCTTTGCTTGCTTTAATTAGTTGGTTTGGCACCTCTATTTTATGCAATTTCAAAGTTTGATATGCTTTCCATGTGCCTATATTTATCTTCTTTTAAGTGTCCTTAAAAGTTGCCTTTTGATGCTTAGGAATTGGACCATGTTTGCATGCATGCTTGCATGTGCATTTGGCCCCCATTCCCTTAGCATTGGCCACTGTTTTGGGCTTGCTTGAGGGCTGCCTAAATTGGTTTAAGTCCACCCTTTGTGTGTTGATTGCATACTTGGCTTATCATGTGTTGTTGCATGTTTAAGTGGCTTCACATTTGGCATGCATTTATCTTGGTTAAGTTGCCTAACATGTTGTCACATACCTTGCCTACTTGCATGCCCATATTACATGTTGTATGCTTGTCATTCCATGCCTTGCATAATTGATTCCTTAGGTTGTGTGCCTAGCATCATTATTTGCTTGCATGTTCATATTGCATGCCTAGTTCACATGCCTAGGTCTCATTGCGTTGAACATGCATTCCTTGCCTCTTGATTGAGCATGATAGAGGTTAGGATTTACTGGGTGTTTTTATGTGCATTTCATTTGAAATCAAAATGCATAACTTGGTTCCTTGGGCCATCACGCATCGAAATGCGCGATTGGTGGTCCGAGAATCGAGAACCATGCCCCTTTGAGTCACAAACATGATATGGGGTGTGTTGGTGCATACATTTGCTTGAAATGCATTGCCATGCCATGTTTCGCCCTCTGCTGCTGTCAAAACAGGTTTCTATAGGAAGCTTTGGCCGGTCGACTACACAGAGTGCCGATCGACCAAAAGTCTGTGGCCGATAGCTACACCAATGGCCGATGACCATCCTGCCATGGCCGGTGATGATTCCCCTTGGCCGGTGGTGTTCCCCAGTGTCCAAACATTGCACCTTGGGACTTGTGCAGTCCTCAGAGGAGTAGAGCAGGGAAAATAGAGGCAACTTGTGCATGGTGGCGGATTTCCAAGCGAAACCGAGCGCGCATGCATTGGACCCTCTTCCCGAGGCTGATTTTTACTGCTTAATTAGCTTAGTTAATTTTCTTAACTAGTTAATTGTCTGTAATATTTAATTAGCTTGTAGGTTAATTAAATTGTATTATTCTTTTGGTCCCTCCGAGCGAGGGCGAATTTGTAATAAGCGTGCGTGTGTGTGATGCATGTCTTCCAACCCCACTTCTTTCTCCCTTTTACTTACCTTCTTTGATGCTTAGTATTAGGGCACGTTTAATTTAGCATACCTTATGCTATGCATGCGTGCATCATTCATCAGTCTTGCACGCACCGGGCTCGGCGCATCATGCTAACTGCATAGTATTTCAAATCAAACTTGAATACGTGTTATCTATCGCATCTCACATGTCATTCGTAGATTAGCCGAGCCTATTCTAATGACATTTTTGCATGCAATGCATTAGCCACTTTAACATGAACTAGGATCATGCATGATTACTAACGAGTTCATTATTTTGGCACGGAGTACAATGTAAGTATTTATGCTTTAGCATCTTGCATGAGTGTGAATGTTAACATGTCAGCATGCTTACCATATGGCTATGTGCTTATGTGATACTACTGCCTGAATGCCTGTGGGTGAAGGTTGGATTGTTTGAGTTGGAACAACTCGTTGAAATCCGTATTTTTGCCTACTTGCGAGTAGCAAATTTCAAACCATTTCCCAAACAAACGGATATGCGATGCTTTGTTCCAAATTAGGCGATCTAGTCTATATTTGTTTTGCTGCGCGTATCACATAGTAATTCTAGGCTAATTAACCGGAATAAGAATGCATAATGTTTTCAAAACTAGATATTATGATTACTAGAGGCTGATCTTCGGATCGGGCGAGAGGGGGTGCTCATAGCTGACCTTCCCCAATCGTACCCAAGTTTCCGAGCCGAGGCAACTTTGGTGATGACGGACACGTGGCCTTTGGCAACGAGTCAGGGTTTCCTAAATTCCCCCAAAAATAAAATATTTAGGTGGCGACTCTGTATCTAGCAAAGCAGTCCATGTTTGGCACTTCTTTTCTAAAAATCTGTTTTCTCAAAACGATTTGCCGGATTTGGACTCTTTGGTTCAGATTAAGAACCGTGACACAAAATCGAGTCCGAACTGTAGAATGAGGCCCAAGGGTGCATCTACATATATCAAATCAATTCAAACACTTCCATAATCCACACTTGATACACATTGTAGTGCTGTATCAATGTCAAACAAAATCCGATTTAGAGGTCCATCCCCTATCTTCCCCTAAACCGTGGAGTACATCCCCTATCTCCTCCCACACACACAATGTATATAAACGTAGATCATATACATAATCAATCAATACATAAAGTTCATGTATTATTCCAACCGCTATATTTGATAGCATACTCAATCGATTAGTTTTAATTTGCCTAATCATCATGCATTGTCTACAACAATCAAGACTATCCTCCACCGATAGCCCAAAGCAGTTATTTATAAACAGAAAATAAATGCATCAAATGGATAAAATATCAACATTTCAACTAGGTGAGTGATAAATGATCCAACTATACCCTTTAGTCCCATACATTCCCAATTTCAACATCCTCAATTCAATTTCTCATTTCTCAAAATTAATTTTACAAATTAATTTATCAATGTAGTTAGGGAATTTCCCATAATTAACAAAACAACTCTAAGGTTCTATTTCTACCAATAACCCAACATTTACCTCATTTCTCCATGTTAAACATGCATATAGGTTTATATAAGTAAAACCCCTTTTTTGTAAAATTACATAAAGGCCCAAACTTTCTCAAAATTACCCAACAACCCCCAACATATCAAAATGCTAAAATTTCAAGATAAAGCTCATAAGGAGGAGTAGGATATCCCTACCTCGAAGTTTGAGCTCAAACGGAGATGAAGACCAAAAACCAACGTGCTCCATATCCCAAGTTTTTCAGATTAAAACAAAGCCCTCAAGCCACTCTATCTTTTTAACAAAGGACTAAGGGTAGAAACTCACTCTAGATAGATCAAACCTTAGAGAGAAGACAAGTATAGAGAGAGAGAGAGAGAGAGAGTCGGATCTAGGGTTTGCAAAATGAAAGAAGATGAAAAAGTGATGTTTTTCCCGCTGCTGTCTGCTGATATACAACAGGCTCGCTCGAGTGAAGAGTTGGTCACTCGAGCGACCAGACACAAGAAACCTATCTCGCTCGAGCGAAGGACGTCTCGCTCGAGCCAACAATTCAAACCCTCAGGTCTATAACCAGACGCACGCTCGAGTGACAGAACGCTCGCTCGAGCAAAGAATAACCAGCTCACTCGAGCGAAGAAAAGCTCGCTTGAGCCAAGAAATGCAACTCTCAGGTCCAGAACCAGACGCAGTTTCACGCTCGAGCGAACAAACTCTGGCTCGAGCCACCAGACACAAAACTCAACTCTCGCTCGAGCGAAGAAACCCTGGCACGAGCGAAGGACCAAAAGCAAATAGCTTACTCGAGCGACAAACTGCTCGCTCGAGCGAAGAACCAAAATTCTGGACAGCAACCATTTGCTCCCAAACACAACCAACCTGTAACAAACCTGCCCAACACATCTTATAACTCAAATACAAAGTACGAAAGGATGTAAACAAGATATAAACAACTGCTAACATCCACGGAACCAAGTTCGGATCACTGTACAACAAGGGGTAAAACCTGGGATCGCTATATGTCGAGACTTACCGTTATACATATAATTCTGTGCCCGTCCTATTACTACTTCACTATCACAATGAATGCATATAGCTGGCACAGGTTTAGGCCACATTGGAATATCTTCTAAGAAATTACGATGCCATTCAGCTTCTTCTCTTGTTTTATCTAATGCAATAAACTCAGATTCCATTATCGACCTTGCTATGCATATCTGCTTGGAGGATTTCCAAGAGACTGTAGCACCTCCCAGGGTAAAGACGTATCCACTAGTGGATTTTGAGTCTTTAGTATCCGATATCCAATTTGCATCGCTGTACCTTTCGAGTACTGTTGGATATTTGGTATAATGCAAACCATAATTATGGGTATGTCTTAGATACCGAAGTACCCTAATTATCGCTTTCCAATAATCCGACCTTGGATTACTTGTGTACCTACTCAATTTGCTTACAACATAGGCTATATCTGGCCTAGTGCAATTCATTAAGTATATCAAGTTTCCAATTATCTGAGAGTACTGTAATTGTGATATGTGTAGCGCGTCCGCGGTGGGACCTCGGCTACAGTTCGGACTCGATTTGTGTCGTGGTTCTAAATCTGAACCAAAGAGTCCGAATCCGGCAAATCGTTTTGAAGAAAAATAGATTTTTGAAAAAGTAGTGCCAAACATGGACTGCTTTGCCAGATTACAGAGTCGCCACCTAAATATTTTTTAATGGGGGAATTTAGGAAACCCTGACTCGGTGCCGAAGGCCACGTGTCCGTCATCACCAAATGTCTTGGCTCGGGAGCTTGGGTACGATCGGGGAAGGTCAGCTATGAGCACCCCCTTTCGCCCGGTCCGAAGACCGGCCTCTACTAACCGTGATATCCGTTTTTGAAAACTTTATGCGTTCTTATTCCAGTTATTAGCCTAGAATTACTATGTGATGCGCACAACACAAAAGTATAGACTAGATTGCCTAATTTGGAAATACACATTGCATATCCGTTTTGTCTCGAAAAACGTGTTAGATTTTGCTACCCGCAAGTAGGCTAAAATACGGATTTCAATGAGTTGTTCCAACTCAGACAATCCAACCTCCACCCACAGGCATTCAACAGTTTATCTCATATAAGCATTTAGCCACATGGTAAGCATACTGTCATGGCAACATTCACACGCATGTGATATGCTAAAGCAATAAAAACTTACATCGTACTCCGTGCCAAAACAGTAAACTAGTTAGCAAACATGCATGACCTAGTTCAATGTTAAGTGGCTAATGTAACACATACAGGAGTGTAATCTAAACAGGCTCGGCTAACCCTAAACATGGCGCGTGAGATGCAACAACTATCACGTATTCAATTTTGAATTGAAATTACGATGCAGTTTGCATGATGTGCCGAGCCCGATACATGTAAACAAATGCATGAATGCACGCATGCATTGCATAAGGTATGCTAAATTAGACGTGCCCTAATCTACCAACATAAGCAGGTAAATAAAAGGGAGAAAGAAATGGGGATTGGAAGACATACATCCACTCACACACACTTATTACACTTTTCGCCCTCGCTCGGAGGGACCGAAATAATAATACAAATAATTAACTACGCAAGCTAATTAATTATTACAAACTTACTAAATTAATTAGACAAATAATTAATCTAATTAAGCATTAAACCGCCTCGGGATGAGGGCCGGATGCAGCGCGTGTTCGGGATTGGCTCGGAATCGCACTGTCATGCAAGTGTGCCTCTGTTTTCCCTGCTATCCTCCTCAGAAAATTACCAAAATCCCAGGAGTGCCTCTCAGGGCACTGGGGAGTACCACCGGCTGGGGTAGAACACCACCGGCTGAAGGATGTGGCCACCGGCACTGATTGAAGCTATCGGCTGCCAATTCACTGCCGGTCGGCACTAAAAGGTGCCGGTCGGCACTTAACACCTGCAGAACCTGCAACTCACAGCAGCAGAGGGCAAAACTTGCATGGCAATGCAATTCAAGGCATGTATGCACCAAACACACTCCCTATCATGTTATTGACTCAAGGGGGGATGTGCCTCGATTCCCGGACCACCAATCACGCATTTCCATGCATGATGGCCCAAAGAATCAAGAGTGCAACTTTGATTTCAAATGCATGCAATGCAAACAAGCAAACAAGGGTGCCAAACCTCTATCATACTTTACTTCAAGAGGCCTAACATGCATGTCAACATGATGCAACCCTAAGCATGGCAACTAACATGCAACATGGCAATACAATGCAAACATGTAAGTAAGCATACAAGGCAAGCATGCAAACCAATTGAAAGATGGACTTAAACATGAATTGGGCAGCTCTAAAAAGCCCAAAATCAGTAGCCACATGCTAAGTTATGAGGGCCAAACACACATGCATACATACACATGTTAAGGTACCAACACTTAAACATAACAACAACATTCAAGCACACTTGAAGTGATTTAAACATGGGCAATTGACATGCATATAAAGCTCTGAAATTCATGCAAAACATGAGGCCAAATCATGCAATAAAGCAAGCCAAATATGCAACAAATGGCCCAAGTCTTGAAACAAGCCATGAAGGCTTAAACCAAGGCCAAGTCCACCAAGCTTCGCGAAGCTAAAGGGACTCAAAACAGGTCACAAGAAGACCTAAACAAAGCCTAAGGAGCACCTAGATGGCATCTAAGAGGCTCAAGCACAAAGGCATACAACATGACCAAAACATGGAGTATTCAACACATGCTTTTAAAGCATTAAAGAGGCATGTAAGGCAATCAAACAAACACATCATAAGACCTGAAATGGCATGTTAGATGGTTCCGAATCATTGAAAATGGTGCAAGCATGGCATGCTACACACTCATACTCTCAAGGCCAACAAGCCAAATGCAAAGGCTAAAATGCATGCTGAGATTGACCAAAACAACTATGGACAGAGTTAAATCATGGCAAAATAAGCCTACAAGCTTCACAAATGCAAGCCTAAAACATGCTAGAAATAAGGCACACTACCTAGGCATGTTAAGGCATAAAGAGGCATTACAAGGCAACTATGCTAAGCATGCATAGGAGACCAAAACCAACTTGAAATCATGTTATAACATGGCAATATAAGCATGGAAAACAAGTCAAACATGCTCAACACACACTCAAGCATGAAGCTCCATAAGGAAGCAAAACTTGCCCTTTTCAAGGACATCAAGGAGAGGGGGTGGCCCTCTCCTTCTTGGGACTCTAAGGCATGCTCTTCACCACTGAAATCCCTCAAGATTTCAGTGGTGAAAAGATCCTAAGACCAAAGTCTCGGATTTCTCACAAAATGGCACAAAAAGTGGCCTTTTCAAGGCCTAAGGGTGGTCAAACTTGCTCAAACCACTAAGCACTCTTAATAAACAATAAAGAGGCTTAAAAAACAGAACTTTTATGTGTTGATCACTAAGCACAAAAACTGTTTTAAAGCAAGCAAAAAGAGGGTGCAAAAATGGGGTAAATAAAGCAAGTTTCTTACCCTTGAAGACCACCTTCACAAAGGTTGGAGTGGATGGGTCCTTGAGCTCAAAACCAGTCAAGAACTTCAAGAACAAGCCTTAAGGATCTCAGTTGCAAGGAGGAGGTGGAACACTAGGTGTTTTAGTGCAATAGTGTGAACTAAAGCACCTAGTGTACTAAACAAGCAAGGAAAGAGAGAGATAGGATAGATACAACTATTCTAACCTAAAACCAGAGCTTGGCTCTCTCTAACAATGGTTAAGTCTCTCAAGAAGCCAACCTTTGAGCAAAGGGAAGAGCTTTCCCTCTTATAGGCAAAAAGCTTACAAGCTTAGTCCCTAAGCAAGCTCATCCCTCCATACACGTGTATGGAGGGGAAACAAGAGCTAAACAGCTGTCTAAAAATATCTCAGAAAGCAGCTGCACAGTGCTCGGCCGGCAAAAAATGTCATTTTGACAAAATTAGTGCCGATCGGCACAATATAGTGCCGGTGGCAACTCCAGCCAGCCGGTGGCCTCTAGCCCCAGCCGGTGGTGTGTAGGGATGCCTCACAAAGCATTCCCTGCCCTCCTAAGGCAAAACACAAGTGTTTGGTGCAAAACCAAACACAAACGGTCGAGTCCGGAGGTCCTGAGGCACGGCGCGCGTAGCCGAGAACTCCGGGAACTCCAAACGAACACAAACATGGATAATCACCGAGTGTTCCAACGGTGACGTCCAAGTCTTGAGGACGGTCAAAAACGGGGTGTCTACAGTTGCCCCTCTTTGACAGAACTCGAAAGTCATAAGAATGACGGGAGTGAATGTCAAAGCCCAGAGACGACCCATTTTTGACAAGGCCGAAGACTTGGACAGACATACAAAGCGCAAATGGTTGAACTCGCAAGCTGCCTACGTATCCCTTAGGGAATCAAACCAGCGTAGTTCATGCACAGGCACACATGCCAAAGATAAGATATGCGCCCGTAGGCGGGGGCAAAATGCAACTGACAATGCAAGAAGCCGAGCATAACTTATGATCATGCAAAGAAAGCTGTAATGAAGCAATACATGCGACAGTTATAAGCTAACATGCAACAGTCTACATCACAATGCAGAAAGGATGTAAGAGAATTATGCAATTCTCAGAACGTCTCACTCGGGAGATACAATACCTGTGCGGCTCGCCTGGTTCCACCAGCGGTAAATGAACCGTACATACAATATCGCGCCTGAAAAGAAAGCAAACTTAACAGGTACAATATTGTTAGCAACATGCATGACATATGCAATGCGAATGCTAAATAATATGCAATATATACAAAACTATGTATGAATAATGCAAATGATAATGCAATGCGATTGAAACTATATGCGATGCAAACTACGCGCAGGGCATTTGAATCATGATTCGATCATGAGCGGTTCGAAACCACACGAATGTCAGATAGATTGATGGAAGTGACAAGTCCGTCTACCATAGAAAAGGTGTCGAAGCCCTCAAGGCGCGAGCGCACACAGAACTATGAGTAATGTAGACAGACATAAGAACAAGTATTGGGTGGATGACATAAGTGGGGAAACGACCCGCTGATGAGGGAATAATGATCCTAATGCCGGATGCAACAATTACACTATAATGATGGAAATGGATACAATGGATATGGCACGCGGGCCAAACCAAGTCTTGCCTAGGAAAGGCATGTACACGTACAAACCATGTCTAACACAGAAAAGGTGTCGAACCCTCAAGGCGCGAGCGCACACAGAACTATGAGTGTTTGACGTGAAAAGTATGGCACATACCAGACCAAGCGCTTCTCGGAAAGGCGCAAGCCATAGATGGAGGTGATGCAGTGGATGCATGCAATGGGATGCAATGGATATGGCGCGCGGGCCAAACCGAATTTTGCTTAGGAAAGGCATGTACACATACAAACCATGTCTAACACAGAAACGGTGCCGCTACCCTCAAGGCTCGGACACAAAAGCTCGACAACTGTGTTTTGACACGAAAAATATGGGCACATACCAGACCAAGCTCAACAAGGAAGGGCGCAAGCCATAGATGGAGGTGATGCAATGAAATGCATGCAAGCTACAAAAATGCATGACAAATGCACTATACTACAATGAAATGCATGACACATGCATGTGTTGTGACTTGTTTGTTTGTTTTTGTTTTTTTTTTTGAAATGCAATGCATATGCAATATTTACAAATGATGCATGATAATGCATGATGATGCAACGGCTACGATTGCAGCTTTCCCTATCTTACCAACAGGGCGATATACTAGGTTGGTTCAATATCCAGAATCGAGGCGTGGACATGCCGCCTCAACCTATGGGGTTTCCATACAGATTTCAAGCCGAGGGTACACCCCCATGGGTATTTAAACCAGACTTTAGTCTCGGAGATCTCGAACCTTTGCGTTCTAGGCATAAGCCATTCAAACTCTAGTTTTCACCGTCCCAGTTGGTCTTCTAGGAACTCACCGCAAACACAGGCTGATGGCTTTACCAGACCACCGAAAGTCGTTCGGGCACGACGAACACCAAAGGAATTGCACCTTCAGAGGATTTAAGGTCTCCTAGACCGGGATGCACAGCGTATGCATTGAGATGCACATGATGCATGATGCTCGAAATGCGTGCCAGCGCACGGCTTTTGAGATGCATAACAATGCAAATGAGCGGGTTTAAGGTCTCGCCAGACCGTGCGTGTTTTCGGTCCCGCCGGACCCTCGTTGGGGCAATTTGCATAATGCGACACACGATAGGGCAAATGAGACATGCGTGCCTCATAAGGATGGAAAATGAAGTGCAAATGGGGTGCGCACTCGGCGCGATGCGATGTATGCCAAATGCAATGAGGTGTGCACTTTAATGCACTGAAGGTCTTACACCTCCCGAGGATTTAAGGTCTCCTAGACCGTGCGTGTTTAAGGTCCCGCCGGACCGTAAAGAGGTAATGCACGATGCATGATAGGGCGGATGAGACACGCGTGCCTCATAAGGATGGAAAATGAAGTGCAAATGGGGTGCGCACTCGGCGCGATGCGATGTATGCCAAATGCAATGAGGTGTGCACTTTAATGCACTGAAGGTCTTACACCTCCCGAGGATTTAAGGTCTCCTAGACCGTGCGTGTTTAAGGTCCCGCCGGACCGTAAAGAGGTAATGCACGATGCATGATAGGGCGGATGAGACACGCGTGCCTCATAAGGATGGAAAATGAAGTGCAAATGGGGTGCGCACTCGGCGCGATGCGATGTATGCCAAATGCAATGAGGTGTGCACTTTAATGCACTGAAGGTCTTACACCTCCCGAGGATTTAAGGTCTCCTAGACCGTGCGTGTTTAAGGTCCCGCCGGACCGTAAAGAGGTATATGCAAGGTGGAACGCAAAGCGGGGCACGCGTACCTCACTGGAATGCAAATGATGCACGTGAGGTAGTACACTGCACGTGGACCAAGATGAAATGCAAATGAAGCACGTGAGGTAGTACACCGCACGTGGATCAAGGATGAAATGCAAATGAAGCACGTGAGGTAGTACACCGCACGTGGATCAAGATGAAATGCAAATGAGACACGTGAGGTAGTACACCGCACGTGGATCAAGATGAAATGCAAATGAAACACGTGAGGTAGTACACCGCACGTGGATCAAGATGAAATGCAAATGAGACACGTGAGGTAGTACACCGCACGTGGATCAAGATGAAATGCAAATGAAACACGTGAGGTAGTACACCGCACGTGGATCAAGATGAAATGCAAATGAAGCACGTGAGGTAGTACACCGCACGTGGATCAAGATGAAATGCAAATGAACATGATGCAAGACGAGGCACGCGTACCTCGAGATGTAATGGAATGCGAAATGAGGCACACGTACCTCATTTGAAAATGAGATGCAAAACGAGGCACACGTACCTCGTTTGAATGGAAAAAGATGCAAGTCACAAGGGACGTGCAAGACGGCGCGTTGCGACGCAACAGACAAAAGGATGGATGCATGCGCGCACGGGGCAACTTTTGAATTTTACGAAAGACAAAAGGATACAAAAAGGATACAACTCTTGCTTGAATCTCAGTGCCTCGCACAGAAGACACGGTCCGAGGTCAAAATGGAGGCCGGTTGAGCATCGGGGATGCACTTTCTTGAGCTATGAAGACCCAAAACCCCCCATATAGCCTAAAAACATCCTTGGGAACGCCACCGGCTGGGTGGGGTGGTCACCGGCCACCACCGGCTGCATAAAACAATCCATCGGCACAATATTGTGCCGACCGGCACAAAACAGTGCCGACCGGCCAAAAGTTGCTGATCGGGGGCAGAACTGCCATTTCACTTCGGGTCTTTTAAAATAGGCTTGAAACCCTATTTCCTCACTTTGCCTCCGCCGAAAACTCCTCCTCTCTCTCTCTAGAGTTTGTTTTCTTGATTTCTCATCGATTTCTTCGCGTTTTACACCCGTTTTCTCGTCGGATTCGCGATATTCTTCGCGTTTCGGACATTTTCAACCGAACGAATCTCCGTTTCGGTGTACTTTTTGCTAGTTTCGCTTTTTCGGGGCTTGTTCCCCTTGATTCCGTCTTCCTTTCCGTGCCTTTTCTTCTTCCGACCTTTCCGGCCATTTCCGGCCTTCTCGGGGTTGACCTTCTCGGTTGACTTTTCGTAATCCGGCTTTTCTGGCCATTTTCTCACCACCACTGCCATGGCTGATGACATTCCGCATGTTGGGACTCCCCCGGACCACGAGATGGACCCCGGGGTCGAGCTCCTCCCTCTGGGTGAGCGTCCTTTTGACCCGGCGACCTACCGGCCGGCTACCCATGTGCTACCGCCCGACGGACTCCGCCACTTCCGCGGTTTTGACAGGGTTCTGGACCCGGAGCTTCTACTGCGCGAGCCGACCTCTCATCTGTCCTTCGGCACTGTCGAGGTAACACTCTTCTCTGTTTTACTTTTCGCAATGTAGAACTGTAAACTGTCAACTGACATAGCTGATTACAACCCTTAACTGCTTAGCTCTGATACACTGTACTGTAGTCGATTGTAGACAACTTCACAACTGATATCTGCTTAGGACCGAGACACATGCACACACACTGCACTAGTCTGAATCACCCAAACACACGGCACACATTGCACTGTCGATTCGCCGACACTCGGTACTTGTTTGAATCTGAAAACGCACTGTATGCTGTATTTAAACTGGATCATACGAGGCACGTTGATACATTATACGTTGTAGTTCGCCTACTAGCATACTGCACTCCAATATCTGCTTGAATCTGAAAAATGTGCACACATGCACCATATCTGTATGCTTCTTGGAACTATATTCTAAATATTTGCTTTGCAATTACTGCTTTTGATTACAGGGAGACTCCCATACCGTCCGCGGGTATGGGAACATTGCTGCTCGAGACTGGTATTTGGATCTTCCCGAGGCGGTTCGACGCATCGTGGACCAGGCGGGCTTTGGCTCTTTCTGCCGGGGACTTTCTAGGCTCTCCGCCTGCAGACCTCTTCTTGCCGCCCTGGCAGAGAGGTGGTGGGACACCACCGATTCATTTCACCTATCAGCGACTGGGGACATGACGATGACCCCTTACGACTTCTCGATGCTCACTGGCATCGGGGTGGGGGGTGATCCGATCCCTTTTGATATAGACATGGATGAGTGGACCGCAGCCCAGGTCTACTTACTTGGCGCGGCTCCGCCTCTGGCTCGTCCCGGCTTCGTCCGGTATTCTTGGTTCGAGGTGCAGTTTCGGGTCCAGTCCGCACTCATCGATGCAGCCCCGATGACCCCAGAGGCCGTGGATCAGTATGCACGCGGCTTCTTGATGTTCCTATTTGGGACGACTCTCTTCGCCGACCGGGCGAACACAGTGCCCCTCTGTCTCCTCAGTGCACTGGTGGATGTCCGAGATCTTTTGCGTTATGATTGGGGCGGCGCTGCTTTGGCCACTCTCTATGGCTACATGAGCTCGGTCTCTCTCGTGGCAGTGGACAGCTGCTAGGAGGCTACTGGCGAGCCTGGGAGGTATGTCTTCTTCTCTACTTTACATTTCTGTTCTGTACTTTCTGTACTCTGTACACTGCGCACACTGTAGTCGCTTCCCACGGATTGCATATTGTACACACGGCACACACATGCTCTGCTTTACACTGACTGTACACTGTTCACACTGTACACTCTGTTCAACACAATACACAACACACGGCTCCGTTGTTTCTGCTTTATCTGCATCCTGCTTGATCTGATAGTACATCAGCTGAACATCTGTGTTTGCAGCTGTGGGTGTATGCCTACTTCCCGCCATACCAGAGCCAAGTGCCGGAGACGGAGACCCCTCGTCATTGCCTTCTCTCGCCGTTACGATGG